>OY755206.1:31855677-32366797 GCA_963576765.1 Draba incana
GGGGGGGTGTTTACATATATCACGGGATTTGATATCTTAGGAATTCACTTCCGTATATTCTACCGAATTCAATTCTGTATATTCATTTGCTGGTTGTTTCTATACTAAGTAGATTTTAATCTTTGTAGGGCGAACTGTTGACATTAGTTTCTTTGTATATATAAGGCACAAGCCGAAGAGTGAATAGAGATCCGAAAAATTCCCAAGCTGCTTCTCTTTGTTCAGAGAGAGAGAGAGAGAGAGAGAAATAGGTTCCATATTGCCGAGCTGAAGGGGGCAAGGCACGCGAAGACGGAGATGCAAAGGCAGAGAGAGAGAGAGAGAGAGGTCAACAACTGAATTACTTAATAACTCACCGTGAACCTTGGGACCTTTATTAATCCTAACAGCTGAAGTGAGCACAGATAACAGTCTGCTTAAATGAACTAATTTTTTTGTTCAAGATTGATTCCTTTAATTCCTGATACAAGCACTCCCACATAACACGTAATTCGTTTACTTTAAAGTCCTTGCATAGTCTCTGCAAAGTTGAACTCACAACTTCTACTGTGCTACCAGGACCTGCGACGAAATACGAGATTCAATCATGATATAAAAATAATCTTCTAGTCATAGTTGATTAGCAACCATTACGAATTAAAATAAATTTATCACTCCAGCAAATTAAAAACAGCGAAACAAAAATTCTCACCAAATAATTTAGCATCATTTATAAGAAACAAAGAAGTAAATAAACATTGGCTCAAAAAATATGTGCATTTATATACCATTTAACTTCACAAAGATTTCACCAAAATAAATAGAAATGGATACACAAATATATTAAAAACTCAAGGATACCGATTGTACATTCTCTAAATTTATACCCCATCCCCAGTAAGAATTTAGACCAAGAGGAAACTAAATATTAGAGAGAAAACACACTATGTTTTTTAAACATCTCTTTAGAAAGAGGACTTGCCTTGAGGGAAATTATCACTAAAGGATAATGTTGAATCTTTAAGCAAGAACCTCAAAATCATCCTAGCTTTTGAATGGAGTCTCTCCCGCATAATGGAATGCTCTAAAGATAGACGTCTGCAGTAGTATCGACTGTGACTAAAAATTATAATCATAAGCACTTTTATTTTCCATATAAGAATATTTGCAGCTGAAAAGAATAAAAATTTAGAAAAGTACTCACGGAATAAAAGTCCAACAAATCTCTCGATAAAGCAACAATCAACCTGCCCAAAACAGATATTTATACTTGTATACACAAGAAGATGACAAAGTGTATACTCTTAGAAAAAATGACAAAATGTTAGCGACCACGATCGTAGCCCCTCTAACAATATTATTCTTATCAAAGATGTCGAAAGAAAGATTCAAAATTTTGTTCGGAAAATGATTTGAAAGTAATTCTGAGGTTATGTAGTTAACTACACTGTCTGAAAGTGAGTACTCGGTGGCATTCATATAAGAATGAAACAAAATTCTGTCCCTGATAAACAAAATCAACACATAACACTAATTGATTGCCAGATCGTTACAGGAATAAACAATGAGTGGAAACTAGCAAACCTGAGAATGGGTTCCAGAGACAATCTTGCTTTCATTTGTAATCCAGAGACAAGTTTCGAGAAGAGTAATTCTTTTTGCAAATTAACCAATTGCGGACTTTGAACAGACGGCAACATTTCTTCATAAAATAAAAGAAAATCTGCTGATGTATTCAGTTCCTGCATTTAACCAACCAAATGAACCAAATTCTCAATATCTCACTGATTTGCATGTGTATATGTGTGATCCATACCGGAAAAAAAAAACAAAAACAAAAAACCCCACTAGAGACAGATAACTCTAAGGTAACAAGATCAAACATACCCGCATTTCTACGAGACAATCCTTGAAAAATGTAGATCCTTTTGAGGCTTATCCATCACCTTATCCAGGCTCCTATAGACTAATAGACATTGAGAGGATTTCTCAAATCGACAATTCTCGTAGATACCACTTTTTAAAGTTTTTTTTCCTTAGATACCATTAGTTTTTAAAAATTCCATAGATACCACTTTTTCCAAAAATACCACAAAATTAAAATTAGTTTTAAATAATCAAAACTAAACCCTAAACCCTAAACCTACACCCTACTCCCTAAAACTATACCCTAATTATACAATAGTTAACCCAAACCCAAAAATTTATATTCTCACCCTTTAAAAATCAATTTCCCTACCCCTAAAACTATACCCTAATTGTACAATAGTTAACCAAACCCAAAAATTTATATTCTACACCCTTTAAAAATCAATTTTTGTGTGTGGTTTTTTTTGGAAATTTTGATAAAAGTGGTATCTAAGGAACTTTTAAAAATTAATGGTATCTAAGAAACAAAAACTTTGTTTGGTGGCATCTTAGGGAATTTCTCTTCTCAAATTACAGACACAAGTAATAACAAACCATAATTAGAAACCACCAAAGAAAAACAAGGCAATAAACCCGAAAAAACCACGATGGAGAAGACGGACCTTAAATCTATACCCTCCCTTGGAATTCTTGAGCGATTTAACTACCCGAGAATCATTCAAAGTCGTCATGATCACGGCTCGAAACTATTAGGGTTTCGACAACTCCCTCGCCGCAACAAATCTGCGATTTCTAAAGAACAATTGAATAAAAATTCCGATTCCCAGAAACCCCTAAGACGTTAAAATTGAATCCAGATTAACCAATTTACTCTAATTCATACTAATATGCTGCAATTTGGGGAGTCGATACAGAACTCAACATAGAGGGATACGAAAGCGATTGATCTAATGTGGAATTACGAAGGAGCTCGCTTTTGGTTGTGAAAGAGAGAAAAAGAGAGATAGTGCCACCTAGAGCTTGAGAGGAGGAAGGGTTTAAACTTGTGGTTGAGATTTTATAGTCTCTCTCTTGGGTTAAGCGAATGTTGCTTATATAAACAATGGTTTTAAATCCCTGCTAATTAGGTACAGTCCGGTTGGATCACATTTTCTCATTTTTCTTGATGTTTTGGTCAAATTTGTCGAAAACATTTGACTCTAATTTTCGGTTACTTTATGGAAATTGAATTTTATGAGAAGAAAACTAAAACAACCAAGATTTTTTTTTTTAATTAGTCCGAATTAATTTTTTTTAAATATTAATTCTCAATTACTAAGTTCTAATTAACATAATGCAGAAATTCTCAAAAAATAAATCAATAAAACAATCATCAATATCAATTCCAACCAAATGAATTCTAGTAAACAATAATTCAGAAATGTAATCTAGCAACCTAAACACCAGGTTCACTAGAACTAAACAATGAAAACACCATAATCATCCTCTTCTTAAAGCCTTGATTCCGCGATCACACTTTTTCTTTACCTACAACACATGGAACAAAGAGTTGCGTAAGTATTTCATAAATACTTAGTGAGTTGATCACACCACCTACGGCGTATCACTCAGGCTCTAATAAACAATCCAATGCACATCAAAAATCATCAAAAAACACAACTTAATATCAAACAATGCACTTTAAATAACTTTTCTCAAACATAACAGTTCGTATCGAGCGACACGACCAAGGTGTTGGTGTCGTTCGACACGCTACAAGCATTCGTGTCGCTCGACACGCTACAAGCATTCGTGTCACTCGACACCACACCCTCCTGGTGTCGATCGACACGCCTCTGTGTTGCACCATAATCAAGTTTCGCCTCTCTCAACACGATTTCGGACAACACGAGTCGCAAACCTGCACAAAACCAGACAATCCAAGCCACATAAAACACACAACAATGACAATATTCGATTCCACACAATTATCATCACAAACACTCATCAACACCAATCCTTCATTGCTTAGAACCATGGTCACAACTCACCTCAGTCTAGACGATGAGAGGAAACTGATTTGGAACGAGGAACACGCACGAACAGACCTCCTAGACTGGAGAACTCACTAATCTGAGAGATTCCTCACGAAATTACGAAGAATGATGACCCTTACGCCTCTACTCGAAGAAAACAGTTTTGATGGATTTCTTCGCAACAATCTTTCAATAACACGAAATCTCCCCCAATTATATCTTATTTCTCTACTCTCTCTCTAACACGATGGATGCTCAAAACACGCAACCCTATGGTGTTATATATCATTAACCAGCCAGAAACCGCGATTAAAACTTAATTAACCAGGTTTTGCAGAAGCTCGTGTCGATCGACACACTCCCTGTGTCACTCGACACGAAGACCAAAATTCAACAATTTGGTTCACGGATTTTACAAAAACAAATACAATTATAGGAGGAGACGGTCAAAATTGAGTAGAATCAAAACATGAAAAAGAAAAAGTTAAAATTGAAATATGGTAAATTTCTCAGAATTTTCATTTTTTAGTTTTTTTTTTTTTTGGGTCACAATTCATTTTCTAGTTTAATCGTTAAACCAATTAACCAAATTATACATAGGATGAGGAAGAGGTGTTGGAGGTTGAAGAGTAGGAGGAGCGGTACACTTTGTAGGTTGTGGTTGTGGAAGTTATCGACGTGGAACGTTATCGTTGTGTAACATTTCGTACTACATATTGATATTGTTATAGCGACTGATTAACATACTTTGATATAATTAACTGAGCAACGGTAAAAAAGTTGATATGAACGCATGGAGAAAATATAGTTGCTACAACATCAACACCTTGATTAAATAGCAAAACTAACATGTGTGCCAGATTGTTGGTAGTGGTGTATCACACCATAATAGTTTTTGAAAATTTGTCTAATATGCAAAGAGTTATACGTTTTTTATTGGTTTACCAAATGGTAATCTTGTAATAGTTGATCAAGGAAGGAAGTGTGATTCATACATATACACTAATTTCGAAACGAGTACTTTGCAACAATCTTTTGACAGCTGAATATTTTTTAAATGCAAATCTCAACTCACCAAAACATTGCGACACATTTCAAGTCGTTTTCTTCAAACATAATACTGTCAAATTTTTTTTAGCTTTAGATGATTGAAATATCAAAGTAAGAATAGGGTTAACAAGTAAACATCAATTTATGGTTTGTTTTAGTTTTATTTTCGATTAGACTCAAAAAATAATTGGTCTTGTAACAAGCAAACCTCGTTACTGTTTAGTCTTTCGTTTACCTAGAGGTTGGATGGAGGCAAGACGAATATGTGAGGATCGTAGATGTTGCTGCCTTCCAATCGCTCGTAGTTGTTCATTTTTTCGTTGATCCTGGTCTAGATAAAAAACCCCCTCCTCATGTAGTAAGAAATCTGCTCAATGAAGCTTTTGTTTCAGAATGATGGATATTTTGAGCAAGCTTTTATAGAGATAATTGAGGGAGTTTTTGAGCAGGTAAATGAAGTTGTTGTACGTGGGGAAATGGAAAATAAAGCTCTTGAAAATAATTTTGAACTAGTGAATGAATTTAGACAGATAAATAGCCATGTACAAATTAATGAAGCTGGCAAACTTCTTGTTAGGAATATTATAGTGTAGATCGACGAAGGACATGATAATAATGGAGAAGATAACGGATTGACTGTTTGATTGCGGAATGATGATCTTCATGTGAATGTAGTAGGAAATATGGTCAATGAAGCATTTGTACCGAATGATGATGTAAAGGTTAATGTTGCTCTTGGACTGAGAGAATTTGGACATAATAAAGCTTTTAAAAATAATGAAGGAGAAGCTAATCTATTGAATGTTGGAGTAGATAATCTAAATGTTGGAGAAGAAGCACAAAATGATCTCCATCAAAAAGTTTTGGATCTTTTAGAGGGAAAAAATCCCATTGACGAAGGAGAAGCACAAAGTGCTCTCTATCAAGAAATTTTGGATCTATTAAACTAATGATCAGTAATAGGAGGGCATAGTCAACACTCTTACTACACATAAACTAGATTCTTTTGTTATATTCCATAATACCGAGTCCAAACATATTGAATTATTGATGTATGTAAGATTTAATTCATGGATTTTTTTTAGTTCATTAAATAAGTATTCACTCGAATTTTCATCGGAATATGATAAACCAAATAATTCAATTATGATCACTTGGTTCATCTTTTGCATAGACATGGATGGTTATTTTTCGGATAAATTCTAAAATGTATTCCCACCAAATGATAGATATTAGTTCATCAGAATATAATAGTCTTTAAAAGTTTAAAACAGAAGGAACAAGATTTAAAGGACATGTAAAAGTATAATATGAAGGACATTCAACTTAAAAAAAAGTAAAAGTTTATAATTCATCTATTTATTATTATTAAAAATTACACCCAGACCCTTTAAAAATAGTTTCATTTGATGTTATGGCAAATGTCTTTGAAAAGATATATACCCCAAATTCTATTAGGATAAAGAGTCAAAGCACAATTATCAGGATAAATTGAGAATACTGCTTCACAACATGTTGGTGATAGCCATCTATAATCTTGACCCGATGCTAATCTTAATGCATCATAACATCCCAACACTTTATCTATGGGTGTTGTTGAACAATAAACCCGCTGTCGAACTGCTTCCGATTGCTGCAAAACCAATACTAAAATTATAGCCAGGAGGTAAAATATCATTTTGGTTTGTTTTAGATTCATTTGTGACAAGATTCAAAAAATGAATTGGTTTTGTGTGGAGTTGAAAGGGTTGTTATGCTGAATATATATAAAAAAATTTTGTAGTATTATATGTTGTGGATGGAATTTTCTTATATATAGATGATGATGAAAGTTCAGATTGGAAGTTTTGACCAAAAGATAAATGAAGATGGAAGTTTTGTCTTAAAGATAGATTGTGATGGAAGTTTTGACCGAAAAGTTTAATATCCTATATATTATTTGAGAAATATTTTGGGAGCATTTTGCTTATGTGTCATCACTACAATTTTTTGAGTTTTTTTTTTATTCATTTTAATCATTCTATACTAATTACCAAAAATATTTCTTTCCTAATTAACTAATGTTGATAACTTTTAGTCTCAATGCCAAACACATTAAAATAATCATAAACTTACCAAAATATAAATATTTCGAAATCATGTACTTGCCAAAATATATATATTTCGAAAATTCAAGATTAAAATCATAAAACTAATTATGAACAAAACATAATATATATTCCAAAAGTGTATTAATTAGGAAAAATAAAAGATATTTTCCTTATCTTTTGAAATAGAGGATTAAATACTAATATACCATTATATTAAAGAAGAAGAATTTTAAACCATTATATTAGGTGTCAAGCTTGCAATTTATCTCTTTTTTTTTAAAAATTAAAATTATGTTATTAAGTTCTATTGTACTTTTATCCAAATACTCTTCATAAGACAATTCCTATAACCAAACACAATAATTTGTAGTTAGTTTGCATAATTAAATGTGAACAAGTTACTTTTAAAGTATATAAAATCTTCACTTTTGGAATCATAAATCACGATTTTAATTTTCATTTAATTGAAAATAAACTAATTAAGGAATGCATTGTTTTCACTTTGGAATCTTCAATAAAAAAAGATATATTCTATATTTACAAATTAACCTACGATGCTTATTATATAAAAAAAAATACATTTTGTTGAGTCATAAACTGTATTTTTATATATTATGAGATGAAATTAATACATTTTATTATATATATTGACTAAGAAATTAAAATCGTTATTTTTATTGATTATGAAATTGTATACATTGACCAAAAAATTAAAAACCACTATTATCAATTATTTCACGGGTGTAATACATTTCCATTCAAAATAATGACAAAATTCCAAAATATAAAGCATATTTCATATTCCGTATAACAATTTTCCAAAAGTGGTATTTAATTTTTTAATTCAAACTATATTTATTTACTCGCTAATAATATTATCGTGGGATAACCTTCTAGTTCACAATAACTTAAAATTAATTTTGGCAAGTTTAAGAAAATTCAAATGTGTTTGGCAATTAAAGTTGTAGTAATCAAAATAAGTATATTTGGAAATAATGTGTTTGGTAATGAGTATAAGAGAACTAAATAACTATATATAAAAAATAAAGAAGAGAAAAATTGTAGTGATGATACCTAAGCAAAGTGCTCCCAAAATGCTCTTCAAATAATATATAGGATATCATTCGTGAAACCCAAATAAATTGTATGCCTTTTAACAAAAACAAACCTCGGAAAATCATGATTATATTGAAGATGAAAGAAACGACAAACATATGAACTAAATTCATGTAAATGGTGTAAATTGTAAATTTCACGAACATTGTTAGTCAAGCCGGAAACCCGCTAGTTTGGTTTTCTCTCGGCTCACCGGTTTTGAACGAGTTTTTCCGGGTTTTACCATTTTAACTACATGCTGAATTTTAGCCAAACATGGAATGGCAATACTATCGGGTCACGGTTTGACCGGTCTGGGTTTCAAAACATTGATTTTTAACTATGATTAAATTTTAAACGGAAATCTATCACCGTAAGAGAATGGTAAGAGAACGAAAAATCTATTTTAAAGAGAAATCTATCAACGTAAAGTATATATCTATTTAAGAGTTTGTGATTTGAAAAAGTTTAGTTGGTGTATTGTTTTGGCATCTAAAAAAGTTGTGTATAAAAATGCTAATAAAATTAACTTAGTGTTATAAACCCATTTATTGTGAATGTCCATATAAAGTTATGGTCTTGTTCACCAAGTCTCCTCCTCTCCAAGTTTTTATTCCCCTCCAAGTCATTGTAATGTTAAGTGATATTGTCCCACATCGGAAATTGGAGAAATATTCCCCAAGTTTTTATTCTCTGAAAAACGCTTATGTGTCATCTCTAGAATGAGTTTCAAAAATTTTATTATGACAAGGCACAAGTTCTATTATGACATGACACCGACTTAACTAAATTAAACATATACATATAAATATTTTCCAATATCACTTAAAATAAAATTTAATTATAATCGTCGACAAAAAAAATAATATATAATCGTATAAACAATCTTTGAGTAAATATGGAATTATGGTGAGTAACTTCCTAATTTATAGGAATATGTTGCCATTTTCTCTTTATTTTTCTTATACAAAAAATTTGTTAGAGTAATTGGATGTACGAATAATAATGTCGTAAGCTTATTTTGTAGGATATTTTAAATTTTTTATATTTAAAATCTTTTAATTGGTAATGAGTAAATGTTAGTATTTTAAAAAATGTGAGAATCATGGGTTGAGTATGCTAAACACCCTCCAAATTTTTGACTTCTAGCCTAAGAATGTATTGTAAATCATAAAATAACATCTAATGTGGAGTTATCTAATTTTTTTTTTTTTGATAAACTTGTATCTTTATAATTTTGAGAGCCAATTTACATAAAACTAATCTGATATATATATATATATATATATATATATATATATATATATTTTTTTTTTTTTTTTTTTTTTGGTCAGAATTCAATAATTGTCAATAACTACTATTTTTTTGTGTCTTTTTTCTATATCGTATGTTCAACTATATAAATTACAGATTTAAAGTTTACTCCACCTTTGTTAGATAAATAAAATGGTAAAACTAAACTTCTCAAAAATCTTATTATCTACGGGCATCAACATTGATATACTCTAAATCGTAACTAATTAATCAAATTGATTATTAAAGTGAATTTATATTTATAAAAATAAAAAACAACTTATCAGTCACCTAGTTAACTAATATATAAAGGGTTAAGGCTAATCCACTAATAGCCAATTGGTATTTTAGTTAGAAGCCCATAACTAACCCAAATTTAATATTGTATCAGAGCCACCCAATCGTTGGGCCACCCGTGGATGTTGTTCCCACAATTGCCCACGCTACAAATGTTCATGCCTGAGCGTGGGGAGGGGTGTTAAGCGATAGTGTCCCACATCGGAAGTTGGAGAAATAATTAACTAATATATAAAGGGTTAGGGCCAATCCACTAATAGCCAATTGGTATTTTAGTTAGAAGCTCATAAGTAACCCAAATCTCAAAATTACAAATTTAATAGTTTTTAAAATCAGAAAAGGAAATATAATAAAATGTTTAATTATAAATAAGAAAGAAGGAAATAAAATTATGATTTAGCAATAAAATCATTACTAAAAACGAAATTTAATTAAATAAAATAAAAATTTAGCCTCATTTGTTTTCCCGATCAAAGAAAAAATTAGGGTTCTTGGTTAAAAAAAAAATAATAATCAACTTTCTCTAATCAATTCGCTGAAGAATTTAACGTCTATATCATCTCCGGCGAGTGGAAACGAAATTTTTTTCTGAGTTTTATTTAATTTATACTAAAAATGAAATAGATAAAAATAAAAATAATAATTAAAAATTCTATTTATTTCAAAATTTATAAATATTTATAAATGAAAATCTTTTCATTTTTTTATTTTAGGCAACTAAATATTTAAAATTTTAATTTCGAAATTAGTTTGAATTCTTTTAAAATTTGTAAATCTATTCATTTTAGGCAACTAAATATTTATTCCTAAATTTTAGGAAAGTATAACTAATTTTGTAGAAACAAGATTCTAGGATTTGGTAGATAGAAGACAAACTCGTAGAAGTCTTGGTAGAAAGGTGCTTCTAGATATGGTAGAATTATTGAAAATGGTAGAATTTGAAATCTGCCAGTGGTAGGAACTTCACAGTTAGTAGCATCAAACTACACATGGTAGATTTATGTTAAATGGTATAATCTAAATTGTACTGCATTCTACTACCGGTAGAAAAAAAAAACTAAAATGATTATAGAATATGTATTTTACATTTAAAAAAAATGTTTTCACAAAAAACTCTATTCATGACATGTTTATAATTTACATATTTTTATAAAATTTAAAAAATTATTATTTAATTTTTTTCCCCACCACTTAGGGTATTATCGGAAAAGAACAAGAAAGGTGTATTGTGACACTTTATGCTTAAATGTGGCCTATTTTAGCAATTTCTCCATTATTTTATTGGTTATGTTTGTTTGATCCATTTTATTTATAATAGATCGACTTATATGTATGCATCTTATTTGCTTTCTGGCGTTACTATTCGTTAAACCTAGATTATACTTCATTGTGGTGAGGTAATTATATGATATATTGGTAAAAATTGTTATGTTTCTATAATCATAAATCACATCTAGTTGATTATGATCCATTTCCTGGAGTGAATGTAAAATTATATATAGAAGTGGATATTAGCCAAATAAGTGGCGATATATAGAAGTGGATGTGACAAATATGGTTAATACCAAAATCAATGAATTTATTTCAAAAAATTACATACTTACCTAAAATGAGGAAAAAAAGATAGTAGGAGAAGAAAGCTCGAGAAGAGCATATACATTCTTATCTATGGGAATGCATTTTAAGATCATTGACGACTTATATTCCACCTGAAGTTGGGTATGTTTTGATTATGGAGTGGAATTTAATACGAGATGGATGAGCCTAAAATTTTTTCATCTCAAAAAGGAGAAATAAAGAATCCCACACAGACAATTGATATATCTTAAAGTTTGTGTTCACTATTTGACCATAAAAAATCTATAATTTTTTCGAACAACTCAAAGAAAAGTATGGTCACCAACTAGTTATGATTGGTTATATCTATGTCTATAAGACTTGAAGTCTATAAATAAAAGTTTTATTGGTTATACTTTATTCCCTGAAGCGAATGTGACATCATACACTAAGAAAGAAAAGGACAACATTCATAAGATTTGTCGGTCGCATATGTGAAAGTGGATATGAATGTGGTGAACATTGAAATCAAATAATTTCTATCAAGAACTCATATTTTCAGTGGAAGTGAGCAAATAGAAAATAAAATAAAATAAAAACTTGTAAGACTTCATTACACAGTAGTACGAAACATATATAAGTGTATGAGAATGTAACACTTGATACATACTAGTCACTTAAGTCTCAAAAGTAAGGATTTAAAATCCAATACATGATCCGAGTAGGATATGTAATTGATTCTAAAATGAGATTTCATTCGAGATTGATAAACCTATAGTGTTATCATCTTGAGGGGGGGGGGGGGGGGGGGAGTTAAATAATCTCACATACTATAAGTGAAACATCCGAAAGATTATGTTTACACTAAAATTGAGATTGATGAGAGTTGGAGACAAATCATATTGAGACAATAAGTGAAATTACATGTTTTTGTACTAGATTGTATTACACAAAGATTCGTAGAATATAGACAAAAAAATTTAGTAAACCATAATTTTACTGAAAATGAAAAGTAAACTCGAAGTTTACCAAGATTTTATATGTATAGCTCAACCGGATTTGTTATCCTTGTTTAATAACTGGTGCGAAAATTTAAAAAAGTATGTGGATATTCCGTAAAGAACTAGAAGATTCTTACTAATTATTTATCATATGTTGATTGATCGAGATGCAATATGATAATGTGGCATTCACCAGTAAAAAAATAAATTGGAATATGTTTATTTTCAGAAGTATATACAAGGAGATTCTTATGGGCTGATCACCCACTATGTGAATTTTTTATACTAGATGAATCGAATCAATGAACACATTGACCCGATGAACACTCAATTAAATATTCACATTATCCTTGTCATGAAACTTCAACATGAAGTTTGCAAAGGTTATTTGATAATGCTGGTGAATTTATGTTTGATTGTCCATTGAAATAAAGTGTTGAACATCTTGAAGTTTATGTTCATATACAAAATGGTTTGATACAATTGATTCACATCAAGCCATAACTAATAGTTCTCACCATCATATTGGTTTAGGGTCAAAAACCAAATAATTTCCATCAGAAAGGTTTTTCAATACGAAAAGTGCTCTACCACAGAGCTTTAAGATGGAACCTCAAAAGAGGATAAAATATATGTTAGATATGAATAACATATGAGTGTTTAGAGCTATCCAATAAGGATTTATTTATGCTCAACTCTCATGGTGACAATTTAATGAGTTATGATATATCATGGTTTTTACGGTTTTTAAGCCATGATAAACATATGTTTTCTAGAGTCTTTTTAGTGTTTTTAGAGTCTTTGGTTTTCTTATTAGGTACATAGACATTTGGAGTAGCATTGGTGTTTACTGAAGCTTTCTGGAGTATTTTGGAACGAGAAGTTGAAGTCAGAAGTTCGGCTTGGAAAATCAGGCACTTTGTCGATCGACACAGATTGATCTGTCGATCGATGTGAAGAAATGAAAGCATGTCGAGCGACACACTTACCATGTCGCTCGACACGACCCAATTTCGGACCAGATCATTAAATTAGAAGATTCCAATTTTAACCCCAGAAGTTTCAGATGTTTGCAGTTCTGCCCCAAATCGTTTTAGTTCCTTATATATAGTTATTTTAGACCATTGTTACGGTCACGTTTTATTCTTCATAGAGATTTAGCAGAGAGAGATTCAGAGTTTTAGGGAGACAAGTTCATACTCATCAGAGATTGCTTCGAACCCTTTTGTATCTCTTACCCTTATCTTTTTAATGCAATTTTATTCAGTTATCATGTTTGCATTAATTATGTCTGAGTAATCTGCTAGTTAGGCTTTAGGGTTTTCAAAGGATTATGAAAGATTGATAGAATTTATTTACTATTGGGATTGCATCATATCTACATTCTTCACTTTGATTGCATTAACTCTGATTTAAGATTGATCACCTTAGGTTGGATATTTTAGGTTGTTTAATAGATACGACAGTATTATTGAATAACTGGAACTGAATCATAAGTGAGCAAGGATTCGATTCGCAACGACAGGTTGCTTTGAATCCTTGTGAACAATCAAACTTGAACTTAATGCTTGTTTAAATTAATTTGATTTCGCAACGACAGTTGGTCTTCTAGGATTTAAACATAGATAGTATTTGCAATGACGGTTGATTTACTTTACAGTAGTTTGAGTTCTGGAATTGCATTTCATAATTATCCCGATAGTAAGTTTATTCTGCAATTTGGAATCATTCCCGCGAATTTCCTAAGGACTAGCGTTTGTCTCTTATTGAATCCAAATCGTTAACATTCACTCCTGTTTTACTTTACTGCATTGTTTTTTTCATTACAATCATATCTGCTTAGCATATTTCCACTACAAGAAAACAGACCATTAGCCACTCCCAGAAACGTCACAAATTCGTCACTAAAAAGGGATTTGCGACTACTTTGCAACGTATTTTGGTTGTGGCTAAACTTTCGTCGCTAATTCCTGGCGTCGCAAAAACGTCACATTTTAGCGACTCTTTTGTGACTAATTAATTTTGTTGCTAATTTGCGACGAATGTAGCAATCGAAAACTTAGTCGCAAAATAGTGACGAATTTGTAACAAATTATGTAGTCACAAATTGGTAACTGATTTGAGACTACTTTGGCGTGGCTAATTAGCGACGAAATAGCCACTATTTTGTCACTCTATGAAGATATAAGTTGGTCACAAATTAGTCTCTATGGTGTCACCAATTAGCCACCAAATGTAACTTATTTAGTCAGTTCTTTGTTACTAATTTGGTCCTAAAATTGGTACTAAATTGTTACTAATTTGAATGTAAATGTTTGTTTTGAGAAGCTAAAATAGAAGAAGCAAAAGACTTAAAATTAAAAACAAACAAAGTAGTACTCAAGCTTTAAACTTGACACAATAAGTTAATTGAGTACAAAAGGAGAGTAACTTAACAAGTTTGTTCAAAAGAGAGAGACATAGAGAAGGAACTAAGAACAACAAAAATACAAACTTTTTCAATTTCTTATGGAGCTAGCACCTCCAAGCATCATCACAATCCTATCCAATTCGTAAGCAATATCACCTGCAATTTCATATCAAATTCACCGACAAAAGAACTAAGCAAACTTCCAAATATAGCATTATCAGTTCCCATAAACATCAAGGACCACATTCAAAGATGCAACTTTCAATTTAGAATCTTAACTAGAAAGACGAAGAAAGGAACATACAGCTTCTAGCAGATTGGTTTGCACGACCCGGCCTTGATGTAAACAAAGAGCTAACTGATACTGAGCTCGAACGTAGCCATTTTCCGCAGATTGTTTCAACCATTTCATTGCTTCCTTCGGATTTGAAGGTTGAACTGCAGGTAGAAATAATCAATCTCTAAGAAAACTCTCCACTGATTCATCACCAAATTGTTCAACAATAAGCTAGATCCATCAATTCAATCGCAATTTCTAGATACCACAATCAGTCCACAAAATCTCAACCCTAAACAACTCCAATTGCATTGAAGGTTACCTTGAAGATAAGAAATCGCCAAATTGCATTGTACTTTCACGTCACTGTGAGTAAGAGTGTAAGTTCTTGGTAGTGTTGTAACCCCAGAACAAAAATCAAATTTATTCTCTCACTCTAATTCAAGAATCATTCTTAAATACTCAATTTCCTTAAATCCAAACATAGATAATAAACAATTTCAACTTTATCACAAAACAAAAAAAAAAAACAAAAAAGGGAAATCGTAAGCTTACAGGAACAAAGAGTGAGTTACTACGCTTGTCTGAATAAGCTGGTTTCAGCTTTGTCGGTAACAACAGAGTCGCCGACAAACTATACATCTCTCTGTTCTCTTTAACCAGAATCAAGCTTCAATATTTCAGAATTAGAACCGAAAGAGATAAAGCCCTAAATACAACTTCGAAACCAAATCTGAAATCTCACGCGATTTCTTTGTTTCTTCTTCCAGGAATTTAGGGTTCTTACTTTTAGGGTTTAAATTAAAGAGGAAATCGAGGAAGAAAGGAAGAAATTAAAGAGGAAATCGAGGGTTCTTATCCGAAAGGAAGAAGAAGAAGATTAGTGAAAAGACAAAGGAGAAGAGTGAATCGAAGTGAAATTGAGAGAGAAATTAGGGATCTGAAAAAAAGAGAATAATGCAGACTTTTTGTTTTTATTTTGCAACCATAAGACTTTTGTTTTAGAGAGTAAATTCCCACCAAAAAATCAAATTATTTCACCAAAACCCCAAATAATTCCCGCCCATATATTAGTCTCAAAAGAGTAACAAAATAGTTACTAATTTGTGACTGATTTGTGACGATTTTAAGTTAGTCACAAATCAAATACCTAAACTCTAAACATTTAGACCCAAATTTTGTTCTTCTTCCCTTTTCCTAAACCATATACCCTAAATAAACTGATATAACCATTATACCACCACTAACAAAGCTAATTTACAAAAACATCAACTTACATAAACTTACTTTAAAACTTCTAAGTGTTTATAAGCTAAAGTACATTAATGTTGTTCTCACATATATATTTTTTTAGAAATTGATTTACTCACTACAACCACATCTTAGATACTTTGTCATTGACTTTAGTACAAGCTGAATACAACTATGAATCATGGAAACATACATTTTGGGGTTTAATGTGTATTATTGTAAAATGGAGTGGCAAAGTAGTCACTAATCAGTCGCAAATTTTCTTATGCGTTGCAAATACGTCGCAAAATAGTGGTATATTTGTGACTATTTTGTGACGTTAGTATAGGTTTGAGAATCCAAAACCCTAAACCCTATATAGTCACTAAAGAGTCACAAATTTGGCACTATTAATTTTTTTAAAAAAATGTTATTTTGAAACCCTAAACCCTATATGGTCACTAAAGAGTCACAAATTTGTCACTACCAATTTTTGTGACGCTTTTGTTACGCTCTTATGGTAGTCACTAATCTGTGCCTGCTTTGATAGTCACAAAGTAGTCGCATATTTGCGACCCCATAGAGTAGTCGTAAACGAGTCGCTAATTAGTGACTGATATGTGACTAACCTAAAACCTCGAAATAAGTGTCGCAAATTAGTCACTTATTTGCGACACTCTTACGAACATGTTTTGGGGTCGCAAATTAGCGACAATTTTGCGACGCTTATTTATGGCGTTGCAAAGTAGTCGCAAATTCGTCGCAATAGCGTCGCAAATATTAGTGACTACTTTTGCAGTCACTAACCGCAGTCACTTCTGGACTGTTTTCTTGTAGTGTTCGAACATTTAAATCTATTGCGTTTAATTAATTCCCTGGATTGACACCCTAAATACTGCATACGATCTCTTAATTTGAGAGAGTAGCTCTAGGGAAATTTGAGCATATCAAATTTTGGCGCCGTTGCCGGGGAATTAATAAACCATTAGATTTCTATTATTAGGAATTTGTCTAAGTTTTCTTTTTCTAATAATTACTAACTAGTTTCTTTCGTTTTCTTCTCTGTTTTGCGTTTCAGGTTTATGCCTAATCACAACACAAGAAGCAAGAAAAACAAGGAGCTAGTTGAATTGGATCTTCACTCTTTGGGACTTCTAGAGCGTACCAACAGAAAAGCAACAAACGAAGCTAAGAAGATGGTCGCTCATAAGGTTTTGTTTCAGAGAGACGGTGGTTTCTTCGATAGAGAAGGAAACCAATACAATGAGGATGGTGAGAGGCTCGACGCAGAGGGAAATGTTGTCGAGGAGCCTATCATGCAACAGGCTGCTGAAAACGCTCAACACGATGAGCTGGAACGTTTGGCTCTCGAGGAGCAGGAACGCGTCGAGCGACGCGAGGAGGAAATCGCTCGACGTGTAGAAGAACGTCGTGTCGAGCGACAGAATGCTCTAATCGCTCGACATGAAGAAAATCAATGTGTCGCTCGACACGGCGAGCCTGTCGCTCGACAGGCAGGGCAGAATCAACCGATGAACGTAAACGCTGCTCAGAGACGTACACTCGCGGATTACAACAGGCCAGAGCAGTACTATGCCAACCGTTCTGCAATTTGCCCACCTCCTTTTCAGCGAAACGATTTCGAATTGAAGCCTACCAGATCGATTGTCCGCATCATGGGTTCAGCGAGGATCAGCTTCTAAGCATCTTCTTTAGGGGGATAGCAATGCAGTACTCAGTCACTTTAGATGCTGCAAGCAGTGGGAATTTTAAGACGAATTCCCCAGAAGAAGCTCTCCGTCTCATAGAGAATCTGGCTACTAGTAACAGCACCAAGAGCGTCGACTACGAGAGGAGTCAACTTGGTCAGAACATCAACCGGAATCAGCTCGCGGAGGTCACTAAGAAACTGGACAACATGCATGATCTTCTAGCTGGGAAGAAATCAGTTCAGTTTGCTAAGGAGATTGAGACATTTGAGCCAGAAGCGCACCCTGAAGATGAGGAAGTAGCTTATGTCAATGGGACTGGTTTTCAGAGGTATGGTAATCAGTAAGGGAACAGAGGCTACAACAGCAATTATCAGAAGAGTTCTTTCACAGGAGCTCCAAGTTCGCCTGTTTTTACTCCTAAGCCGCAGTATCAGAAGGTTGACTACCAGAAGAGCGACTATCAGAAGCCATCTCAAGGGAACAGCTACACAAGGAACTACGGATCGTCTACTTATCAGTCTCCACCTCCCCCATCTGTTACTAGCAATCTAGAGTCCATGATGGAGCGTCTTCTAGAGGGGCAACAAAAGATAACCGTGGACTTCAATGGGAAGTTTGATTCGCTCTATACAGACCTGAATGGGAAGATTGAAGCACTGAACACGCACGTGAAGAAGCTTGATACTCAGGTTGCTCAGACTGCAGAGTCCGTGAAGAGGCAAGAAGGATTTCTTCCGTCCCGTACGGATATGAATCCAAAGAATGGCAACGCAAGAGGTGCTATGGCCATTGTTACGCGGAGTAGAAGCAAGCTGGAACCAGTTCAGAGCAAGGAAATCACTCAGGATCTAGTCCACAAGCCATTTGAAGATGACGAAGATGAGGATTTCGAATCAGGCATTCACGTCGAGCGACACAATGGGGTACGTCGCTCGACACGAACAGAAAATTCCGATGGAAAAACAGACGGTAACGTGTCGATCGACACGACTGAAAAATCGATCGACATCCCTAAAATCAACGTGTCGATCGAAACAGATAAGGCCGTCGATCGATACGATGCTCCTGCAGATCCGAAACTTGCAGATTCTTCCGTTTCTCCGACCGTAGCTGCTTACAAGCCAAAACTCCCTTATCCTAGGAGGCAGAAGAAGTCTAAACAGGAGTTGGATGAGGCTAGGTGCAAGGCAATGATGGATAAGCTTGTCATTGAAATACCTTTGATCGACGCGATTAGAACCACTCCGGTTATCAAGCGATATGTGAAGAAGATGGTTACTAGGAGCTTAAGTCATGAAGAGGGGTGTGCTATGATCAGTGAGCAAGTGAGTGCTATGATTCAGAACCGTGTTCCTGAGAAGCTTGAAGATCCGGGAAGTTTTGTGCTGGATTGTTTGATTTTTGAGAAGAGGTTTATGCGGTCTCTATGCGATTTGGGTTCCAGCATCAATTTGATACCTTTATCAGTGGCAATCAGCCTTGGGATGACAGATTTTCAGCCCACTAGGATCTCTCTTATCCTAGCAGATAGATCGGTGAGGATTCCAAAAGGTATTCTAGAAGACGTTATGATTAAGATTGGAGACTGCTTGATTCCTGCTGATTTTGTCGTCTTGGAGTACGAATTAGAACCCAAAGATCCTCTTATCTTGGGTAGACCCTTCTTGGCTACAGCTGGTGCCATGATTGATGTGAAAGGAGGACGCATTTCGCTTACTGTGGGTGATCTAGAGATGAAATTTGACATGGATAAGCTGATGCGTAAGCCTACTATCGATGGACAAACGTTCTTTGTGGATACAATAGATGATCTTGCTGAGGAGTATTCACATGGGAGCAGTTTCAAGCATCCTTTGAACCGAGATTTGAACGATTCAGCTGCAGAATCAGAGTACTTGGATGAGACTGCTAAGGGCTATGAGACACTGCTAGATGCGAGTAAGACAGTGCTAAGCGTGGATACTTCCAAGGAGCTGGTTCATACTTCAAAGAAAGCTAAAAAGCTTAGCGATTGGAGCGAGGAGAAGGCTCCTAAAATCGAGTTGAAACCACTTCCTTCAGGGCTCAGGTACGCCTTTCTTGGTCACAATTCTACTTATCCAGTTATCGTTAGTGCTTTTTTGAATAACGTGGAACTCGCGTTACTACTAAACAAGCTGCGCAAATTTCGCAAGGCTCTTGGGTATTCTCTTGATGATATTGCGGGTATCTCTCCAGATTTGTGTATGCATAGGATCAATCTTGAGGATGAGACTAAGTCATCAATTGAGCATCAGAGAAGACTGAACCCGAATTTGGCTGAAGTGGTTAAGAAGGAGATCATGAAATTGCTAGAAGCTGGGATCATCTATCCTATTTCAGACAGTGCATGGATTAGTCCTGTTCATGTAGTACCTAAGAAGGGAGGAGTCACAGTGGTTAAGAACGAGAAGAATGAGCTGATTCCGACGAGAACTGTGACAGGACACCGGATGTGTATCGATTATAGGAAGCTAAACGCAGCAACAAGGAAGGATAATTTTCCCTTGCCGTTCATTGATCAGATGTTGGAGAGGTAGGCCAATCATCCTTACTACTGCTTCCTCGATGGATACTCAGGTTTCTTCCAGATTCCCATTCATCCGGATGATCATGAGAAGACCACATTCACTTGTCCCTATGGCACTTTTGCATATCGCAGAATGCCTTTTGGACTGTGTAATGCTCCTGCTACTTTCCAGCGCTGTATGATGTCCATCTTCACTGATATGATTGAGGATTATGTGGAGGTATTCATGGATGATTTCTCTGTGTATGGGTCTTCTTTCAAAGACTGCTTGGATAATTTGGAGAAGGTTCTAGCAAGATGCGAGGAGAAACACTTGGTGCTGAACTGGGAGAAGTGTCATTTCATGGTTAAGGATGGCATTGTACTTGGTCACAGGATTTCAGAGGCTGGTATAGAAGTGGATCGCGCGAAGATAGAGGTCATGTCAAGTCTTCAGCCACCAGAGAATGTGAAAGCAGTGAGGAGTTTTCTTGGACATGCTGGCTTCTACAGGAGGTTCATCAAGGACTTCAGTAAGATCGCGAGACCATTGACTGCTCTTCTTTGCAAGGACGTGAAATTCGAGTTTTCTGCAGATTGTTTATCGGCTTTTGAGCAAATCAAGAAAGCTCTAGTGAGTGCTCCCATAGTACAACCTCCGGATTGGGAATTGCCTTTTGAGGTGATGTGTGATGCAAGTGATTTCGCTGTTGGAGCTGTCCTGGGACAAAGAAAAGACAAGAAGCTACATGCCATTTACTATGCGAGTCGTACACTTGATGATGCGCAAAGGAATTACGCAACCACGGAGAAGGAATTGTTGGCTGTAGTGTTTGCCTTTGAGAAATTTCGTCCCTATCTCATTGGTGCCAAGGTGATAGTGCATACTGATCACTCCGCGCTCAAGTACTTGATGCAGAAGAAGGATGCAAAGCCAAGGTTGTTGCGATGGATTTTGCTTCTTCAAGAATTCGATATCGAGGTTAGGGACAAGAAAGGAGCTGAGAATGGAGTTGCAGATCATCTTTCAAGGATCAGAATCGAAGATGATATCCCGATTGATGATTTCTTGCCCGAAGAGAGCATCAATCTGATCGAGAGTAGCAATCTGGAGTACGTGTCGAGCGACACACTCATAACGTGTCGATCGACATGACAAAAAGTTTCAAAATCCGAGTGTCCAGATTACAATGTGTCGATCGACACGAGAGGCCATGTCGCTCGACGCGACTACCAGAGAACACCAAGTCTTCCGGATTTTGTGAATGAGATTCTTCGGGAATTCGCTTACGCTATCAATGATATTGATCGTCCTTGGTATGCTGACATTGCCAACTACCTTGCTGCGGAGGATGAGCCTGATGATCTTAAGGGATATGAGAAGAAACGGTTCTTCAGAGAACTCAGGAGGTATTACTGGGATGAGCCTTATCTCTACAGGCATTGTTCGGATGGAATGTACAGAAGATGCATCGCTGGCTCAGAGGTTCAGAGTGTGTTGTTTCATTGTCATGGGTCAGAGTATGCTGGACATTTTGCTACTTTCAAGACAGTTGCTAAGGTTCTGCAAGCAGGATTTTGGTGGCCAACCATGTTTAAAGATGCTCATGCTTTTGTTTCCAGATGTGACGCTTGCCAAAAGAAAGGGACGATTAGCAAGAGGAATGAGATGCCACAGAACTTCATCTTGGAAGTTGAAGTTTTTGACTGCTGGGGCATCGATTTCATGGGTCCTTTCCCGAGCTCCTATGGGAACAAGTACATTCTGGTAGCTGTGGACTATGTCTCCAAATGGGTTGAAGCAATAGCTAGTCCGAAGAACGATTCTGCTGTGGTTCTTAAGCTGTTTAAGACCATCATCTTCCCAAGATTTGGAGTGCCTCGGATAGTGATAAGTGATGGTGGTCCACACTTTATTAATAAGGTATTTGCTAATCTCCTAAGCAAGTACGGTGTTGAGCACAGAGTAGCTTCTCCTTATCATCCCCAGACCAGTGGACAAGTCGAAGGTTCAAACCGACAAATCAAGGAGATTCTGGAGAAGACAGTGGGCACTACTAGAAGGGACTGGTCTGTTAAGCTGGATAACGCGCTTTGGGCATACAGGACTGCATTCAAGACACCTCTTGGGACTACACCGTTTCATCTGCTTTATGGTAAAGCATGCCATCTTCCGGTTGAGTTAGAACACGCAGCAGCCTGGGCAGTGAAAAGGTTGAACTATGATATCAAGAGCGCAACAGAAAGGCGTTTAATTCAGTTGAACGAGCTGGATGAGATTCGCATTCATGCCTATGACAATTCCAAGATATACAAGGAGCGTACTAAGGCATATCACGATAAAAAGATCGTCTCTAGGAACTTCGAACCGAATGACCAAGTCCTGCTCTATAATTCACGTTTGCACTTGTTCCCTGGAAAGCTCCGTTCTCGTTGGTCCGGACCTTTTACTGTAAAGGAAGCTAAACCACATGGAGCAGTTGTGTTAATAGGTTCAGATGAAAGAGAGTTTACTGTCAATGGTCAGCGGGTGAAGCATTATTGGGCGCAAGCCAAGATTCCCGAAGGAAACGTCATTCCTCTGGAAGATGCACCCGAACCATAAACTCAGACTCAGTCAAGCTAGTGACTGTAAAAGAGCGCTTAGTGGGAGGCAACCCACTTGTAAGTGTAAATACTTGTTTTTATTTTTAGTTTTTGGTTTTATTTTTCAATTTTACGTTTGTTTTTTGCGTTGTTTTTGTCTTTCAGGTTATCGAAAAATCAGATGGAATTTAACACGTGTCGATCGACGGAGCTACGCGTATCGCTCGACATGTAGGCAATGTTCATGTCGATCGACAGTGTATAACGTGTCGCTCGACACGACTTATACACGGGCCCAGGTAAGTCCATTTATAACCCGTGTTCTTCATCTTCTTCATTCTTTAAAACCAAAACTCGACAAACACCCTTTCAAAATCGCTCTCTCTCTCTCTCTCAATTCTTCACTATTTTGGAAGATTTTTGGTTCTAAATTCATTAGCTTTTCATCCTCCTTCCGATTATCTCATCCATTTGTCCGATCTACGAGGTATGTACCCCTAATTTCTCGATTTTTGGTTCGGCCCAAGGTTTGAAAATACGAAATTTTCTTTGTTTCACTCGTTTATTTGCATGCATCCAACTTGTTTAGATTGTTTTAGAGCAATTTCGGCTACCCCATGTTATTAAATTGAATTAACTTTGCAAATTTTGAGAATTTGTTTATTTGGGAAAATTTGATGAATTCGGATTTAGCATGATTTAAGAGCAAACTTGGTTTGTAATTGATGTTGCTAAACGTAATTGGAATGATTTGTGATGACATTTTGAGCATGCATTATCAATTTGTTGAGATTTTGATTTTTCGAAAAAATTCTCGCGCCTAATTTCGGATTTTTGTGTTTTTGGTTGGATTTTTGGATGTTTTGCAGATGACTTCGCAGAGAACTTCTAGCATTCCACCTGAACCTACGCCACTTGAGTTTGAACGCAAATCCGACATCCAACGAAACTTGGAGAATGAGATTGAATGCGCCTTACCGTGGCCCCGTGTCGAACACACGCCAATTCCGTTCACTAATCCATGGGATCGGTCCCTTAAGGAGGTAGCAACTAGCGGCGAATCTGAGACGCGACCATTTTTCCGATAATTGGGATGATTATGATACGATGTTCTACAATGGATGGTTGAACGCCCCTTTGGAACCGACTCGTTTTGCTGATGCACGCACATTGAGACTGTTGGGGATTCACGAAGACGTGGTGAAGCTGCTTAACAATGCTGGTTTGGGCAACATGGCTACCAAGTTTTATCGACATTACCCAGATTTAGTAAGGCAGTTTCTGGCTACATTGCGCGTAGACTATAATAAGCATCCTGTTTTTACGCCCGAGCATGGTGATATTACTTTCAGGATTCGAGGTGTTCGCTATCAGGTTACTTTTGATGAACTCGCAGAGATCTATGGATTTGAGCAGGGTCGTTCGCTTGGTGCCCTTCCTTCTGAGTTCCCTGAAAAGGGAAACTTCTGGTCCTTGTTTGGTTCTCGTGGTTTTAGTGTTGGGTCTACACTTACGGATATTCGGCATCCAGCTCTTCGTTACTTTGTTCGTCTTCTTGGTTCGTCGCTGTTGTACCAGGTTGAGGCAAACAAGGTCCGGTTATCTGAGCTTGTCATCCTATACTACGCTCTCCAGCCTTTTCTCCCTGATTTTAGTACAGATCTTCCGACAGATGTGCACATGGGAGCTGTTTTTGCTCACCACTTAGTCTCTCTGAAGACTATTCCTTTTAAGAAGCGGGGCTCTAAACCGGTCACCATCGGGAGCATCCTTACTCCTATCATTCGCTACCTTGAGATTAGCACTGCCGGGTTTGAATTTGAGAAGAAGCCGTTTCTGATTGACATTACAGCTTTACAGCAGTATACTTGGCTCAAGGTCCCAACTACTTGGATTTACCGGCCTATTACAGGAGGGCAGCGCCGGGTTCAGTTGCCAATTCCAGCTCTTATGGATATTGAGAGAGATCCCGCTGTCTTGCGTTTTTAGCCTGATGAGAGGACTGTTTCTGAGTACTCGGGACGCAAGACGACTGAGGCTTCTAGTTCTGGAGCTGGTCCTTCTACGAAAAGAGCTCGTACTCTTCCAGATATGCCACAAGCCCTTCCACCACTTGAGTTCCCTCCAGAGCCAGAGGATCCATCGGATACAGCAGCTGTTCTCCAGTTTCACACCACCGCGCTTAAGCGGATTTGGGATGCCCTCAAGAGGACTACCACTTGTGGATGTGTTCGTCCTAGATCATCCCCTCCTCGTGCGCCTACTGCTAATTCTGATGATGAGGAGACACCTTAGTTCATCGTTACTATCCCGGTTTTTCTTTTCTTTTTCTTAGACTTTTTATTTTCTTTTCTTTGAGTCATTTTCTTCTTTTGTTTGCGTCACTTTGTTGCTTTATTTCCTTGAACCGTTGTTTTAAACTTGTGTTCTTATGACTATTTGGTTGCGTTTAACGTGTTTTGTGTGAGTGATCTAACAGTTTGAGAAAGAGAGCTAACTACACTTTTGAAGAAAGTGAAAAACGCTACTGCCCGATTTTGCACCATTTCTGTCGAGCGACACATTGATCCACGTCGCTCGACACGAGAAAAAACCACCATGTCGATCGATGTTTTAATGACGTCGCTCGACGCGACCATGAAATTGATGTCGATCGACATGTAAGTCGTGTCGCTCGACACGACTGCCAGGTACCACAAACCACTTGTTTTTCTCAATGGTTTGTTTTATATTTATTTGTTTTACCTTCCTCCGATTTAAATACACTGGGGACAGTGTAGTTTGAGTCTGGGGGAGGTGGTTGCTAATTTTGTTTTCTATTTTGTTTCTATTTTGAGTTTTCTTGAGTCAGTCCGTTTTTCGTTTTTGTTTTATTTCGGGTCAAAACTCCCTTAGGATTTGCTTTGAACAGCACTCGACGAACCATTTCCAATATAAGTTGATCAGCGGTTTTACAAGGTGGGTAACTGGAAAGGGATCGGTTTTCTGGAGCGAGTTCAGGTTTCTGGAGAACTCAGAAAGGATGTCAAAAACCCCGCCTTTAATGAACTTTAATCTCTTGTCAAGGGCGTTGGAAATCGCAAGACTTGATTCAGCTTCCAAACATTTGAAAGCGAGGAAGGACCGCTCTTGAAACTTCTTCCCAAATGACGAATTCAACTGTCCTAGATTGAAAAAAAAAAAAAAAGAAAGCCTCATGACCCTGTCTCCACAAGAACACCAGTAGTGAGAGCTGATCTAGTGATCATAGAGATGCCAAGGAAATTTACAGAAAAATGCAAGCCTGAATTCAGAAAAGTCAGAATAAAACGCAGAGAAACAACGAAAAAATGGAGCATCTAGCTCTGATGGTAAAGGACCCTCAGTTGAGGTACCCGCTATCACAATGAAATAAGGCACTGCATCTCTATGAAAATCCTTAATTGGATACAGTTTCAGAGGGAAGAGAGAGGGTGAAACGCAAGAAAATGTTAAAGGAGGTGAAAGAATCTAGAAGGTCCAGCGATCGATGCTCCCTCGATGAGACCGCACCTAATTTAACTAAAGGGGTCTGCGACTGAGAGTCTGAATTTCTCTAAGGGATTTGGAATCGAACTGGAAAACTTCTAAGTATCTAGGGACACATCGAAGTATCACCAGGTATTAACTTTGAAGAATGTGGTTTCTAAAGGAGTGGTTACAACTGTTTGTCTTAGGGACAAGCAAAAAGCTAAGTCTGGGGGAGTTGATATATCATGGTTTTTACGGTTTTTAAGCCATGATATACATATGTTTTCTAGAGTCTTTTTAGTGTTTTTCGAGTCTTTGGTTTTCTTATTAGGTACTTAGACATTTGGAGTAGCATTGGTGTTTACTGAAGCTTTCTGGAGTATTTTGGAACGAGAAGTTGAAGTCAGAAGTTCGGCTTGGAAAATCAGGCACTTTGTCGATCGACACAGATTGATCTGTCGATCGATGTGAAGAAATGAAAGCATGTCGAGCGACACACTTACCATGTCGCTCGACACGACCCAATTTCGGACCAGATCATTAAATTAGAAGATTTCCAATTTTAACCCCAGAAGTTTCAGATGTTTGCAGTTCTGCCCCAAATCGTTTTAGTTCCTTATATATAGTTATTTTAGACCATTGTTACGGTCACGTTTTATTCTTCATAGAGATTTTAGCAGAGAGAGATTCAGAGTTTTAGGGAGACAAGTTCATACTCATCAGAGATTGCTTCGAACCCTTTTGTATCTCTTACCCTTATCTTTTTAATGCAATTTTATTCAGTTATCATGTTTGCATTAATTATGTCTGAGTAATCTGCTAGTTAGGCTTTAGGGTTTTCAAAGGATGATGAAAGATTGATAGAATTTATTTACTATTGGGATTGCATCATATCTACATTCTTCACTTTGATTGCATTAACTCTGATTTAAGATTGATCACCTTAGGTTGGATATTTTAGGTTGTTTAATAGATACGACAGTATTATTGAATAACTGGAACTGAATCATAAGTGAGCAAGGATTCGATTCGCAACGACAGTTGGCTTTGAATCCTTGTGAACAATCAAACTTGAACTTAATGCTTGTTTAAATTAATTTGATTTCGCAACGACAGTTGGTCTTCTAGGATTTAAACATAGATAGTATTTGCAACGACGGTTGATTTACTTTACAGTAGTTTGAGTTCTGGAATTGCATTTCATAATTATCCCGATAGTAAGTTTATTCTGCAATTTGGAATCATTCCCGCGAATTTCCTAAGGACTAGCGTTTGTCTCTTATTGAATCCAAATCGTTAACATTCACTCCTGTTTTACTTTACTGCATTGTTTTTTCCATTACAATCATATCTGCTTAGCATATTTCGAACATTTAAATCTATTGCGTTTAATTAATTCCATGTAGATTGACACCCTAAATACTGCATACGATCTCTTAATTTGAGAGAGTAGCTCTAGGGAAATTTGAGCATATCAAGTTAGTTTTCCAACATCAAGGGGGAGAAAATAAACAGCTGGAAACAATATAAGTAGCTATGTATTATCAATGATCGTCGGACCAAAAATTGTACATCAGAAGGCCAAAAAGATAATTCATAAGTAAAGCTTATCGTATTTATTTCCAAACGCATTTGTTGATCCAAATAGAATGTCACTTATACCAGCTATATATGCTATGATATAAATGAATGTCCTAGAATGACTATATCAAACTACTAGTGAGTCTAAAGATCGCATGAAGCGTGATAAACCTATTTGGTTCTAAATATGAGATTTCTCAAAAAGAAAAGTGAGCATAAATTGAAAATGACCAGATTGAGAAAATCTTAAAAGATCTCCAAAACAGAATGAATGATCTCTAGAAGAGAAATAAACATGACAAATGAAAAGTTCAAGTACTTGAAAATGAAAAGTTCAAATACTTGAAAATGAAAAGATCTAGCTAGCTATGCCATGTTTGGAATAAATAGAACCAAAAAGAAAATCGACGTCATAATATTTATGCATGCATGAGCAGTTGATATTATGAAAAAAGGATCCTGAAAGAAAATCAACTGAAATGTGTACACAAAGTAATGATTGACAAAAGTGGTAAGAAGAAATAGACTTGTGATTATAATCTCTTGCAGAGAGACATATGGACCAACAGTCCATGCACCTAAAGTGTAAATCCATTGAAAGATATTAAGTTTTAAGTAAAACGATAGTGAAAGTAGTGAAATTTTCACAAAGACAAGGATTGTTTTTTGAAGAGATATATTTAGATTCTCTTGTGGTGGAGCAATACTTTAAGATATCTTATAAGGTTGGCAGTAAGAGATAGAACCAAGGAAATGATATTTATATGGAATCCTTGAAGGATATATTCCATGAAAGATTAATGATATCACAAGTATGTTTCCGAGAACTCTACTTGATCAAATGAGAAGAAAATATGTAACATGGGGTATAATCATGTAAATGTTTACCCATGTAGATTTATCAAAAGATAATGATCAAAATGATTCTTGATTTGAAGATCATCAAAACTTCGGCAGAGTTATCATAACAATTATGGTAAAAGATCACTTGATAATGGTATTTGTATGAAGAATCCCAAAAAGATTTGCTAGAAGCAAAAACTCTTCTGTCCAAATCGCAGAAACTTCAATCATTCTGCTTATGGATTGAAATAATCACAGTGTATGTGGTATAGTCTCATTAGTGAGTATTATAAGCGGATTTGAGAAAAGATTTATTACAATTTCAATATATGTTGATGATTTGAACATCACTAAAACTCCTAGAGAGAGTTGTATTTTACAATATAATATATGGAGAAATTTTTTGGGGAAATATATTGAAAAGATAAAATTATCTTCATGTATATAGCAAAAATATGTTATCATATCCTAAAGATCCTTGCATGGTTCTATATTAGAATGGTAACATATATTTGGTCCTAAAGTACCACACTTAAATTAATGTTTAAAAAATTTATCGATCTCTTTCATGATTGAAAGAGGATAAAAAAGAAAATATGCTATCGACCAAGAGTCCAATAATCTCACTATCATAAATCATACAAGTTTGTTTTTTTAAGGCTATGCTTATAATCGTTCGAAAAGATAGCATACGATCAGAAGTCATCTCCTGAAAAAGATGCGTTCGAGGGGGAGAAATATAATGATGAGCGTGGATGTATTCTTTTTACCTTATCATAGTTTTTATCCCATGGGGTTTTTCTATGAAAGGTTTTTAACGAGACATCAATAAACACGCAAATGATAGACACTTAAAGAGGAATGTTACCATTAGAGTGATTTATGAAAGTCTATCTCTATAATGAATATTTTACTTGAATGATATTAAGAGAAACATAAAGAATGATCAGGATTGACAATCTAAAAGATTCATAAGTTGCAGAAGAATGGCGATACACACGTTCTACATATTCGTTCAAACAAAACTTTGGCGGGCTTATGATCTCAAGACACTTCCAACTGCTACTTTGAAGAAATAAGTTCATCATTTGGATGCGTTGTCAGATCTCAAGTCATCGAATCATCAAGGGGAGTAAATACGCCTTGCACTCATTTTCCCTTAACCATAGTTTTTTCCACTGGGTATTCGTGGTAAGGTTTTTAATGAGGCAGCATCATTTGCGTATTAGAAGTAGTTTTAGATAATGGACATTCAAGGGGGAGTGTTATAAACTCATTTAATAATACACCAAGTGTTCACCAAGCCTCCTCCTCTCCAAGTTTTTTTTTCTTTCCAAGTCATTGTAACACTATATATACTCTTGGTTCTCATTGGAATAAATCATCACTAATTTTCTTTATCTCTTTTTATTTACAACACTTGGTGTATTATTACGGAATTTTCCCCAAATAATAACGCTAAGGCTAATATCACAATATGGTTAAACCAAATCATACGATGGAGAAATTTGATGAGAAAACATTTGTAATACTAAAGAGAGCTTACGAATTTAAAAGAAACCGTAAGCAACAACCACCGCCAAAATTTGTAATACTTCAAGTCTTCAACGCCAAAATAGCACCAAGAGTCCCCCCAAACACTTCAGTGTTACATACAAAAACCGATCATCTATTTCAGAAAATATATGTGGTTTTTGAGTATTAACAATGAAGCGTTAAAGGGAACTCATGGGGGCATTTGACTCTCTTCTTCTAGCTCTGTCTAATAAACACTCACTGCATGGGCTATTTATATATCATTGCAAAGGGTCTCCATTTCTTCTTCGTTTTCCAATGAGAATTTGCATAACGGTTGGGACCAGTATATATTCGAATTATACAATCAAATAACATGTGAAAAAATGAGATATATGAATCGAGTCGAAATTTGGGGCTTGTTAGATAATTTGACCGAATATATATTTGTGCCTCATTTTACTTTAAATTATTTTGAAACGACAGAAGCATATTCTTTACATGGACTTTTCTTCTCGTAGTCTTTTCTCCTTCTTTTTTATTGCCACTCACCACATCATTGTTCTAAACAAATATTCAGTAACTTACATACCATGCATGATGCATGCAAATATGCAATCCATTGCAGCTAAACAATATAGAATGTGGGATTGTTAACATTTCAGATTTCGAAATAACAAAAATGGCATAATATTGAATTCTGTGTGTGTGTTTTTTTTTTGTTTTTGTTTTGTCACCTGTGTTTTCTCTAATGTTTTCTCTATCAAATTACATCGTTTAATTGTAGAGGCAAACGTGTAGCGTAAATGAACTAAATTTTGTTTTTTTACACAATTTATATACTTCCATTAACTTCTGCTGTGTTTTGATAAAAATACTTCTATTTTAAATGAGAAATTTTATTTTTGTTTTACTCATTAAACTGATGTGTTTTCTTTTCAATTTTAGACATACATGTTGTGTTTTGATGCAAAGATATTCCAATTCAAATGTTGTGTACATGCATTACATATATCTGAAATGTATATCTTTATAATATTTTAAGGTTGTCAACAACCAACAAGTCATGAGGAGATGACATGTGTCATTTATTTTTGTAACATTTATTCTTATAATTTATTTTAATTGAAAAGAAAAAAATATATTTAAATGCTTTTAATAATTAATTATGACAATATACTTTTTTCAAACCATTAAATTATAAAATCCACCAAAAAAACCCATTAAATTATAAAGACTTCAATAAAGTATTATTTTTAATTCTTTGATATTCAAAAAAAATATGATTCCAAATTAAATGTGTTATTATGAATTTTTAATGGTTTGAAAATTAGATAGATTCCAATAAGTTATTGTTTTTATTTCTTTGATATTCACAAAAAATATGATTCCAAATTAAATGTGTTGTTAAGAATTTTTAGTGGTTTGAAAATTAGATATTTTATTTATTAAACTCATCATTATACTATACAAAAGAAAACGTTTTAAACCCAAAAAAATAAGGTATGAAATTTTAAGTATGTTAGAATGTTAAAGTTATCAATCGTTTTTTAATGCAATTAAAACGGTTTGCGTTAGATAAAATAGCACTCTTAAGCAAGATAATCCAAAATAACATAATAATTAACCAATGAATTGATATGAAAGAAAAAAAAAATCAGATGATTTATTCTCTCTTTAAAATCATATGCATTCCAAAATTTGTATTGAGATGATTCATGAGTCTCAATACAATCAAAACATACTACAACTTGTCTCATCAACATTTTTTTTACAAAAATGTGTTTGATACAAAAGAAAAAGAACAAATGATCATTATTTTAGAGAATCATAGTGAATATTGGTAAACATTATATTTCTTCTCACATATAACATTGCTTATGTCAAAATTTTGCTACAAATGCTCAATTTTCTAATATAGATAATTATTTACTACAACATTAATTTTTATAATAATGAATACTCAATAAGTTATAAATTGTTACATATTTAACCATGTTAATTTTCAAAACCACGCAAAGCGTGGACAATCTCTAGTATATTAATATAAATCAGCTAGTCGATTCTGAAATCACCTATTTCACTTTTAACTTTTCAATACTTGGTCCATATCATGCGATGCGCCACATATGTGGCTAGTTAGTTTTTCTTTTTGCTAGCTAGTTAGTTTATATATTTGGCTTTAAAGAACAGACGATCTTTAATATATATACAAAAAGGACATTTAATTTGGTTTTTCATCACTTTTATCAGCGCAGGAACAAAATCTCAAAATATATTAAAACTCATGGATTTGCTAAAGTGAATCGATATGAACATCAATAAGCTTTTGTCTAAATTATGATGAATCATACAAAATTAAATATTGAGTATTTTATTGGAGAATGTTAAACTATAGTATATTACAGAGCAGCAATGTAGCAACATTAAAACAGGTATGGGCACTATAAGCGTATAAAAGAGAAAACAGAATATCTACGTGTTTATATCCTTTCTATCTTGTGAAAAGCCGTAAGGACTTTTTTTTCCAAAGTTCTTATTCTCTTTACTCTTTCCTTTAACCCCAATTTGCGTCTACGTTCAAAATGCTTTCCTTGGCCATCTTCCATGGTCTCTCTTCTCATAGAACATTGAGTACTATCCTCTAAGCCTCTAACCATATATATTCAAACGCAACTACTTCTATTTTCTCAAACCGCATAACAACACATTGTACTCATGTTTCCTACCATATATGTACATCCAATGCTAAAGTGTATGTGTATGGACAAGAATCAATATTGTTGGTTGGATGTCTCCTAGAGTTCCTCTGAGCACTTCATTGGGAATACAATATTTTCGTATGATGTTTACCCACTGAAGTGTTTGGGGGAACTCCCGGACGCATTCAACGGAATTCAACCTGTCAAGACGAGATCTCATATATATGGTGTACATTTGCGTTTTCGAATTTATCTTACCTTTTTAGACGTTTTAAGTTTTAATTGTTGCTTAAATGTCTTAAAGGTATATAGGTCGATGCATATAAGTACAGGTTTACTATGAGTAGAGTTGTTTTATTCTTGTGTAGAATTTGCCGCAATTTCTTGGATTCTTTCTTATGCGAATTTGTTGTTTATTTGATTTCAGCTGAACTAAACTAATGTAGCCAAATAGTTTAACAATTAAGTATTAACTAGTACAAAATGAACCACTAGTTTTTTTGTCATGTGATTAGACTGTGTTTCCGATTAGGACTCTTATAGTCAGTCTCTAAGTTTGTAGGGACCAAAAATAAGAGCATCGGCATTCATCAAGGCTTACTTTAGCCATTATTTTCAGTAATTGACTAAAACTAAATCTGTTAGCTAAAAGGAACCCCTATTCTTAGAATTTGATATCCTCTAAATATCCTCTGCGGTAGTAAGTAATTTTATCCCTTCAAGTTTTAGTACGTTCTGTAGGCGAGGTTTTCTGGTCTTCTTTGGTTTGTCGTTAGTTGCTCATTTGTTTCGTTTGCGAGATTCATTACCCTTTGTATTTAGGCCTTTTCGGTTTAGTGTAAGATCTTTTGTCTCATTTTTGCATGGTTTATTCTCGAAGATTTTATGTAGTCCACCGACTAAGATTTTGGGATTCTCCTGTTCGTATTTTACCAAAGAATAATATTCTATAATTCATATGGACAAAAAGAGTTGTAAAAATTATGTATACAACCTATATATGTGGGTCATATGCCTCTGGTAGATAGCGAAAACTTGAATCATCAACATTTACCTTTGACCCTTTGCATCACTCATTTTGGAGGATGTATTAGCAATATTCTCATAGCTCTGTATATAATCATATCTTGTGACGTTTACTTTTCTATGTTGTTTAGAGTTGTATATATACGTTTGTAAGAGCATATCAATACAAGAGAGAATTTAGTTCGTGATGAGAATTGCAATGGTTCTCTTCAAACATTTAAAGCTCATACTTCAGAGCAGCTCGCAGATATCTTAACTAAGGCACTTGGTTTTCAAGCATTTACATATCTTCGTTGCAAGTTGGGCATTTGTGATCTTCACACCAACTTAAAAGGGAGTATTGGAGGATATATTAGTAATATTCTCATATCTCTGTATGTATCTTGTGAAATTTCATTTCAGTTAATGGATAAACAATTACATTTTCGATATCTTTAATTAAATTAATGAAAACCAAAAGTGCAAATAATGATAAAACTATTTTCCTCTCACGAGCATTCTGTAAAAGAATGTACACCGGATCAGTATATCTCGTAGTTTGTTCTTCTTATTTCCAAGAGATCTCGCCACAGCCCACATACCTGCGGTCTATAGGGGATTAATAGAGTTATAAAGTGTATCTTATTACTATTATTCTGATTCTGCAAGCTCGTTCTGATGATAGAAATGAGGTATCTTTTTTTCTTCTTTTTTTTTCGTTTTTTATGCAACAGAAATGAGGTATGTTTAGACAAAATTCACGATATAATGTGATTTAGCATTTGTATATTTAATATCAAATATATACAAATTTGGATATTATGTTACAACATTTGTTGTATACATTGATCTGAGGTACGTATCACTAGTTACGAGTACTTAGTAATTAAGACAATGTGAAGTTAGTATTTTTGTGGGACTAATTGCAAACATCATGACAAAACACCGTAAATAAAGTTGGAAACATTTATCAAGATGCGAAGTCTACTTTGGGATAACGAACATTAAGAGACTAATCTGGATGGTCTTGTTTCAAACTGTCTTTTATTTGGTTTTGACTAATAATTAATCCTAGCTTTTATGAACAAAATTGGACTACTAATTAGATGATTGTTATGTAGCTAGTGTTTTGTCCACAAAATAACAACATAAAAAGGAAGAAGAACTCATACAAAATTTTTTGGGACGATGATATATTGAACAGAAAACACAATTAGAAAAAAGCATGTATAAGAATGTATCAAAACCAAAACGAATCATCTAATTAAATATACGGTTCGGTTTAATTTTTGGGGTAAAGTTGTAGATTCATTGTATAATATAGTAAAAATAGTGAATAGCCATTGAATGGTATAATAAAAGGAACTATAGAGTAAAATATATATTGACAATGTGGTTTAATCAAAACTCATTGAGGTATCATATCCGAAAGTCAAAATTCATGAAATCATTTGGAATGCTAAGAGAACTTACTTATTTTAAAGAAACAGTAGGCAACAGCCACCACTTCAAGTCTTCAACGCCATAATGGCACCAAGAGTCCCCCCAAACACTTCAGTGTTATATACAAAAACCGATCAAACATTTAAGAAACTAAATGTGGTTTTTGAGTATTAATAATGAAGCGTTAAAGGGAACTCATGGGGACATTTGACTCTCTTCTTCTACCTCTGTCCTAATAAATACACTAACTACATGCCTTATTTATATATCAGTGCAAAAGGGTCTCCAATTATTCCTTTTGTTCCAATGAGAATCTTCGTAATGGGACCAATAATTATAGTCGAATCATACAATTAAAGAACGTGTGGAATTTCGAAAAATGAATTGAGTCGGAATGTTGGCCTCGTTATATATTTTTGACCCTCAATTTGCTTGACATATTTCGAAACGACAGAAATATTCTTTGCATGGACTCTTCCTCTCTCTAATAAGTCTTTTTGTTTCCTTTTTTAATTTCCTTTTAATCAACTCTGTATTCTTTAACAGTAGTCCCAATTGAATGTTTAAAATGAATTGCATGATTTCATGAGGTTTGTCTTTCGGATGACACCTAAATGAGTTTTGGTTTAACCATATTGTGAGTATTTAATTTACTTTTTAGTTCCTTCTGTTATACGTAACATTCAATATATAGCTATATACATTGTTTCTACTATATTACTAAAAATGAATCCAAAACTTTACCCCGAAAAATTAAACCGAACCGTATATTTAATTAGGTGATTCGTTAAATGGTTCATTTTCAATTGAAAATAAGAATAAAGTTTCGATTTTTTCCATTGTAGTTACAGTCATGGTTAGTAAGAATCATGCGCTTTAAATAACAAGCTTACTCAAAGAGCATCCATATTGCAGACCCAAAAGAGAGTATCTTATAGTTTATTTTAATTAAATTTATTAAGCGTGAGTATCTTATTGCCAAAAAAAAATGTCTTAGACGCTGGTCCAAAGTTTAGGATCCAATTTTCTATAATTATATTTACTTATTAGATACTTATATTAATTATATTTATTAGATACTAGTTACTCGGTAAGAGATTCCCGGTTATGAAAAAAATGGCAAGACCATCTAATCTCCCATGCAACGCGGGAAAGCAATATAGAGAGTGGATGTTTTTTTCCGTACGTCAAATACTTTTGATATTACTGAAGAGAGTTTACACCCATTTGATTTAAATAAATAACATTCGGATTTGTTGTAGTGAACTGATAACAACAGTAAGTTTTCTCCAGATTATCATATGGTAAATGAAGAATGAATTGGAAGATTGGAGAGAGTGAGGACAAGCAAGAACAGGCATGGGTACTATAATAAGCATATAGTGTATAAAACAGAATCTTTACGTGTTTATATCCTTTCTATCTCATGAAAAGCCGAAAGGACTTTTATCCAAAATTCTTATTCTCTCTACTCTTTTCTTAAATCCCATTTTGCGTCTACGTTCAAAATGCTTTCCTTGGCCATCATATTTGATCTCTCTCTCTCTCTCTCTCTCTCTCTCTCTCTCTCTCTCTCTCTCTCTCTCTCTCTCTCTCTCTCTCTCTCTCTCTCTCTCTCTCTCTCTCTCTCTCTCTCTCTCTCTCTCTCTCTCTCCAATAGAGCATTGAGGATCATCCTATAAGCCTTTAGCTATATATATTCAAACGCAACTACTTCCATCTTCTCAAACCCTATAACAACCTCTTGTACTCATAATTCCACAATACAATAATGCTATATTAAAACAAGATTCAAATATTCTTGGTTGGATGTCTCCTAGAGTTCCTCTGAGCACTTCATTGGGAATACAAATTTTACCCACTGAAGTGTTTGGGGGAACTCCCGGACCCATTCAACGGATTTCATCATGTCAAGAGAAGATTCATATGGTGTACATTTCCATCTTTTAATCCATTTTACTTTTTTTTTTTTTTTTTTTGGGAGGTTTTAATTGTTGTTTTAAGTGGCTTAAAGGTACATGCTTGATATTTGCTATGAATTTGAGTGGTTTTATTCTTGTGTAGGATCCTGGTTGCAATTTTTCCCATTCTTTCTTTGTCGTATTTGTTGCATGATCTCTGTTCAGCCAAGTGAATGTAATCAAATAGTTTCTTTATTTAATATTTGCGCACTAACTAGTATTATAAACACGTCTAAAATTTAGCTTCGGACATATCAGTATGCCTCTGAGTTTGTAGAGATCAAACGTAAGAGTGATAGCATTCATGCCTTTAGGCTTTAGAAATCATTTCCAACTATGATTAAAACAAGGAGAGTTATACGTTTTGAAACTATTTCGATCGCACCAGGGCATTGCCTTTAGTAGAGAGAATATCTCATCATCAGCATTTGCTTTTTGCATAACTCACGTTGACTGCTCGTGTAGTTAATTATGGAGCGTTAATTGACATTAATAAAGTTAATTGCACATGTAGTAGTTTAACTATACGAGTTTATAATTAAGATTTGTGCAAATTTGTATGCTATTACCCATATGGCTACCTTAAATTAACTATAACGAAATGTATAAACTGTAACCAAATGTATGAATTTTTGTTTACAACTATAAACTAGTTTATTTATATATTTCTTAGTCGGTAAACTTCTGTTTGAATTTCATTTTTAATACTTATATTTTCGTATTTTTTGTATTTATTTATAAAATACATCTAAACTAATTGATATCGTACTCACTTTGTTTTTTCACATACAGGCTCACTTGCTACAGTTGTCATGCTTCTATGTTAAGTTTTACCGATGATCTAGAATTATTGTACTACTTTTTCGACTCCAGTCCAATAGATAAGGAAAGTTCTAAAGAGCATGCAAAAGCTTGTTCTATAACGTCTTGTATCAGTTCATGCAGCCTAATTTGCATAAATATACAAAAACTTAGATCTACAACTCAGAAGATGAAGAATAGAAGAGACATTGTCCTATTATTATTATTATTATTATTATTATTATTATTATATGACACTGAAAGATTTTTTAGACTTGAATAATTTTTAAAGATTGAAGAGAATGGGTTCAATATATTTATATCAAAAATTAAATCTAGTCGGGTAATATATTTCCAGGGGACGAAAAAAATTCAGGTTCGACAAACAATGGTTATCAAAACCAAACTTTGAGAACATTATAAAGGAAGGGTGGACACCAGAAGACTCTGACCCTAATTTGGAGATCGGTGACCGTATTTTGTTGTGCCGTAAACTTATTTCTCTTTGGCGAAAAGCGAACCAACTAACCTCTGATGAGACTATAGAGAATCTGAAAAGGGATTTAGATAGGCTCCAAAGTGATGACTCGGCAACCCAGGACAACGTGTCGGAAGCACAAGAGAAACTTCAAATCGCCTTGGCGGACGAAGAAATTTTATGGAAACAAAAAAGTAGAGTTTTGTGGCTGGTAGCCGGCGACCAGAACACCCAATTTTTCCATGCATCCACAAAAAAGAGAAGGGCGATGAACATGATTATAGGCATCTTAAACTCCAACGGGACATGGACCGAACAAAAAGCAGAAATTGAGCAGGTAGCGACCTCATATTTTGAAGATATGTTTTCCACGGAAGGCACCTCGGACCTAGAAACATCCCTGAGACATATACCGTGCACAGTGACGAGGGAGATGAACGATATTCTCACCGACCAGTCTCAGAGAAAGAGGTCAAATCCGCTGTATTCTCAATCCACCCCGAAAAAGCCCCAGGGCTTGATGGGATGACGGCGCTCTTATACCAGAAGTTTTGGCATATTCTGGGAACGCAAGTTTTCACTATGGTTCAAGAGTTCATGTCTTCTGGGACCATTGAAACCTCTATGAATGAAGTCAACCTCTGCCTTACACCCAAATCAGAGCGACCGCGAGAAATGAAGGAGTTCCGACCCATTAGCCTGTGTAATGTTAGTTATAAGATTATCTCAAAAATCTTAGGTCAACGTCTAAAACAGCTTCTTCCAAAGCTGGTGTCGGAGACGCAATCAGCCTTTATTTCGGGAAGGGTGATGTAACGCCCGTGTTCCAAAACGGGAATTTTGGAAGGGTGTCGATCGACACAAGGGCTGTGTGTCGAACGACACGGGGTTTGTTCTCGCATGGTTTTGGGCAGAGAGGTCCCTGTCGATCGACACGCTTGAAATCAGACTTAGAGTTTTATTTTCGGTTCAGTTTGGTTTTGGGCCGGTTTAATGGATAAGTTAGGGCTTCCGTATAAATACGAGGATACGTATTTCTGGCCGGATTCAGAGGCGAAAACACATAGAGATCAGAGAGTTCTTGAGAGATTTTTGGGTTGGATCGATCTAGTTCGTGCTTTGAAGTCTTGACGTTCGTTTGCTCGCTTGTGGTGATTCGTGGTCGTTCCTTGGCGATTCCAGCAAGGAATCAGTGAGTTGGTGGTTGTGGTCAGTCGTTCGTGTTCCTTTCCGTAGACAATTCCCTTCGATTAGCCGAGGTGAGTGCGTGATCGCTTAGGATTGCTAGATTTCGATGAAATTAGGATGTTGTTGGTTGATTGTTTGATTGTCATGGATCGTCTGTCTCTGTGATTGCTTGTGAATGTGTGAAATTGTGTTCTGTTTTGGATGTGAAAGTCTTTGGATCGAGCTACGTGAGGATTCGCTCAAGATCTGGTTTCTGGGTTGAGGTGTCAATCGACACCTAGTGGTTGTGTCGATCGACACCACTTAAAGATTCGGTACTGTTGACTATCAAGTGTCGATCGACACCCTGTTTTAGAATTGTGATAATTGTTTTATGTAATTGTGCTTAACCGGAAATTGGACTATAAATGTTGAATCGTTTGCTTTCATTGGTTATTACTTTTCATATATTGTTTGTTAGCGGGATGACCGCTCCACTGAGTATTTATGATAATACTCACGCAACTCCTGTGTTCTTTTGAGTTGCAGGTAAAGGAAAAGTGTGATCGTGGAATCGAGGCCGAGAGAAGAGGATGATAGGGTCCTTCGTTTTATTGTTTAGTCTAGTGAACCAGTTGGTTAGGTTACTAGATGGTTTTATTTTGTTCATTCCTGAATTCTGGTGTTTGAATTTAAATTGGTTTATTTATTTATGTTATTTTACGCGGTAGAAATGGTAGCTTAAAAAAAAAAAATTTGGGTGTTACAATTTTGGTATCAGAGCCTAGACGGTTTTAGGACAATTGAATTTGGATGTCTGAGAGTAGGTGTTTAAATTAATTCATGTGTTTTAGTCAATTTAATAGAGTCTTAGTATCATCCTCTTTGGCCTTTTAAAATGATTCCACGGTAAGTTTTGTGTTTAATTCTGACTTCTTGTCGCTTATAGTCCTATTCTGTGAGTGTTGCAGAGAGATGGACGCCGGAGCTAGAGGTCGTGGTAGAGGTCGTGGCAGAGGCCGTCGTGGTCATGGTCGTGGACCAGTGGTTGAGTCGTCTCCGAGTGCTACGCATGCGTCATAGACTCCTACGGGAGAGGCGCCGGGATGGCTGGTAGAGGAGCGGGCCCAGGTGTGGGTGCTGTTCCAGCTCAGGATCTTATGAATCGCATGGAGGGTATTCTGACAGAGTTACTGGGATGTTTTCCGGTGGCGGTTCCGGTTCAGGCTCCAGTGGTTCCGCCTATGGCGGAGGTGCAGCAGAGGGCTGCGGTTGCAGAGGTGCGTCCGTCCTACCTGGAGATGGTGAGTCAGATGCGGCAGATGAGTACGGCTTTTTTTCGGGTGGTGTCATTCCCGAGGTCACCGATGAGTAGCGTATACGCGTGGAGCGCAATTTCCGTTCGATTCGTTGTCCTGACGAGTATCGGGTGGAGCTGGCGATCCACTATCTGGGTGGTGATGCGCATGCTTGGTGGAGAGACATTGAGGCCAGGAGGCCTGGTGCTCTGTGGACCTGGGGAGAATTTGTGGCCAGCCAAATATTTTCCTCAGGAGGCATTAGATCGTCTTGCGTCAAGATTTGTGGATCTGGTTCAGGGAGATCGTATCGTGCGTGAGTACGACGCTGAGTTTGGTCGTTTGTTGGCTTATGCGAGAAGCATAGTTGATCAGCTGGCGCAGGTCCAGAAGTTTCTGAGGGGACTTCAACCAGAGTTGCGGACCAGATGCATAGTGACTGAGTACGCCTCGAGGGCGAAGCTGGTAGAGGTTGCTGCAGGGATCGAGGAGGATCTGAAAGGGCAGGCAGCCGCGGTAGTTCCAGTGTCAGTGGTTCCAGTTGTTCAGCCGAGACAGCAGCAGTCGCGGAGTTGTTCCGGTTCTGGTTCCGGAAAGGGCGGCAAGCCTGCGCAGGGACAGAAACGGAAATAGGATGGCTCCTCCAGGCCCAGCCAGGGTTCGAGGGGCGGAGCATGTTTTGGATGCGGCAGTTTGGAGCATCAGTTGTCGAGTTGCCCTGAGAAGGGTGTGCAGCAGCAGCAGCAACAGCCTCGGCAGGCAGATGCGAGGGTCTGTTATAACTGCCGGGAGCCCGGACATATTAGGCCGATGTGTCCTCATCCGCAGCGGATGACTCTTGCTCCAGTTCAGCCAGTGGGGCAGTTGGCGGCAGTACAGCCATTGGGCCAGATTGGGCCAGCACCGCGAGTCTATACCCCAGGAGAGGCGGGTCAGGGGCAGCATGGCGGCGCTTCGATCACAGGTAAAAATTTTAGACTCAGACTTCGTGAATTCTTTAGTTCGTAAATTGTTGTTTGTTTCTTCTATTTTTTGCTTGTGATAGTCTAGTAGGGTTCTCAACCCATGAATTGTGTAGGGACCTTGTTAGTGGGATGTTTCGAGTCCCACGTGCTTTTCGATTCTGAAGCATCGAACTGCTTTATCACCCCGGAGCATGCCGAGAGCAGTGGCATCTGTACCAGCACTAGTGAGCGTTCAGGGCTGGTCAAGGTAGCTGGAGGTCGTTTCTTGGCTACTTCGGGCCGTGCTAGAGCAGTCGATGTTCAGATTGCGGGGCAGTCGATGCCAGCAGATTTGGGGATCAGTCCCGTGGAGCTGTATGACGTTATCCTATGGATGGATTGGTTGTCCCATTATACAGTTCATCTGGATTGTTACCGGGGCAGAGTGTCCTTCGAGCGTGAGGCAGAGAAGTTGACATTTCAGGGAGTGAGACCGACGTCAGGGAGCCTAGTGATTTCTGCGGTTCAGGCAGTGCAGATGTTGGAACGAGGATGCGAGGCTTATTTGGCGACGATTTTGATGTCAAAGTCCGTTGGTAAGGTTGCGGTGAGCGAGATTCAGGTTGTCCGGGAGTTTGAGGATGTCTTTCAGTCATTGCAGGGATTACCGCCGTCTCGGTCCGATCCGTTTACGATTGAGTTAGAGCCTGGGACAGAGCCTATCTCCAAGGCACCTTACAGGATGGCTCCAGCAGAGTTGGCAGAGCTGAAGAGTCAGTTGGAGGATTTGACTAGTAAGGGTTTCATCCGTCCGAGTACTTCACCGTGGAAAGCGCCGGTGTTGTTCGTAAAGAAGAAAGATGGTAGTTTTCGGTTGTGTATCGATTACCGGGGACTTAACCGGGTCACTGTGAAGAACAAGTACCCTTTCCCGAGGATTGATGAGTTGCTAGATCAGTTGAGGGGCGCTACTTGGTTCTCGAAGATTGACTTGGCTTCAGGTTACCATCAGATTCCAATCGATGAGGTTGATGTCCGGAAGACTGCTTTCAGGACACGATATGGTCATTTCGAGTTTGTAGTAATGTTGTTTGGTTTGACTAATGCACCAGCAGCGTTCATGCGGTTGATGAACGGCGTATTCCAGGAGTATCTGGATGTCTTCGTGATTATCTTTATCGACGATATCCTGGTTTACTCTAAGAGTCCGGAGGAGCATGAGGTTCATTTGCTGTTAGTTCTGGAGAAGCTTCGGGAGCAGAAGCTTTATGCTAAGTTGAGCAAGTGTAGTTTCTGGCAGCGAGAAATGGGATTCCTTGGTCACATTGTCTCTGCAGAGGGAGTTTCTGTGGACCCGGCTAAGATAGAGTCTATCCGAGATTGGCCTAGACCGACTAATGCTACCGATATCAGGAGTTTTCTGGGTTTAGCAGGGTATTATCGGAGGTTTGTTAAAGGTTTTGCGAGTATGGCTCAGTCGATGACAAAGTTGACCGGGAAGGATGTTCTGTTTGTTTGGTCTTAGGAGTGCGAGGATAGCTTTTCGAGGCTTAAGGAGATGTTGATGAGTACTCCGGTGTTGGCATTGCCCGAGCCAGGTAAGCCTTATGTTGTGTACACGGATGCTTCCGGGATTGGTCTGGGTTGTGTGTTGATGCAGGAGGGTAGAGTGATTGCGTATGCTTCGAGGCAGCTGAGGGGCGCTGAACGTAATTACCCTACTCATGATTTAGAGTTGGGTGCAGTGGTTTTTGCACAGAAGATTTGGAGATCATATCTGTGTGGTGGGAAGGTTCAGATTTTTACAGATCATAAGAATCTGCAGCACATTTTCACTCAGCAATTGCTGAATGTGAGACAGAGACGTTGGATCGAGCTGTTGGCAGACTATGATTTGGATATTGTTTATCATCCTGGTAAGGCGAACCAGGTAGCGGATGCTCTGAGTCGTCGGCGAGCGGATTCGTCTCGAGAGCAAGATATTGAGTCGCTGGTTAGCGAGGTTAGCACTATGCGGTTATGTGTTATTTCCGAGGAGCCGCTGGGTTTAGAGGCAGTTGATCGAGCAGATCTGTTGAGTATGATTCTCGCGGCTAAGGCAAGTGATTTTGGTTTTGTGGCTGCGTCGACCACGGCGGGTTCTGAGTATCAGGTCTCATCGAATGGGACCATTCTTGTTCGCGGTAGGGTTTGTGTACCCAAGGTTGATGAGTTGAGGCAGGAGATTCTGCGAGAGGCTTATTCGAGCAAGTTCTCGATTCATCCGGGTGCGACGAAGATGTATCGGGACCTCAAGCAGTATTATCACTGGACGGGGATGAAGAGAGACGTTGCAGCTTATGTGTCTAAGTGCAACACGTGTTCGTTGGTTAAGGCCGAGCACAAAGTTCCGAGTGGCAAGTTGCAGAGCTTACCCATACCTGAGTGGAAGTGGGATAGGATTACGATGGATTTCGTGGTTGGTCTGCCTACGTCGCAGACGTATGATGCTATCTGGGTGATCGTAGACCGATTGACTAAGTCAGCACACTTTTTGGCCATTAAGAAGACCGATGGAGCGGCTAAGTTGGCTACAAGGTTTGTGCGGGAGATTGTAAGGCTGCATGGAGTGCCAGACAATATTGTTTCGGACCGAGATCCGAGATTTGCTTCTGAGTTCTGGGGAGCGTTTCAGGCAGAGATGGGCGCTAAGGTGCATATGAGTACAGCTTATCATCCGCAGACTGATGGGCAGTTAGAGAAGACTATTCAGACTATGGAGGATTTGCTGAGGATGTGTGTTTTGGATTGGGGTGGTCACTGGGCTGATCATTTGAGCTTAGTGGAGTTCGCGTATAATAACAACTTTCAGGCGAGTATCGGGATGGCTCCTTTCGAGGATTTATATGGGAGGCCATGTAGGACGCCTTTATGCTGGACCCAAGTGGGGGAGCGCAGTATTTACGGAGCTACTTATGTTCAGGAGACGACAGAGAAGATTCGTATTGTGCGTCAGAACATGAAGGAAGCTCAGGATAGGCAGAGGAGTTATGCGGATAAGCGTAGACGTGAGCTTGAGTTCTCAGTGGGAGATCGCGTGTATCTCAAGATGGCTATGTTGAGAGGTCCTAACAGATCCATAGCAGAGAACAAGCTTAGTCCGAGATTTATGGGTCTATTTCCTGTGGTGGAGTGAGTTGGACCGGTAGCTTATCGGCTGGAGTTACCTCCGATCATGAAGGCATTTCATAAGGTTTTCCATGTGTCGATGTTGAGGAAGTGCCTGCATGAGTCGGAGGAGTTGGTACCAGAGATCCCTGCGGATTTGCAGCCAGATTTATCGGTTCCGGCGATGCCTGTGAGGATTCTCGAGAGGAGAGTCAAGGTGTTGCGTCGGAAGAAGATCCCTTTATTGCGTATTTTGTGGGATTGCGCTGGTTTTGAGGAGGAGACTTGGGAGCCCGAGGCAAAGATGAAGTTAAAGTTCAGGAAGTGGTTCGACAAGCAGGTCGTGGCGTGAGCTTATTTCTCTTTGTGGTTCTAGTCTCGTTGTTTAGCATGTTTTGCTTACTTTGTATTTCGTTTTGTTGTAACGATTATACTTTTGGAGATTTATAAGATGGAGTCTTTTCTTATTTATCTGTTCTGCAGGATGGTTTTTCCTATATGTGATTTGTGGTGATATTCCGGGTTATGGAGTGTCGTGTTGACCACTAGAGGTAGTTTAGTCGATAGATGTTACTGACGTTTTAGGATTTATTACCTTAGGGGCTGCGGTCCCGAGTAACTCATTCACATATATTTTTGAGGGGATGCGTTCTCTCGAGGGATTGTTTAGCTTTCCCCGTGTACCCGGAGCTCAAAGGATGCGTCCTGAGAGTGGAAGGGACACTTAGCACCGATAGCTCAAAGGATGCGTCCCGCGAGTGAGAGGGGTGCGGTACACCGATAGCTCAAGGGATGCATCCTGCGAGTGGGAGTGGTGTGACATCGATAGCTCAAGGGATGCGTCTTGCGAGTGAGAGGGGTGTCGAATGAGTTAAGGGTAATAGATGTCTGAAAACGGGCGTATAAACATGAGAATGAACGGGAGCCTCGGAGATCGGGTTTGATCTCGGATAGTTGACCGGGTTGGGTCAGGTTGGAGTCTTGGATAGACGATTTTGTCGGGATTTGAGGACGAATCCATTGTTAGTGGGGGAGAATTGTAACGCCCGTGTTCCAAAATGGGAATTTTGGAAGGGTGTCGATCGACACAAGGGCTGTGTGTCGATCGACACGGGGTTTGTTCTCGCATGGTTTTGGGCAGAGAGGTCCCTGTCGATAGACACAATGTGTCTGTCGATCGACACGCTTGAAATCAGACTTAGGGTTTTATTTTCGGTTCGGTTTGGTTTTTGGCGGTTTAATGGATAAGTTAGGGCTTCCGTATAAATACGAGGATACGTATTTCTGGCCGGATTCAGAGGCAAAAACACGTAGAGATCAGAGAGTTCTTGAGAGATTTTTGGGTTGGATCGATCTAGTTCGTGTTTTTGAAGCCTTAACGTTCGTTTGCTCGCTTGTGGTGATTCATGGTCGTTCCTTGGCGATTCCAGCGAGGAATCAGTGAGTTGGTGGCTGTGGTCAGTCATTCGTGTTCCTTTTCATAGTCAATTCCCTTCGATTAGCCGAGGTGAGTGCGTGATCGCTTAGGATTGCTAGATTTCGATGAAATTGGGATGTTGTTGGTTGATTGTTTGATTGTCATGGATCGTCTGTCTCTGTGATTGCTTGTGAATGTGTGAAATTGTGTTCTGTTTTGGATGTGAAAGTCTCTGGATCGAGCTACGTGAGGATTCGCTCAAGATCTGGTTTCTGGGTTGAGGTGTCGATCGACACCTAGTGGTTGTGTCGATCGACACCACTTAAAGATTCGGTACTGTTGACTATCGAGTGTCGATCGACACCATGGTGGTGTGTCGATCGACACCCTGTTTTAGAATTGTGATAATTGTTTTATGTAATTGTGCTTAACCGGAAATTGGACTATAAATGTTGAATCGTTTGCTTTCATTGGTTATTACTTTTCATATATTGTTTGTTAGCGGGATGACCGCTCCATTGAGTATTTATGATAATACTCACGCAACTCCTGTGTTCTTTTGAGTTGCAGGTAAAGGAAAAGTGTGATCGTGGAATCGAGGCCGAGATAAGAGGATGATAGGGTCCTTCGTTTTATTGTTTAGTCTAGTGAACCAGTTGGTTAGGTTACTAGATGGTTTTATTTTGTTCATTCCTGAATTCTGGTGTTTGAATTTAAATTGGTTTATTTATTTATGTTATTTTCCGTGGTAGAAATGGTAGCTTAAAAAAAAAAAAAGTTTGGGTGTTACAGGTGATATCTGATAACATTTTAGTGGCGCAAGAAGCCTTCCATGCTCTGGTCACCAAAGCAAAAAGGCGCAAGGAATTTATGGCGGTCAAGACAGACATGAGTAAAGCATACGATCGCATTGAGTGGGGCTTCCTAGAAAGTCTTCTACGAAAAATGGGTTTCTCGGAGAAATGGATATCATGGATTATGCCATGCGTGAACTCGGTTACCTATCACCTACTTCTTAATGGAGAGCCCCGGGGTTCAATTACCCCTTCAAGGGGACTCCGACAGGGAGATCCTCTATCACCGTATCTATTTATACTTTGCACGGAAGTCTTAATCTCCAACCTAAAGGCAGCGGAATTTTCGGGAATTCTCACGGGCCTCAAAGTAGCCTACGCTAGTCCCCCAGTATCCCATCTCCTATTTGCAGATGATAGTCTGTTCTTTTGTAAAGCAAATGTGGAACAATGCGATAAGATCTTACAGATTCTTACGCAATACAAGAAAGCCTCAGGACAACGAATTAATTTCGATAAGTCGGCTATTACCTTTGGCAAGGATGTCCCTACTCAGGTTAGGTCAACCATCCATCAACACCTAGGGATTATGAACGAGGGAGGCTCCGGCAAGTACTTAGGTATTCCGGAACAATTACAGGGGTCGAAGGCCCAAATATTTGCCTACATTCACGACTGGCTTAATAATCGGATCAATGGGTGGTCAGCAAAATTCTTATCAAAGGGCGGTAAAGAGGTTTTGATTAAATCAGTAGCCCAAGCCATTCCGACATATGTGATGTCGAGTTTTCTTCTTCCTAAAGAGCTTTGCAGGAAGTTGACCAGTGCGGTCTCCCAGTTTTGGTGGCGATCTAAACCCCAAACAAGAGGCCTACACTGGGTAGCATGGAAAAAACACTGTTTACCCAAGAAGCAGGGTGGTATTGGATTTAAGTCTTTCGAAGATTTTAATCAGGCCCTCTTGGCAAAACAGATGTGGAGACTACACCAGTTCCCAAACTCCTTGGCAGCCAGGGTCCTAAAAGGCTGGTATTTCTGGAATATGCACCCCTTTCATGCGCCAAAACCATACCGCCCTTCCTACGGGTGGCGAAGTGTATGGTCATCAAAAAAGTTGGTCCTGCAGGGGACCCGCAAAATAATAGGTAATGGGTATGGTACAAATGTCTGGAAAGACAATTGGATACCAGATACAAACCCACGACCAGCAGTCAGCCGAAGGGATATAATCAACCCTCAACTTCGAGTATCAGACCTCATCCACCAACAATGTCGAAAGTGGAATGCTCAGGCAATACGAGCAAACGTGCACCCCCTTGATGTCTCAAAAATCTTGAGCTTGAGGCTCCCCCCAAGAGGGTCAGAGGACAAATTCAGCTGGCATTATACCAAATCCGGGCTCTACTCGGTTCGATCGGGTTATGATCTTGCCAGGGTGGATAAAGACGAGGATACTCAGTTTTCCCTCCAACTGCCGTCTGATAACCCGCTTAAGACCCATGTTTGGAAATTACCAACTCCAAACAAATTACGTCACTTTATTTGGCAGTTTCTAACGGGAGCGGTGGCAACAAATGAGAGGCTCAAGTTTAGACACATAAGGGAGCATTCGAGCTGCCCAAGATGTTCTGATCCTTTTGAATCTATTAATCATGCGGTGTTTACTTGCCCGTCAGCAAAGGAATTTTTGGCCCTTTCTGGCCTTTCCACGGACGCCCAGGTCTTTCCGTCAGAGAACCTTAGAACTAACTCTGATTTCCTTTTCTGGCGGATCCCCCGGTCGAGGGCCACAGGCGAAGCCAGGCAGGCCTTTCCCTGGATCATATGGTATATCTGGAAAGCGCGAAATGACAAGGTGTTTAGTGCAGTGACCCGAGAAGCAATTACGACGCTAGCGGTGGCAGTTAAAGTGGCACGGGAATGGATAGAGGCAAACACCTCGGAAGAGGTACTACCTTGCAGCCTCCACCCACATCAGACATGCATACAGCCACCTTCACATGCTTCGTGGATGGCTCATGGAAGAGAGAGGACAGAACAAGCGGAGTGGGTTGGGTGTTGCAACTACAGGATGGGACGACGGGCTTGCTGGGCATCCAAGGAAACAATCGGAGTATCTCCCCCCTCCATTCAGAAATACATGGGCTTCTGTGGGCCATGCATTCGTTACTACAAAAAGAACGCTTTTGCTCTTCCTTCGTCACAGATTCAAGGGATCTTGTGAAGATGGTGGAAGCGCCACAAGAGTGGCCTGGTTTTGAACCAGAATTACGTGAATTGGCATACCTTCGGGAGTCCTTCCCCGAATTCGACCTCATATACCGTCAAAGGGAGAACAATACGAGAGCAGATTTGTTAGCAAGGAATGCACGCACGCGAAACAAGATTTTCAGTTTTAACGGCACTTCTACCCCTTATTGGTTTACTGATACAAATAATGTATTTTCGTAAGCTAATAAAGAAGTGTGTATTGTGATAAAAAAAAAAAAAAAAAAAAAATTCATCAGTCTCCTTATAAGACGTCACACCACCATCGTCGTTGGAAAGATATATATGGGTTCAATGGGAAAGAAGAAGGTTTACAACCTAACAATCCAATGTCATAGAAAAAATGTAAATTATACTTGCGCGGCTGAACAAACAAAACTGAGTTTGAACGAGCAAATTTTAACCCCGTGATAGATAGCTAAGAGAAACTTGAAATGAGATTGAAGCTGAATCTTCAGGATATCCACTAATACCAATAATAATTTCATCCACATAAATTAATCATCATTAATTTAATGAAGCGAATGTGATTATAGGAAGATTTAACGAACATCAATCATGGGGTTAAATGAAGAGACTAGTGGAAAACTACTTCTGGAACCAATGTTTGGGGCATGGAGGCTTGTTTGGAGCATGGAGGCTTGTTTATATAGATTAAAAGATCGTTTGGTATAATTTATTATATTTTGTTGACAATGGATTTTGTGTGTTTGGCTAACCACACCATCATATAAAAATTTAGCCCCATGATTTGTTTCCTCTTCCGGAAGAGAAAGATGCAATGACTTCGTTTAATTGCACTAGATTAAGTTTCAGTTTGATTTGTTCAAGAGAAGGAATAATGATATTGATCGATCGGTTTAATTTTTGTTTGATTAGGTATGCATTACAGTTAACTACTAGCATTTCATAGACTTGTTGAGGAGAAAAAAAAAAAAAAACAAATTATATTACTTTTGTTTTTGTTTACATCCAAAATAGACCACTATGGACTACTTTCTTTGACGTGATTTCCTCCACTGAAATAGCTAAAGAGACCCGTATGTACAACAAAAGTCGATGGAGATTGAGATGCAGCACATTCGTAGTCTCTCAATTTCTACGTTTCGGGTTTCTTCTACATCTTTCTCTCCTCTTCCGCTTCCGTAGACCTGAGAGGACACACCCAAACATAAAAACTAAAATCCCAGCTTGTTGATGTTTTCTAAAGGTTGTGCGACGAATTACAAAACTCACTATCTTTCATTTGGATTTAAGACTTTGAGAGCCTTTTCGGTAGCAGAGAATATCGTCTTCTTTATCTGTTATGACAATTTTATACACATAGATTAGTTAAAAATTTCGCTCAAAACAACCAGAAATCGAGTGCAACAAAAATACCCCTAACTTTTCTTCCTTTGAATAATTAGTTGGTGGAAGTAGACAATATTCGTTTGCCAAGCGTAAAAACTCACCCACACTTTCAGGTGACACAAAGCCATGACTACCTTTGTGCAAGACTACATGAAACAAGAGAACCTTCATGTTCAATTCCCAACTTCTCAACTCTACCAAATCTTCCTAATTAGCAGAAAAAAAAAAAAAAGTAAAACATGTTTACCTTCAAATTTCTGACTTGATGAGGGCAACCTGCAGGAACTAAAACAGCATCTCCGAGCTTCTGAACAATGGTCCATGGTTCAATCCCTACACAATACAGCCCATGTATATTACCAAAACTGCTAATTAAGGATAATGTGGAAAGAAGGAAAATGTGGTTGGTTATCAATAAAAAATCAGCATACCATATTCTTCCTTCAGCTTTCTTTTATGATACTTCGTCAAATAGAAAGTCTGGTCATGGATTGGATGAACAACCTAACAAGAGAAGATGTAAGATAAGCAAAACCCTGCAAAAATTGTAGAGAGACTGGACGCAAATATGCAGAACATATGTGATATATTCAATGTAACTTTTAGCAAGAGAAGAAAAATGTGTACATGGGACAAGGGGTTACAGTAGATATGTCTGCACTCCTTGTGATGTTTCACGAGATACTTTTCTAATTTCGGAACATTGTCTCTTCGGAATATGTCCCAAAGAGCCCCGTCGTCAGTTTCAAGATTTTGGACTTCTTCGCTACTCTTTTCAAGAGCCTTAGAATCCGAACAAAATAGCTCCTTGAGATCTTGTTTAGCATGCCTCTCTTTCAGTTCATCTATTGTCAGTTTATGCTCATCACTAATGGGCACTCCACATATGTGCGTTAAAACATTCACCTGAAATAACCAAAATAACAGGAAACGTTAAGCTAGCGAGGATAAAATGAAATTGATTCTCAAAGAAAAGAGAATGAACATGAGCAATGACAAATTATATTGGTACTACCCACATCATACATATGAGCAAACCCATACGCAATGTATGTCTTTGGCCCCATGTCCGGCTTCAAGCAGTTTCTGGGATATAATACAGCGAGATTCAATGGTCCTTGGGTGAGTATACTGCTTCAAAGGTGCGCAAGAACTCCTCATACTGACGAGGCAAGTTTGCTTGGAAGGACTCAGATTGATGCCAATCTTTAAGTTTCAGAACTTGTGGCCAACCCATGGGGTCGTAACGGCCTCTTGTATAACCAGTAAAGAATTCACGCAGATTTATCGGTCTCTGCATCCATTACAAGTAAGATGGTATTTAAAAATGTAAAAAGGCAGACTATGATTAAAGCTAAAAAGTGTATACTGAGGAAAAAATTGACTTCGCACAAGTCGAGACAATCAACCGCATTAACTTCTACAAGTGTTTCATTCTTGGTGTCAGTCATCTGACGGAAGGCACTCAACATTACCATCGGTTCCCAGCTTAAACCAAGTGTAGCTTCAAGCACATTCCTCACAACCACAGGCTCACCTTTTACCCAATGATGCTGAAAATGCTTCAAATCATATTGTCCAACATCACTTACACTTGGACAATATAGATAGTTGTCTTTGAAGCTTCTCGAGAAGCATCCTTTAACTTATAGTTGGCCGTGTCAATATCACCTTCGCAGTTAAAACAAGAGCATCGGTCCTCAACCATTTCCGGTAAATCTAAGAACATGCTAGCTTCAACAGTTTTTTCTACTTTCTTGATTAAATCAGATACACAATCGTTGGGAATTATCCGTTTTAACTCGAAATCACTAGCACCACAATAACAAGTAATGCTTCCAGTTTCCTTTGCTTTCCACATGGATGAGAGCTTCATACGGTCTTCTCTAATTAGCTTATCATTCTCCATTTGAACACATTCTACTTTTTCTCCTACTCCTGATCCATGTATATAGTCTATACCAAAGTTAAGATAATTCCAAGCTAAGTTTTCCTTACATGCCTGCAGCTTTCCACTGCGAATCTCAAGGCAACATGTAAGGCAAATATCAAAAGAACAACTAGAGCAACTCCTATGAAAATCAAAGATTAAGGTCTTGCAAATGTCGCTGTAAGCCAAAAGAATTGAAACAAAGTTATTAACAGAATAACAACTTGTTATAGTCATTGCAACAAAAAATGTCCAAGTATTTTACCAGTATAGTCTTTCATCAGGTCAACAATTGGCATCTTGCGGCTTCACTTCTCCAAACTCCACTCCTGTGAAATGAAAGCAACAATAAGACATTTTCATATTCTTTGATACAGAAACTGAAGAACCCGACCCTTTCAAGAAAAAGTACCTAACATCTTAGCCTCGATTTCCTTCTCAGCAATTTGTTCATCATTGATTTCCTTCACGTGTGGGAGAAGCGCCCGCAAAATATACTTGGAACACTGAATATATTCATCCCTGCCGGAAGGTAAGAACTAATCCCCTATATAGTATTGGAGAAATCGTTATTCTCTGAAATTAAATAAATCATTAAAAGGATTAACAAAGAGAACGTTCGATGCGTTCGATACAAAAAACTCACGTCCATTCGAGGATCTCGACGCCAGCATTGTGTGCAATTGCAAAATTTACAACAGGCTGGGCATTTCTTGGCAATATCTTCTTCCGATATGCGAGGATACCTATAAACAATAATCAAACAAGTTTTTTGAGGCTTTTAGACCAATAAACCAGCACACAAGTCCAATAAAGGAAGTGGAAGATCATTAAACCTCAAATACTAAAGAAATCTTGTTCTGTGCGCAAAAAGGTTAAACCTTTGACTTGATTTGGTAAAAAGAGAGCATACCAAGATTTTTAAACATGGGATGCAATAACGCTTCTTCTTGCAATTCTGACATCGAACAACACGACCTTTGTCGTTCCGTTGACATTGGTGACACATATTGGACTCAGATGTTTCAGCATTGTCCTATAGTATAAACCCACCAAATAATAATATACAAATTACTTAACAAAATCCGCATGTAAACTATCATTACTGAGTAAAAGAGATAAATTTTAGAGAAATAGCTGACCTTTGTAACTGTAATTTGAGATTCCAATTTCTTCTTCTTATTATTGTTTCTGCCATTTTCGCTTTCGGAATCTTCTTAAGTCAAGGAGTCTCTGTAATTCATCTTAATCGTAGCAGATCTTCGAGCCATTAAATGGGAAATTGAATAACAAAGAACCCTAGAAACCCGATTTGAGGCGGATTGGGTTTTTCTGAGTCAAAGTTTGACCAAACCTTAGGGGTTTCATTTCCCGCTCATCAGTCCCTAGTCATATAACCATTTGCAAATTGGAAAAAAAGAACATTTAATTTAATACGTTTGGGCTAATTAAGAGAAATATTCACTTAATTAACCCTTATGATAAATAACCATTATATAATTATAAAGTCACAAGAATATTTTTGTATACAACTATCATTAATTAATTTGACGAATTACTTAGTTGAATCACTATCAACATATATAATTTCCTTTAAGGGAATTTTTTTAAAGTACATGTTGTGACACCCCCGGTTTCTGGGCATATATGATATATGCGGTATATGCGGAGAGGCTTAAAAGAATTGATTTGCCTACCTATATTACCAAAATGCACTTATTTTTTCGGTCAAATGTCTTGAGAGAATTCAGAGTTAAGCGTGCTTAAGCTGGAGTAGTTTCAGGATGGGTGACCTACTGGGAAGTAAATTTCAGTATCATGTGAGTGAGGTCAAAACACGAGGAAAGATCGCGTGGTGATTTGTGGGGTAAGTAAACATGACTGCCGAGCCACCCAGACTAATGCACCGACCGTCAGACAGGGTGGGCCCACGGGTCTGAGAGTGGACGGGGGCCCATAGAAAGGGCGGTCGGGGCGTTACAAGTGGTATCAGAGCGAACCCTGACATCTGTGAAGAATCAGATTGTCGGGGTAATGATCTTGGTATGCGCAACGAGGACGTTGCGATCTGTTAGTGGGGGTGATTGTGATACCCCGGTTTCTGGGCATATATGATATATATGGTATATGCGGAGAGACTTAAAAGAATTGATTTGGCTACCTATATCACCAAAGTGCACTTATCTTTTCGGTCACAAGTCTTGAGAGAACTCCAGAGTTAAGCGTATTTAAGTTGGAGTAGTTTCAAGATGGGTGACATACTGGGAAGTGAATTTCAGTATCATGTGAGTGAGAGGTCAAAACACGAGGAAAGATCGCGTGGTAATTTGTAGGTTAAGTAAACATGACTGCCGAGCCTCCCAGACTAATGCACCGACCGTCAGACAGGGTGGACCTACGGGTCTGAGAGTGGACGGGGGCCCATAGGAAGGGCGGTCGGGGCGTTACACATGTAATATTTGCTGAAATGAATTTTGAATCATGTATAAATTTGCTTTATTTTTATGGATTTTAGATTTGATCTAAAAGTATTTGAATTGATCATAAAAAAAGATCTGAACAATACGAAAGTAAATCATATCTAGCTTGTGTTTCTAGAACATATATATGGTTCTCTATAATGTAACATGGTATGGTAAATACTTGTATGAGTTGTCTAATAGTCTCAATAATTACAGCCCATCCAGTTCAACAATTGCCTAGTCCTTGAGCAGTACATAATCATGGAGTATAATTCATCACTATCCTGATAAGATTAAGGTACATACTAGGAGATGAGACATTCTTTGAACTTAGACATATCCATGCTTTAGTTTATATGAAGTATATTTTAGTTTGAGAAAATAACTGAATTCCCATGGAACTATAGTTATATGACTAGAATACCATATATCTTTCAAAAATTACTCAAATCTTTTCACACTCCTAGTAAATTACGATAAACACCCTTGATTAGTTTTTCTTAATTGGAATTATTGTTAATTAAAAAATGAAAAACAAATCCACTTCAGTAAGAAATAACCGTGATCATATAAGAGGGAAGTTTCAAAAGCAGAAACGTATAAGTGTGCCTTCTCAAAGAAAAAAAAGAAAAAAACCACATTGTTTCTTTCGAAATCGCCTTCCCCGAAAATCGTCTTCGTCTTGAAATCGTCTCGTCTTCGCCGAAATCGTTGACGCCGAAATCGTCTTCTCCGCAGTCGTCTGTAAACGTATTCTCTAGTATGTTGTTGCTGAGTTAGTTTTTTTTATTGCGGCTGAGTTATAAATTACGGCTGAGTTATCAATTATATTGTGGCTGAATTAGGGTTTAGGGTTTATGAGTTATAAATTATATTGTGGCTGAGTTATTAATTATGTTGTGGCTGAGTTATCAATTATATTGTGGCCGAATTAGGGTTTTTCGGCTGAGTTATGGTTATATTGCGGCTGAGTTATATATTATGTTTTGGCTGAGTTAGTTTTCTATTGCGGCTGAGTTATATAAGTCTTTTGTGATCAGATGGAACAACATCAAGCACCTGATTACCCTAGAAGATCAAGACGCGCTGCTAATCTAGAATATAAAGTGCTTAATCACCATTTCTATTTGGGAGATTTCGGTTTTGTTAAAGAACAATTAGAACTTGAGGTGTAGGAAGAACTGAAGAAGTTTCATGTTGGAATAATTGCTAAGCTATTTGATGGAAAATGCGGGTGGTCTGCTAGGACTGTACACTATCTACTGTGTAGACAACTGAAAGTAGAGAAGAAGGAGATTTGGAGTGTGGTTGGTGATCAACCTATCAGGTTTAGCTTACTCGAGTTTGGTGAGATCACTGGGTTAAACACAGATCCAGTGTCAACAGAAAGTATTGAACCTGACCAATACATAAAGTTTTGGGAGGAGTTGAATGTGCCGCATGGGTTTGGACCCAAGCCTGATGAACTGAGGGCAGCAGTAAGAGGCTGTCGGGCCTGGAGTTTTGAAAAGCGTAAATGGTTAGGGCTATTAGTTCTTCAAGCCATGGGAATTTATGCTGGGCATCATAATTCTAGGACACCGTTTGAAACTGCAAAAAGAGTATTCGATGATGAAGTCATGATGACTTATCCATGGGGCTGGGCTGCATTTGAAGCTTCTGTTGGTAGTACTAAGTCGTTGAATCCAGTAGGAAAGACATACTACATCAACGACATGAGTTACGCTTTATTGGCTTGGTCGTATGAATCTGTCAGTTGCTTTCGAGAGCGTTTTGGCAAACTAGTCGGTGAGGAAGAAGTTCCGCTTCTTCGATGGGATGCAACGCGGACACGTTCAAGTTTTGATAGTGTCCTGAAGAAGGAGATTAAAGACCATGGTCATGTAAGGTTTTAGGCTGAGTTATTCTTTATTTGATGGTTGCGTTATTATTTATTCTACGGCTGAGTTATTATTTATGTGATGGCTGAGTTATGGTAATTTGATGGTTGAGTTATGATTTGTTTGATGGCTGAGTTATTCTTTGTTTGATGGCTGAGTTATTCTTTTTACGGCTGAGTTATGATTATTCGATGGCTGAGTTATGAGTTGTTGTTGTAGGTGCGTGTGAGGCATATGGTTTCGAAGGAGTTTGTAGAAGACATGTTTCCTCAGTGGTCGGGTCAAGACGATGACCCACAACTGAATAACCTGATAAGAGACCTACATTCTGGTAGGTATGTAGCAGGTGATTATTGGGATGTGCAGAGGAAGGAGGAGAAGAAAAAAACCAAGTTGGTTGTAGTTCCTTATGACTCTGAGTCTGAGCCACCCAAAAAGAAGCAGAAGAAAGATAAGAAACACGAGGGTGAAGCTGCTGATATAGAGAAGAAAGAGGATGCAAAGGGAAAGGGTATAAGCGAGGATGCGGCGGCTCTGAATATCATAGTCGCTACGCTGGGCAAAATTGTGAGTAAGTTTGAGAGCCATGACTCTATGTTTCGAAAGTTTGACTCTATGTTTGAGAAGTTTGGGTCAAAGTTTGAGGCCATTGATTCCAACGTTGGAGATTTAACCCGAAAATTTGCTGATATGGAGAAGAAAATTGGTGATTATGCCAAAGATGTAGTGGATGAGCGTCTGAAAGTTCTGGGTTTATCGGAAAGTGCCCAAAACTATGTTCCCAGCCCAAAAACGCAAACATTACCACGGCATAAGTCAGTTAATAGTCCAACGGTCCTTAACACGAAATCTAAGACCCCTGATAATGTTATGTGGGCGAAAAACACTTCGGTTGATGAGCCGGCTAAGGCCGAAAGTCGAACTCTGCAGCAGTATTTTCCAATATTGAAGGCCGAAATTCCTAAGGGTACCTCTGATGAGCTTGGTAACGCCGAAGAGAAAGTTGCGGGGTCAAAATTGAAGGCCGAAATTCCTAAGGGTACTCCTGAGGCGAAAAAGAATTTTTTGGTAGTGGTCTGGGAGATTTTGTTTCTATTTCTCTTGCTAAGTCTCCTGCTAAGCAACCAGATTTACGACGCCGCTCCAGGAGGCAAAAACCAATAGAAAATGAGGCTAATTTGAAAAAGAAAGCTGATGATGCTGCTAAGAAGAGGACTGAGGTTGCTGCTAAAAGGAAGGAGAATGCTGCTAAGAAGAAGGAAGAGAAGGCAATGGCTGATTTAAAGAAGAAGGAAGAGAAGGCAGCAGTTGATTTAAAGAGGAAGGAAGAGAATGCAGCAGCTGAGTTAAAGAATAAGCCGGCTGAGTTAAAGAAGGAGGTCCAAACAAAGGGTTTACGTGACAGTGTAATAAGAATACCTATTATTCCACCTACTCTTGGGAAGATGAAGGGGAAGACTGGAGGTGAAACTGATCTTGAGGATGTGACCGAGGAAGCGATCGCAAAAGGAAATGAATTAGCGAGAATTAAGACTTATCGGGCGAAGGTTGTTCAATTAGCTACAACTGGGTTAGCAGCGAAGTCAAGTGCTCTTTATATGCATTAAGTTATGAAGAACTCGAAGAACTGAAGGAGGAATTGGTTGGGTTATAATGTAATGGCTGATTTATATGCGTTCTAAGTAAGAATAGGTTATAAATGTAAGTGTGGTTTCCATTCCCCTTGTGCGCTTAATCTAACACATATTTGGGTGATTTCTCTTTTGCAGCGAATGATTGCCTCAATCATGGTGTTAAATCCCACATGTTCTCATACATTGTTGAAGTTACACTGGAAGAAGGATCAACTCTAGAACAGAGATTCAATGGTGGAATGATGATGATGATGATGATGTTACATAGATTTAGGGTTATAATGTAATGGCTGATTTATAATGATTAAGTTATGAATCAAAAATTTATGGTTTGGCTGATTTAAGAATATATGATGGCTGATTTATGAATGTATGATGGCTAATTTATATAGATAAGATAATACTGATATGACTGATTTGTAATGCAGTGTCTTAAAGAGTACAAAGTGAACAACTAGATAACACAGTTAAACTTCAATGTCTTAAAGCGTGGTTAGCTGCGATCTAGCATCCTCTCTCCGTAACTCAGCCATAATAATGAATCCATAAGTCAGCCGTATCGAGACGTTTCTTCTATCTATACCATAACTCAGCCGTGTCACGACGTTTCGTGTTTCTATTTTGGGGCCCAAAATCCATAACTCAGCCATAATAATGAATCCATAAGTCAGCCGTATCGTGACGTTTCGTCTTTCTATACCATAACTCAGCCGTGTCACGATGTTTCGTGTTTTTATTTTGGGGCCCAAAATCCGTAACTCAACCATAATAATGAATCCATAACTCAGCCGTATCGTGACGTTTCATCTTTCTATACCATAACTCAGCCGTGTCACAACGTTTCGTGTTTCTATTTTGGGCACAAAAAATCCCGCCAAAAATCTCGCCAATTTAATGCGCCAATTTGACAGTGACCTATACACTCGCCAAAGAGCCGCTAGACCTAGCGTAGGTGTGCAATGACCTATACACTCGCCGAAGAGCCGCCCAAAATCCCGCCCAAATGTCTTAAAGAGTACAAAGTGAACAATCAAACCAAAATCCATCCAAAATCTCCATTTGTTTTGTTAATCGGGTTCTTAACTATCAAATAATATGGATTTGGGGAGGGGAATACCTAGAAGGTGTGGATGTGGGTCGGTTACAATTGTGCTAATGTCTAAGACAAAATCTAACCCGGGACAAAAGTTTTATCGTTGCGCCATGGGATCTGGGCCAAATCACGTATTTAAGTGGGTCGACGAAGCTCACGATGAAGAATTGGAGATTATCTCTGAGAGGCATACAACTATGTCCGACGAAATTAGTGAACTTAAGGAGGACATCGCCGATATGAAGGCTGGCATAAAGGAGATAGTGCAGATGCTGCAGTCTATGCTTCCTAAGTAGGAATAGGTTATAAATATAATTGGCTGAGTTATAATGTAATGGCTGATTTGTAATGATTAAGTAATTCTGTAATGGCTGATTTATAATGGACTGGCTAAATTAAGTAATTTGTTGTATTACGGCTGACTTATGCAATGTTACGGCTGACTTATGCAATGTTACGATTCAGTTTCTTCGGAACCTTTAATCAAATTGGGCGTGAATATCGACGAAATGTAAACAATCGTAATTCAAATTGGGCATGAATCCATAACTCAGCCGTAATGTAAACAAAATCCATAACTCAGCTGTAATACAACAAAAAATTAAAGTCATAACTCCGCCGTAATACAACCAAAAATTTATACAAAATTTCTACATTGGCCAAGTTCTTGCATTATGTCCAACCTGTTTACAAAGAGAACATGTGTGTTCCTTCCTAGGACGTTTCTTCTCAAGTGCAACTTCTAGAGCAGATTTCATCCTACCTTTCTTAGGCCTTCCTGGTGGTTGACGAACAACCAGGGGAAAGCACGGTTGGTTAGCTACGCTATCTGGAAGTTGGAGCGTTGAATCTTTTGGCATGATCGACTCAACGTATGTGTTTACTAAATAATTGTTGTGATAGTAATAACTGCATAAGGATATACGACATTTATCCCTATACTCAGCAGCTGCGATTGCATGCACACATGGTAATTTCTCCCGTTCGAAACGCCGACATGTGCATGTTTTTCCGTCCAAATTCACAACATGCAAAGAATTCCCAGAAGATCCATATATAACTTCAGTGTGATAATCATCAATCCTTTGTGCCGTCATAAGTCTGGCGGCAGTAACACGACCTATTATAAATACAGAATAAAAAAATGTTATGGTTGACTTATGAAATGTTACGGCTGACTTATGCAATGTTACGGCTGACTTATGAAATATTACGGCTGACTTATGCAATGTTACGGCTGGCTTATGCAATGTTACACCTGACTTATGCAACCTGTTTACGGCTGACTTATGAAATGTTACGGTTGACTTATGCAAGGTTACAACTGACTTATGCAATGTTACGGCTGACTTATGAAATGTTACGGCTGACTTACATGTAGTTGTTTCTTGACACCACGCGAAAGCGTGGTTAGCTACGATCTAGCATCCTCTCTCCGTTCAACAAACCAACTGGTCATCATAACCCGTATCGATTCTAATAGTCGAACAATGTTAAGACTTCTAGCATTTGACAATGCATGGTTCATTGATTCCGCTATGTTCGTAGTCATCAAATTGTACCTTTCGCCCGGGAAATGAACACGCGCTCACAGTCAGACATCAGCTCTTTCGAGGTAGTCATGGAGTTCAGGATTAATCGCTTGAATATTCTCGTATATCGCAGTAAAATCAACCATCCTACAACATCTTGCCACTTTCTTCACCAGACGAAAGACATCTTTTCCGTTGTATGTTCCCAAAATGTTCTTATATAAATGATAAGTGCAAATTCCCCAAGAAGCCAACGGATACACATTCCCCATTGCTTTCCCTATCGAGTTATGCCTATCCGAGATTATCGCAAGACCCTCATCGTCAGGAATCGCAAGTTTTAGCTACGTAAAAAACCAGTGCCACGAACCATCATTTTCAGTGTCAACCACACCGAAGGCAATTGGGAAAATCTGAAAGATACCATCCTGGGCTAGTGCTGTGAGAAGCGTCCCTTTGTATTTACCCTTAAGAAACGTACCGTCGACAACGATAACTTTACGCATGAAAGGAAACCCATTTACGCTCGCACCAAATGCAAGGAACACATACATGAATCTTCCAAACTCATCGATTTGAAGACGCGTAATTGTACCCGGATTTGCCCTTCTTATCTTGTATAAGTAAGAAGGCAAGTCTTCAAACCCACTCCCAGCTGTTCCCATCTCGATTTCCCTTGCAAATCTTAGCGTTCTATGTGATTTCCAATAATCCATCTGACCACACGGAAAATGATATAAATAAGTCAGCCGCATCGTAACAATAAGTCAGCCGAAACGTACTAGTAACTTAAGTTTAAATAACTCAGCCGTTAAGTTTATAATATAACTTAGCCGTTGAGATTAAATAACTCATCCGTCTCGTTTATATAACTCAGCCGTTAAGTTTATAATATAACTCAGCTGTAATATAACTATAAATCAGCCGCATCCTAAAATTAAGTCAGCCGCAACGTACTAATATTTACCTTTACACCAAATTGCTTCTGGATAGATATTCCGACACTCCTAGGTCGAACTGACGGACCAACGTCGCCGAGAAAGTCCTTGTACAACTCTCCTAAAATAGTCGTTGTTGCTTTTCGAGATCGACCAGAACGCTAAGTTACGGAACATGTATGATCCGAATCGTAAATACAAACATAAAATGTCGGGGGATCCCCAAGTGTAATAGCACGAACTCTCCAGAGACATCCACCAACCCAACACTTAACAACGAGTGTATCCGAATCAGATACGTCTACATCAAAATCAAATCGATCCCTCACTGTAAGAAGTTTCAGTCGTTTCTCCAAATCGGCTTTACTCTCGTATCGTTGCCCTACCGAGAGGTTTAGGGAAGACATATCTAACCTTGGAACCTCCGGATTCTCTTTGGATCCGCTCGTCGACAAGTTATGAGGTCTCTTCTTAGGAGGTAGTGTCGGTGAATTTTCGTCTTCGTATAAACTGAAGTTATCATCTTGAGATGACTCACCATCCGAGTCGTCGAACATATCAAATCGGCTGTCAAATTCATCATCTTCTTCGTCTTGTTCGCCTACTTCATTTTCTTCGACTACTTCATTTTCTTCGCCTACTTCATCTTCTTCTACTTCATCCTCCAAATTGAAAGCATCATAACTCCCACCGTAATCTTCGGATCTAGATTCAACTTCTGAGCTATAAGTGAATAAACTTTTATTATTCTCTCTCGCTCCGTCATTCCGACTAATTTCATTCTCCGTAATCTCCACACAAAGACGTAAGTGTTCAATTTTTCTAAAGATTAAAAAAATTTGCAACTGTCGAGTATTGGAGAGGTAAACTGGTGGAGTATCGTGCGCCATTGTTTTCAAAGCTTTATTCGAGAACATGTAGCTCAATTGAATCTGATGGCTCGACTCCTTCAATCCGTAATCATCGAGTACTATCTTCGCAAGTTCGTCTAGTGTTGTTTTCTCATCTATATGCACAACTCTACACCCCCTACCGTCGGTGTTGAATACATATATGTGTTTCTTAACCCAGTTACCGGAAACAATAATTACCGGATCCATAAGATCTCTGATGAATGAAAATAATGAAAAAGGTAGATGAAGAAGAATAAGAAGAAGGTCGTAGATGAAGAACCCTTGTAAGAGCTGATGACATGGAAAATAAGAGCTGATGACATGAAAAATCGGAACTGATGACATGGAATATCGGTAAGTCAGCCGCCAAACAAACACATAACTCAGTCATTAATAAATCAGCCATCAAGTATAATGTAAGTCCGCCGCAACGTGAATAGTATTTCAGTAATTAATCTTTCGCTAATAAATCAGTCGTAATTAGGCTAGGAAATATTAAGTCAGCCGTATTTTCATATAAATCAGCCGTCAAATGAATGTTATTCTAGTAATTAATCTTTCGCTAATAAGTCAGCCGTAACCAGGTTGAGTTATTGTTAACCCAGCCAATTACGGCTGATTTACTTAAGTCAGCCGTAACTACCTCTCATAAGTCAGCCAACCGGAGAATATAACTCAGCCATTTCTTATCTTAAACTCAGCCAATTCCCCACAAATCAGCCCGCCGTTGTATAACTCAGCCGTAACTTATGTTCGTTAGTCAGCCGTTATCTCATAAGTCAGCCAGATTTCTGTAAATCAGTCGTAACTAATGGTTGATTTATGTTCGTAAGTCAGCCGTTATCTCATAAGTCAGCCAGATTTCTGTAAATCAGCCGTAACTAACGGTTGATTTATATTTGTAAGTCAGGCGATCTCTCATAAGTCAGCCGCGTTTTTTAACTCAGCCGCAACGTAACCATAATTCAGCCGCAACGTAACCATAACTCATCCGTAGCGCTTTACGGCTGGGTTCATTAATACACGTCAGCGATTTCCTACGTGGTTGCTTACATGGCTATGGCATTTTTGTAATTACATTTTTTGTCACAACGTAACAAAAAGGCACGCTGGGTATTAAAAAAATGCCAGTAATAAAAAAAAAGTTTTATATGATTCTAGTCATATTACCTGATTTCTGTGGGATTTGAGTAAAGAACCCTTTTAGTTTTAGTGTTCTGACTGGATAAAAATCAACAACAAAGTAAAAACAATAGTCAACGAGAACGAGTATCTCACAAAATCTGGAACTAAAAGTATGAATCATTCTCAACGATCGACACATCTTGAAAGATATAGCAAATGAAAATGATAACGGAAAAAATTAACTAGCCAACAAGACCTTGAGAATCCCCATACGTCTATGAAATGCTCAAGAACACCTCGGGAAATGGCTAGAGTCTCATTGCAACACACAAAAGGAAAACCGTCATTCGCCTCAATGTATACTCAAATAAAAGCGATCATCTGACCGGCTACAACTCTATCAAGTAAAAGTAGTACCAATGGATCCAATGGTACATTATTGTGTTTGAGAGGCCCACACGGACTCGAGACTATTGAGACGTTTGTGGTGCTCATTAACCTTTGTAAAAACTCATAGTTATCTTTGTTATTCAAAGCCGGATTAAATAGAATATTAGATGCGTTGAAGTCTCGATATATGACTTGAGCATCGTGAAGTAAAGCAAGTCCTTTACCAAATCACTTTTCTCTCACCTACATGATAAAAAAAGTTGCGAGCATTAAATAAATTTCGCCCTGAAATTTATTCATCTATTTGCCAAGTTCACATTTACACTTAATATGAAGTATGTAAACGGTCGATCTAGATAACTAAAAGAAATGGATCTTTACTTGGCGCACAAGGTTACTTACGTCTAAAGGTATTATTTACTGAGCTGCCAATTTGAGGTTTAAGGTTTGCATCATATTGATTTTCGTAGGGATTTTTTTCAATTGAAAATGATGAGGTGCGAAGAATGAAAGACAACACAAATTGGGAAGAAAATTATTTAATTAATTGTGTAATTTTAAATTCTAGAGAAATATTCCTCCCAGCCTTCACCATAAAATGTGTCATGGAATAATGAAAAGAATTAACAAAATGAAAGTCAGAATATAGAGAATCTATTTGAGTATGCATAATGTAATATATATTGAAGAAGAAGTTAGTAATGAAGTGAATGTGACAAGTTTTGTACAATATAAGACATATCGATATGATTCTAGTCGATGATATATTTGCACTTGGATACGATTAAAATGATTTTTTGAATATTTTTTATTTATGGGATGAGAATTATCAAAATAAAAGACGTAATAAAAAAAGTGAATGGTGATAAGTTGTATGCGAATAATTTGATGCAAAACAAAGGAGTATATATTAACAAAGAGAATGTGGTAAATGAAGAATATCTCCAAATATTACTAAAATCTAGCTACATAGAGTCGCAACCATCGGTTGATTAGGGACTTGATCAGCCATCGCTCTCGTTGACAGTATGCCAAAAAGTTGACATTATGCCAAACTTCTTAATAGAGATCATGGTGTGCTTCTTCTCCAACATTCTGATTCTATCAAACATTCTCCAGTCAAACATTCTATCTAAATCCAGCATTCAATCCGTTATCTTGTCCTTCGTCGATCTGCACAATAACATTCCCAACAAGGAGATCGCTAACTTCAATAATTTGTACAAGACCTTCATTAATCTCCCCAAAACCTCCATCAATTAGCTGCCCAAAACCATGCTCAATACCTTTATCATTTTGTCCAATCCAAGATTATTTTCTCCATGTACAACATCTTCAATAATCTGCCCAAAACCTTGCTCAATACCTTCCTCATTCTGTCCAATCCAAGATTATTCTCTTCTTTTACAACACCATCAATAATCTGCCCAAAACCTTGCTCATTACCTTCATCATTCTGTCTAAATCCAAGATTATTCTATCCTAGTACAACAGCTTCAATAATATGCCCAAAACTTTGATCAATGTCTTCGTCATTTTGTCCAAATCCTTCCTCAAATGTTGTCGTTTTCTGTGGAATTGGAGGCAAAAAACCCGAACCGAATTCTACTACTTTGGTTATTGAAATTCGAATCAAACCGAGTAGCCTGAAATTTGTTTTTTTTTTTATTTGGTCATTTCCATTAGAAACAAAAACTATTTCTTTTTGGTTTAGGCAAATCAAACTGATCTATCTGAAATTTGTTTTTATTTTATTTGATCATTTCCTTTAGATCATAAAATAGATTACATAACTTTGAGACTTAATCCTAGGCTCCTCTTAGCCTAGAATCCCAACATGGTAATTATATTTTGTGTAATCCCCTATATTAGAAAGGTGATTTCTTCTAAATCTCTTACATATTATTAAAGAGATAATTTTTCCTAAAAATCATACATATTATCCATTCACTCTCACAATTTTAATATGACATGGCATTTTCTAAAATATAACATGACTAAAATCATAATTATAGGAAGCCAAATAAAAAGTCGCCACCTCATAGAGTCCTCCTCCGCGTCTTCATCGTCAGCCATGGATTCCGGCCAACTGTTGGCTCCTGACCCACCTGAACCACCCGACGCCACGTTGGTTCTCCTTTCTTCCTTTTTATGGTCAAATCTATGGTGGATCCGTCCGGTTATCTTGTGGATGTTTATCCGGTGTGGACTGGAGGCCCTCTCACGTTTCTGGTTTTAGCTACGACGCATCTGTGGTCGTATCTCGCTCTTCTCGTCTCAATTCATAAATGGTTTGATGCTCATCATTCTAGATCCGAGAAGACAACCAATCGTACAATCCAACCACAAGTTTCAGTTCTTTCTTCATCGACGGTGAATCCACCTCCGATGTCGCTATTTTCCCTTCCTTCAACTGATAGCAATGACGATGGAAAGAGCTCAGCCAGCCAGGTGCTCATTGTATACTTCATTCTTTGCTCACATCAAGATGAGAGCAGCACTGGATCTGGAAATTGTTCGATTTGCTCTCAAAGGATGATGCTCCCATCTCTAGCTATTTCTCTCTCTGGATTTGTTCCCGAGTAGATGCTCTTCATCGCCGTGTATCAGTATTAGCCGGATAAATCCCATACGGGACCAATTTCTGGGACTAATTTATGGATAAATCCCAGCCACGTCATTATCCTCTCGAACCGTTACACACAAGCAAACTTTCAGGATAGTACTGCAGAAGAAATTCACCTCATCATCACTTGTTGTTGAAGCTGGAGGTATACTTCCCTCGTAATCCATTAACATCACCTTTGGGCAACGATACGATAAAAATACGGATTTGGTTGGAGAAATCAGAAACTTTTCTCTCACCATGCCCACAAGCTCTTCAAATCGAACTCGTGATGTCAGGATGAAACACTTACAACGCTCGTCCATCTTAGGTCTGAAATTCCACACACCAGACTTCAAAAGTTGTCCCCTTCGGCATCTGCAAACAATAGTTGACTACAACCATTGTCCCCTTCGGCATCTGCAAACAATTGACTACAATTGTTAAAATTACATCTCACGAGACCATAAGCTCTTAGTAAAAATAATGGACTATACGTTCTTCTCTCTGCTTCTGAGATCCAACGCCACTGCTCCCATTCATCTTCTTCACCATTGATCTTGCTGCTTGTTCTCTTGTGCTTTTGTTGAAAACGTAAGTGATACATAACTATAGAACCAAGACACCAATTTATAACTAGAAGAAAAGATTTCACAAATCAAAATGATAGAGAGATGATACGATTGAAGATCAATCATGTATAGCTATTTGAATCAATCAGGATTAATCAAGTTCATCCAGCACTTTTGCAATAAAAATTTTATTCTCCTCCGCAAAATGTTGCGCTAGCGCTATGTTACATATATGACCGAATAAATTATATTGTCTTCCATTTGCTTGGAATTATTTTGAAAATTTTCATTGCGTATGTGTTTATTCTTTGTGTTACAATTTATTAAAAATACTTCTAGCAGAAAACAGAACTAAAATTTAGTGTTTGTTTAAAAATAGAACAACTAGTAAACACATATCACATATGCATTAAAAAGTGACACAAAAGAGTTATATAAGAAAAGTCATGGGTCACGCGGCTAGTTAGACCAGGCGCGGATCGGATATCCGGAAAAAAATATAGTATTTGTGATTCGATTTTTTTTCACGGATATGAATTTTTCGATTTGCTTTGCTTCGGAAAAATTTGGATATTTAGAGTTACGGATATCTTGATTTTTTCCAGATATTTGCGGACATTTGGATAGTCGCGGATATTTGTTTAAACGGAAAAACAATAGAAAAAATTTATTTTAAAAAATTTATTTTAAAAAATTTATTTTTTTAATATATAAGATTTAAACTAATTAGTGAAAAAATAATAAAAGCTATATAATATTATTCGATATAATTAAAAATGAAATAAAATATAAAAGATGAAAATGGTGGACAACAAAACATTTATTATTTTTTTAAGGAAAAAAATATGAAAACAATAATTTTCAGTTAAAAAATTAGTAACTACTTAAATTTACTATAAATATATCCGTTCAATGTATTGAAAAAGTTTAAAAAAAATGCAAATATATGTTGTAGACCTATTATATTATATGTACATATATGTAATTTACGGATCGAATTGGATATTCGGATTTTTAAAATTAACATTTGTGATTTGCTTTGCTTTAGACGGATCGTAGATTTTATTATTTGCTTTGCTTTTATTCATAATGGATATCAGAATTTTATGGATCGAATCAAAACGAATTTCGGATCGGAGCAAATATAACGGATAATTTGCAAAGCCCTACGGCTAGTCACTACGTTTAGAACATATCTAATGAAAATATCTGAATGAGATATTCACAGAAAAATAATAGTAATGAGTAAGCAAAAGCAAGAGAGAGAGAGAAAAATCTCATGAGATATTCTCGTATATATCACACCCTTTTTTATTGATTTTTTTCCTGACATGAAAATTAATGAATTAGTTAAATACTCTCTTTGTTTTTTTTTTTTATATTCTAAAATTTCCACATTCATTAAGAAAATGAAAATTGACATCAATGATCTATTACACCAATAATTAAGGATTTAACATAAGCTAAATTATATTTAGGTAAATAACATGCATTATATCTAGAATGATTGTTTTGCCCTTATTTTATTTTTCAGTTACAATAGTCAACTATGTTTTGATACGATAGTTGGTCATTCGCAGACTAGATAGGTGACTATGCATGCATAAGTAGTCAACTATAATCATAGTGAATTAATTACAAAATGAACTATATTATAACTAGAATAACAAACACTCATTTACATAGAGAATGCTTTACATAGTCAACTATATTTTGATATGATAGTTGGTTATTCACAGATAAATGTTAAAAAAAACAGAATAGTTAATTATGCATGCATAAATAGTCAACTATAATCATAGTGAATTAATCACAAAGTGAACTAAAATAGGAAACACATAGACAATGTTTTATATTGTCAACTATTTTAATCAACATATAGTCAACTATTTTAATTAACATAATAGTCAACTATCTATAACTAATTAGATCATTAAGAGTATTTTAGTCATATTTTCTTTAGTGGGTGTTATACATTTAATTTCTATAAAGACATCCAACCTATCATATACCTACCCTTAAGAAAACACACTCCCTCCGTTTTAATTTAATTGTCGTTTTGACACTTTCCACACAAATTAAGAAAATATATTAAAAACTCTATTATACCCTTAATAAATAGTTTGACTATTAGAATTTTATTCTACTATTGGTTAGACTTAGGGATAAATTAATTATTTTACACTAAAAATTGTATTGAAATTATAAAACGACACTTGTTTTAAAACACAAGATTAACCTTAAAACGATACTTAAATTAAAACAGAGGGAGTAATTCTTAGCTATAAATATTTTGTTTTTTGCACTAAACAACTTTCTATAATTTTAGCCCCATACTAAATCAATAAAACCAATTAATATGTCATGAAATTTACAATTTATCATTAGTTTTCATTAAAAATGCATTGAGAATGTAAAAAAATAATTTTTTTGAAATAATTTTTTTCCTAGAATAACAATTAAAAGAGAATGGAGGGAGTATTAGTAAGAAATTTTCAAGAATATCTCAGTAATTTCCAATGAAGATGTTCTTAATCTTTCTCGTATGCATGTAATTAAGTTGATCAATTCTGACATCAAGTTTGACTTTTTGATGCAATATAATTGGTACGTATCATTCGATGCGTCACATATGGCTGATTAATTTTTCTTTTTGTTAGCTAGGTAGAAAGAACAATCGACCTTTAATGAATTAAAAAAAAAACATTTGGTTTTTCATCATTTCTTTAATCAGCGCAGGTCTGAATGTCACCATATTAGCAAAACTCATTTTGTTGTAGTGAACTGAGATCAACATCAGCAAGATTTTTTGAAAACAGTCTCCCTTTTTATGTTATAGATAATATTATACATGAATTAAAGATTGAAGAGCATGGATAGCGAGGAGAAGCAAGGGCCGTTATGGGAAATATATAAGAACATAAGCTCTCCAATGTAAATTTCTATTTTTTTCTTCTAAAATAGAGAAAATTATAGCATTTTCATATTTTTCACTCCAATGTATTTCTCTATTTTAGAGAATCTCTATTTTTTCCCCTATAATAGAGATATTTTGAATAAGACAAAAATAAATTCTATTTCTATTTTTAGGGGCAGAAATAGAGATGGATTGGAGATGCTCTAAAATAGAATCTCGACGTGTATTTTTTTTTTTTTTTTTTAAAACTGTGGGATCCCAAAGGTTGTCTAGGCCCAAAGAGTAATCCCACGAGGCCCGCTCCACTGCCATTTTAGTCTGCGGTGGCCGAGGATCGAACCGTGGTGGCGGTGCCCACAGTTGTAGGTCCTTTACCACTGGGCCACGATCACCCAGTTGACGTGTATTTTACACATGCATCCTTTGTATCTTGTGAAAAGCCGTAAGAACTTTTCTTCAAAATTCGTATTCCCTTTTACTCTTTCCTCTAACCCCATTTTGCGTCTATATTCAAAATGCTTTCCTTGCCATCATCTCTCTCTCTCTCTCTCCCCTCCATCTTGGTCTCATACAACACTGAAGCAAACCTTAAACTATATATAGAAACGTAACTGACTTCCATCTTCTCAAACCTTATACTAAACTCTTGTACCGATCATGTTTCCACCCATAAGTCCAAATGAAATTCTAATGTGTCATGTATGTATACACGAGAATCGTTCATTTTGGTTGGATGTCTCCTAGAGTTCCTCTGAATACTTCATTGGGAATACAATCCTTTTTGTATGATGATCATTACCCACTGAAGTGTTTGGGGGAACTCCCGGACCCATTCAACGGATTTCAACCACCAAGAGAGATTTTTTTTTTTTTTTTGTTCCCTAAACCAACGACAGGAGGAGAGAGATTTTGTATGGAGTACATTTCCATATGAATTTATCTTACGTACTTATTCGATGTTTAAGGTTTGCACTTTTTTTGTTTAAATGGCTTAGAGGACAATACATATAAGAACAATTTTGCTACGAATTTGAGGTTTTTAATTCTTTTGTTGCAATTTCTTCCATTTTTTTTTCCAAATTTCTTGTTTAATCCCTGCTCGACTAAAATAGTGTAGTCAAATAGTTTCACCATTTAATAGTTACGCATTAACTAGTATCGTATATATATCAGCTTAGGACATACTATCAGTCATTGAGTTTGGGGATCAAACGTAATAGCATTAATTAGTTATCATGCCTTTAGTGTTAGTGAATCATTTCCAACAACTCATCATATTAGGGTACGCTTGGTAGCAAACGTTACGTTTTGGGACTATATTGGCCTACTGTCCATTTGGAAGAAATAAAATTTTATCATCAGCATATGCCTTTGGCATCACTCACGTTGTTGCTATTGTGGTAATTATGGATTATCAGTGCAGAAACTACACGGGGGAGAGAAGAAAGTGATGAAGAGGCATAAATATTGGTTACTGATGCTCCAAAGAAACATGGTTATATAGTATAACCTATACTGAACTCACATAGGCATACATATTGTTCGAATATGCATCACAGTAAACTACTAGAATTTCATATGAAAAAAATGTACCAAAGTTGATACGATTCACTATGGACTACATTCTTCGACGTGGTATATAGCTAAGGATGTCAAAATGTGTCAAAATTCATGATTTGACACAATCCAATCCAAACAAAACAATCAATTCTAAGGGGTTGAAAATTTTAATCCTAATGAATGGATGGATCTAATAGTTTGATGAGTCAAATGAAATGAGTTAATGGGTTAACTATCAACCTTCTCTTAAACTAAAAACTATGATTTCGCAATATTCCCACCAAAATCATGATTTGCCAATTTTTCTGCCAAAACACCATTCCATAAAAAAATCAGTTGAAAACGTGATTCCGTAAACGAATTCTGCAAAAAAACATGATCCCGTAAAATTTTCCCACCAAAAACCCGACTCAGGAAGTTTTTTGCCAAAAACACAATCCCGTAAAACATTTGCGCCAAAAACAGGATTCCACAAAAGTACTTCGTCAAAATGTGGCACCACAAAAAAAATTCCGCCAAAAATATGATTCCGCAAGTTTCATGCTAAACACTATTCCATAAAAAGTTCTAGCCAAAATGTGATTCCGTAATTTTTTCTCCTTAAAATTTCCTGGCAACCGTAATTTTTTAAACAAAAGTGATTTTCATAATTTTCTACCAAAAATATGACGTGTATTTTTTTGTGAAAACAAAATTTCACAATTTATTAATAATTATATTTTTAAAGTCATAAATCAATCCGACTCATTTAAATTTGATGGATTCATGGGTTGATCCAATCCATTTATTAAATGAGTTGGATTAATCCATAACCCATTAACAATCGATCTACTAGGATTGTGGGTTGGATTTGGTTGGAATATCCATTTTGACACATATATAGCAAAAGAGTTTACTTCTCTTAGGGTTGTGAGAGTAAGTACAAACTCACACAATATATATGTGTTTAGAGATGAGTTGAAATTTGAGCAAAACAACCAAAAGTCAAGTACAAAATAAAGATATCTAGCTTGTCTGCACCCAAGTCCGAAGCAAGTATATCTTTCTTCCATTGATGACTATCCAATTCAACAAACCAAGCTTCTATAAAAAAATCAGTCACGTGTCCACCCACTCCCTTTCTAAAAGCAATCTCTTTTTAACAAAAAAAGTTCAAATATTCAGAGAATTCATTGTGGGCCTACTCCCCTTAAGTGACGAACTAGATCAGAGCGAGATTTTGACTACAATTTGGTGTTAAAATGAGGGATCATTCTCAAACGTTGATGCATCTTGAAAGGGATACCAAATGACGTGGACGACCGACAAATCGAGTGACATAGGAAACGTAAAAAACTCCATACGTTCTTGAATGACCGAGTAATACCTTTTGCCATATTAAAAAGGCAAGACTTCCATCGCAGCAAGCAGAAAGAGGAGAACTGTCATAACCGCCATCGTCGTTCCTCCTAACAGAGTTTGTTCAATGAAGTTTAAATAATGCTCATCTACGTGAACAACTAGACGTTCTACCAATCCAAAGAATCCACGATGATGTCGCACCAGCGGAGCAGAGGGCACACACGAAACCAGTGAGGTTTTGTGGTGCTTACACGGTCTCGCTAAGAAATTGTGCTCCAACGTATCCTTGTCAAGATATTCATCATATGCATTGGTATGTGTTTACCTTGAGAGAGATTCCAAACTGACAATTGGCCCGATAAATTTTACCCCTTTAAAGACCATATGGTCAAAAAGAGGCCATAATGAAGAAGATTCTAAAATGTGTAATTGTACTAAGAGGAAGGCGATCAGAGATTCTTACAATAACCTTTTATTTAGGAAAGAGATCAACGCCCTAAAGACCATATAGTGCACTAGAAGCTGAGAATGGTCATTACCGCCTTACAAGTTCACCCTAATACATTCATTCGTTCAGACAAATTAAAAAAAAATTCACCTAAGGCAAGCATGCATCTGGATTCCTATATAATTTTATTTGTGATACTCTTTATTATTTTTTTTAAAGTAGTACTCTATAATTTTGTTATATCTACGTAGTATTTACAAGGTTATTTTTAAAGTTTATATTTAAAATGTAAAACGCTTTTCTTTTAAAGATTAATTATTTATTACTGAGAAAACTTACAAAGACATTTCTACCACGGACAATTCACTTCGATCCTATTACATCCATGATAGACAACATTTTTTACTCTTTGTCCATGATAGACACCTTTTTACCTTTAATACGTGGAATCATGGCCAACGGCTCTAATTGCATAATGTTGGAGATCTCATGGTAGATTATTGTTGTGAATTTGGCCTTTTGAAAGATCAAAGAAGAAGTGAAAAACATTAGAGAAAAGCGATTGAGGCAAAAATCCCTTTGCATAGGGTTTTTTGTTGAATGTGTGTATTACTCTTTACAAACCCTTATGACCCCTTTATATAACCCTCAAATCCGATACAACAAGTAATAAGAAATATTCCTAAGTTACACCGTACACCCTCATAAACCCTAGTCTGGTCCGTGTAGCTCAAGTAGGTCTTTCTAGTCCACTCTGTAGTTCCTCAGATTTTAAGTCACATAGAATAACAATTATCTCTGTTAATCTCAAGGTTTTTGAAACCGGCCGGTTAGACTAGTCCGACCGGGACTCCTTCTTCTAGCCGATTCTGGGATGGTCTAAAACCCGGATTTTAGTTGGACCGGTAAAACCGGCCAAAACCAGTAAACCCGGTGACCCGATTCCATGTCAAAACCAGATTCACAAAAATTAAGTCTAAATTTTGAGTTTTTTTGTCAAAAATTCAAATTATGATTTGTAGTCCCTATTTATTTACTTTTAAATTTATTTTTGGTTTTTACTTTTAAAAAAAAACTAAACTTTTATACAAAATAGATTAAAATCTTGTTATGTAGGTGTGTTTATGACAATTACTACATTAAAATCATATTCCATATTATTATTTTTACATTTAAATGATATATTATTTTATTTTTTTTGTAATTTATTTTGTTAAAAGATAAAATGATATAAGAAAGTTTAAGTATGTTTTATCTTTTTTTTAAAAACTTACATAATCTATTGTTCTTACTCTTATATATATAATTGAAAATATAGATATTTAAAAACCCGATTGAACCGGTTGGACTGGTTAGACCATCCATCCAACAACGATGCCTAGTCGGTGTCTGGTCCGGTTTTCAAAACATTGGTTAATCTACATATTTGTTAATTAAAAACCGATTTTTTTGTGGAATTTAAATGTTGTTAGTGTTAATTTAAATGTTGGAATATATATGAACTTGGTTCTAGGAATTGGGCCTAATGTTAATGGGCTCGGTTTGGGCATATGACAATGTTAAGAAAGCATTGTCAATAAAGGAAGAAGGAAGTTCAGAGATGGAAAGTAAGCGTCATCGTCTTCTTCTTCTCTTAACTTCTAGAATGAATCCATGTTTGTTACAGAGAGGTAGAGATACTTAGAGAGAACAAAAGGATAAGATATTATCGGGTAGTTCTAGGGTTTTTCTGTTATTCTAATTCTCTTCCTTTTAGAACCGATTGGGTTATAATCGGTCGTGAGCGATCTTTCAACCGAAAATATCCTAATCAGATGTAGCGGTAGGTTGAAAGATCCTAACGTACGGTCAATACCGTGAACCGGGTGAAATAGTTGTGTTTTTAGTTCTTAGTTCGTCGAAACCGATCGAAAAAGGAATTGATGAGACTCAATTCATCAACATTAAAATAGAAGGCCGTATAATTTAAATAAGATAAAAATATAAATAAATAAATAACACAAATACAGACATATTCTTGAAATTAATGAGCACCAATTCATGATGCAACAACGTAATCATGAAGACATTCCTAAGTTTTGGTACGGTTATACATGATAGTTTAATCTTCAGGCTAATTCTTTCAAATCGAGCAACATAAGGAAAAAAAAAAAGTTGAAACAAAAGAGCAATATTGAGAAGCATAGACATACGAACATGTAATGTGGCTACATATAAAGACTCATAACAGTAGATGTAAATATAATCACGTAATATTCGAGATGTACATATTTTGCAGAAAAGGAGAAAAAAAGATAGAGAGAGAGAGAGATAGGTGAAATTCCTTAACTCATTTCGATACGATTCTATATTCCTTTAAATTTCCTAAGCCCCAATTTACGTCTAGGTTCGGACTCCTCTCTTACTCTCCTCACATCTTACTACCCCTCCGACCAATTATAAATACACATGCCATTCGTCCACTCTTTTCTTAAACCCTAAAGACAAGTTGAGTTCAATATCAAAATTCAAATACATATTTTATTCTTTCTTCGTTATAATCTGTATATATATATCTAGTAAGAATTTTTAATAGCTCTAAAGTTAGCTGATGGGATCTAATAGATATTATGATATTACCTCGACTAAGTATTCTCAAGAGTTCCTTCGAACACTTCATTGAAAAACAAATGTTTTGTCAAAAATATGTTTTTTTACTGAAGTGTTTGGAGGAACTCTAGATGATATTTGGTGATTTTCGAACTATTCTCAACAATGGCCAAATAAGGTAATTCTCTATTACTACTAGCGGGTGTCTTTTTTGTTGCAAGCGTTTATATTGTTTTTTTTCTTTTTCAAGTTCGTTAAAAGTAATATGCAATATATACACCTGGATTTAGTAATTCTACAAACGTACACACAATCATTACATGAAATTGTTTTGGCGGTAGAATTACCATTCCTAATGTTAGGATTTACGTCACATAATTTTATTTTATTTTTAAAACGTTTGGATTGATTTATTATTTTATTACAAACTATGAAAACTGTTACAAAGACGTTTCTACCACGGACAATCTCCTCAGACCCCTATTAAATATACGACTGACATCACTTCCTATGCTCCATGCTCATGATGGACACTTTTTACCTTCACTGCGTGGAATCACGGCGAACGGCTCTAATTGCACAGCGCTGATCTCCTGTAAACTTGCTTCCATTAATCTGCAAATTTATTAATAAATCGTATCGTATAGTCTGGGAATCAAACTGCATATTTCCGGGTGTAGAAGCATTAATGAAACATTATTCATTGGGCCAAAGGTGCTTCCACCACATAATTTTATTTAGGATGATTTTTCATTTAAACAAAATAACTAGTGAATTATCGTTGCAAACATCTCAAATTTGTAGGTGAACTTTGCTAGGATTTATAACTCTTTAAATTGGAGGTTTAAAACGGATTTATGACCCTTTTGAATTTGATAATTTGACGTTATCACCCAAATATATCCCTAAGTTTAAAGTTAATCCCATTTCCATTTTATTTACACAATAGATTGGTGACCGATTTTAGAAATTTGGTTCTTCATATAAAGTACTGGTTCCATCCGCTGTAAATTTGAGATGCAAGATTAGAAATACCTTTTCAAAAGTGCGTTTGAGTATAGAATTAGCATGTTGTACATTTCTATCTATTAGCATATATACAAATAAGATAAGTACACCAGCACAAAACTGTTAAAAAATACTTCTATAAAATCATAGTTAGAATATGTATAAAATCATAATAAATACAATTCTAATTGCCATTAAGTCAACGTTTTTTTGTTAAACTAAACAACTACCACCAACTAGAATGTACAAGTAAAAAACTCACACTAGGACGGCTGCATTCATCTAGGAACATCATAATTTTAGAATTAGTCTAAAATTCCGTTCATGAAATCTGACTTTTAATTAAAAAAATATGAATAATTTACAAAATGTATAATGTACATAAACGCACAAAGTAGTCGTACCCTTTCCAAAAACATTTATATAGACTCGCCAAACCTAACGTTTTTTTAATATTTATGAACAATACCTTACTTAACTGTCGTTGTTGCTTCATCTCCGAGGAGACAACACCGGAGAAGCACCCGGAGCTCGAGCTCTCTTTTTCTCCGACATAACCGTAGAGGAAGAAGATGTTAATGTCATGACCGAGTTTGAAGTAGAACTCGACTTCGACGTTGTAATCTCCAGCTCTTCTAGAGTAGATAACACATCAGAAATATTTGGCCTCAGCTTAGGTTCTTGATTCAAACATTGCAATGCAGTATTAGCAGCCAAACAAGCTCCTTCGCGAGGATACTGTCCTTCAAGCGTTGTGTCCATTATCCTAAACACTTTTCTTCTCTCTCCTAAGTAAGGTTTTGCCCAATCTACCAGATTTCGTTCCACTCCTACTTTTGATTTGTCTATTGTTGGACGTCCCGAAAGTAACTCGAGCAGGACCACACCGAAGCTGTAGACGTCGCTTTTGGCCGTTATTCGACCTGTGGCAACATATTCAGGTGCTGCATAGCCTTGAGTTCCCATCACTTGGGTTGATACGTGTGTTCTGTCTCCTTTTGGTCCTTCTTTTGCCAATCCAAAATCAGACAACTTTGCGTTAAACTCCTGCATTGCAATAGACATACATAAATTTAATTTAACTAAACCAAAATGTTTAATTCAAATCCAAAACGAATTATGTTCATAATAAGGTTGATTCAAATGTGACAAAATATAAATTTTAGTTTCAATTTCTAGAATACCGGTAAAACATTTTTTTTTTTTTTTTTAAAATATTTCTGTAAACCGGTGTTTCCTCATGCATTTACATTAAACCTCAACATTTCTAAACTAGTACTTGACAAATAAAGACATGTGAGATTCACATATTCATTGGTACCGAATCAAGTAGAATATTGGAGGCCTTGAAGTCTCGATATATGACTTGAGCATCGTGTAGGAAAGCAAGCCCTCTCGCCGCAGTAATCGCCACTTTCATCCTTGTTCTCCAAGGAATCGGCTCTGCTCCACCTATACAATATAACAGACCTCGATTTCAAACATTAATCGTTTCTAAATAATTTTGTGACTTGTATACAAATTGGACCCTGGTTTTTTAAAAATCTATTTTAGAACAGCAAATATATCTTTACTTGCGGGATAATTTGAGACAATAGATCTTTAATTGCGTGATAAGTTTACTTACGCCTAAAGAGATGATTCTCTAAGCTTCCCTTGGGCATGTACTCGTACACCAAAAGCCGAATGTATTCACCCTTCAAGCAATATCCAATTAATTTCACAAGATTCATATGGTGTAGTCTCCCAAGATAATCAACCTCCGCCTGTTAAAAACAACGATTTTACTCTACTTTTCGATTTTGGATTTTCTAATTAAAGCTAGTTTATATAGAAAGAAGAGTTCATTAGCGTACCAACCACTCCTTGTGGCCTTGGAGCGCTTCTGGTTTGAGCTTTTTGACAGCAACGAGCATTCCTAATCCCGGTTTTGAAGGCGATAAAGTGCGTTCGTTTATCCATCCTTTGTATACATAACCAAAACCGCCTTCACCGATAACACTATCGGGTCTGAAATTCCTAGTGGCTGTCTTTAGCTCGTTAAACGTAAAAGCCTTTAGTGTGGGAGATGCTAAGAGCTCTCCTTCACTTCTCGGTGTTTGAAGAGACGCGGAACTCCTATCATCGCTATAAGATGATGACGGTATTGTTGAGCTTGGAAGCCAAGGAGATTGGCTCGTTTTAGCATAAATTCTGGAGGATCCTGATGATCAACATTTTCTCTAATCAAAGATGTCTCATCTCAATTTATCAAGACTTATATATCACGAGAAGATTTAATAAATAATTACAAAAATTTTAGAGAGGGGAGGGCATGTAGATTGTTACATACCACAATAACGACTTTCTCTGCTTTCTACTTTTGCAGATGAACCAAAACAATTACCCATTAGAGAGGATCGGAGAAAGAAAAACTTTCATGCGACAAACTGAAATCAAGGTAAATATATATATATCGCGCTCGATGAAGCATCAAGAAACAATAAATCGTGATGAGGGAATAAACAAAACAAATAGATAAGAAAAAGAAGTAAAGAGGGAAAATGGGAAGAAGAAACAGAGGTAAGGGCAGGGTAATGTCTAAGGAAATATTGTAGATAATAATAATATAATAATAATAGACAAAGGGAAAGGGATTGAGATAGTCTTTGTAACTGAAGATGGTCAAAGAAAGAAACAACGTGTGCACCACTTATCGCTAGTTTGGCTGGTTCAATTTATCAAAAATATATATATTTCTACTCAACTATAGTTCCTGAAATTTGGTTTTTGTGAAAAGGAATAAAAAAAAAATTTGATTACCGTAGGAATTCCAACGGTTTTCTAGACCGAAAGACTAATCTTACGGAGCCCACGTTTCACGGTCCATTTCTCTGAGGTAGCCAGGAGTCGAACCCAGATGGCGGAACTCACAGCCGTAAAAAAAATAATGTTGACGAAGCATTGTTGGGTTAGATATTATTAATCAGCAAGATTAGGATGATTAGTTATAGTAAATAATTTTACTATATGCGGTATATACTTACAATGATAAAAATGTCGTATTACTAAAGATTGTCTAAAATTATGTTATAAACGTATTATATTAGCATTGTTTAAAGTTGAGTTATATATCTTTATAAAACGGGAAAATTCCATAAAAATACCCGAACTAAATTTCGTTAAGCTTTTTAATACCCCAACTTTTTGGTTATCCAGTTTAATACACCAATTAATTTTTTTTTCTATTTTAATTCAACAACTTTCAAATGGTGCCCATTTACCATCTTTGACTTAAAGATAATATCCGTTATCTTTTTATTTTTTAAATAATTCAGAAAATAATATTTATTTTAAAATAATAATAAACATCACAATAATTTTTTAAAATTCAAAACAAATTGTGGGAAAAAATTTTGAAACTTAAAAAAAAAAAAATTAATTTTACAATGATTTTTTTTAATAATACATTCGGTTTTAAATTTAAAAACCTAAATTTAACGTTAAAATTTCCAAATTTATAATCTTCAAAACTTTAAAAACACTTTAAAAATCATAAATTATGAAATAAAGCTATGAATTTTAGAAAAAAAGATGGAAGTTTTGAATTCAAAAAACAAGTTAGGATTTTAAAAAAAACTCAAAAATTTCTTACAAAATAGTGTTATATATGTCATTTATCTATTTTATTCTAAATTGACTAGACAAGGATTTGAATATATATAAAAAATATGTATATCTTGAACTTTAGAAAAAAATATTGTAAATTTATGAATTTTGGTTTGAACTTTCTGAATATTAAAACTTTTGATTTTGTTTGAAATTTAATTTTATATTTCAATTCGAAATTGAAAATATAATAAAATATTTTTCATCGAAAATTTATGTTGTTTTACTTTTAGAAAAAATTTCTTGACTTTTGAGAATTTTTTGAATTTTTCTTTTATTTTTATATAAATTTTAATTTTTAAAATTATTTAAACCTTAAAAAGATAACGGATGTTATATTTCCGTTAAGTCGAGGTAGGTAAATGGGCACTATTTGAAAGTTGATGAATTAAAATGGACAAAATAATTAGTTGGGGTATTAAGCTGGATAGCCAAAAAATTGGGGTATTAAAAAGCTTAACGGAATTTAGTTGAGGTATTTTTATGGAATTTTTCCTTATAAAACTGATGAAATAATACATTAATTACTACAATCCTTGAAAGCTAGAGAAGCCATATTGATCTAAATAAGCTTGTTGAAAGAGTGTGTAATACATAATTAAAAGTACACGAAACTTTTGAAAAAAAAAATCAAAAGTGAATTATTTATATCATTAATAATTATGTAAGAACTTTTTCTGATAAAGAATGAATATTAATGTAGGTAATATAATAGTAACTTTTTCTTTTGATCACGTGACTAATAGTAACTTTCTAATAAATAATGATATTTGGGGTGTAATTGTTGACAATGGTAAAGCAAAAGTACGGGCATTTTTCTTCAAGAACGCGTTGTTTCTTTTGCACTAGCATTGTTGTAACGCCAGCAAACCAATTTTGGTTAAATTGGTAAGGGTGTCGATCAATATTCTGGTAGGTGTTTATCGACACCATCTTTTTTGAGTTAAAACCGGTTTGATTTTCAATCGTTCGGTTTGGTCGGTTTTGGTTATGGGAACCCTTGATCATGGTATTTAAGCTTACTATGATGAGCAACCGTGTTTTCAGAAAGAAAAACGTGAGTTTTAGAGATTTAGAGAAGAGAGAAAGAGATTCGAGAGAGTTTTTGAGGAAGAGAATTGTTTCGCGAGATGGAGGCAGTTTTGTTCCATTTTGGTAGAGATGAGAAACGGACATGAAGAACACATCGGATCAGAGGGAAATTTTATGGGTATGTTCTTTTTTCTCTTAGCTAGCTGTGAGGCAAATTAGTGTATCAATCGGATGTGTGTGCTAAGAGATATCTTTGTTTTCCTAAGAGAGGTTTGTGAAGAATCGGATATGTGATCAGATCACTTCGAGGGCGCTTTGCCGGAGATCCAGAGGGAATTAGGAGACGATTTATATGTCGTTGGAAAGCTCTTCTTGTATAGTTTGAGGATAATATTTCTGTTTTTGATTATAAGGTAATAGAGAAGGATAACCAGTAGCTTTTGGTCTCGTTAAGGTTATGATTCGTGCTGGTTGTGTTGTTGATTGATTGTTAACTTGTTTTCTCTGTGAGCTTGTGGATTGTGTTGTTGATGTTTTAGTGCAGGTGGATCGATTGTCGATATTCGCGATTGAGCCAGAGAGGAGATGGCTCGATCCGAACATTTTCTGCGACAGGTGTTGATCGACACCATTGCTTGGTGTCGATCGACACGAGTTGTTTGGTGACGATCGACACCATTGCTTGGTGTCGCTCGTCACCAGTGGCTAATGAGTGTGTTTTGTTTGTGAATCGTTGTTCTTGTACTTTTATTAATTCTGTTTAGCTTGAGTGATAGGTCGTAGATGGTATGACCGTCTCACTAAGTATTTATGAAATACTTATGCATCTCGTTTTCCCATGTGATGGAGGTAAGGATAAAATGTGATCGTGGAATCATGGCAAGAAGAGGAGGATGATTTAGGGTTTCTTGTATTTTATGGGTTTATGGAATTTAGAACCTAGTGTTTAGGTTGCTAATGATTCCCGGAATTGATGTTAGAAATGGTTATGAATTTGATGATGTGTTGGATTTATTGATTATTTCCTGGTTTAATTGATTATGTGTTTTCTGCTGATTGTTGAATGTTTGATGGTTGAGAATTAATCGTTGAGAACTACTACCTCCGTTTCACCAAGATGAATTTTTTGAGTTTTTAAGTTTGTTTCATGAAGATGAATTTATTACCATTTATTGATTAGAGATTGTAACTTTCAAAACAAATATTGGAGTACTATTGGTTGGAATTTCTTGAAAACTATTTATTGTAGAAATCAAAACAATTATAAGAGACGATTAATTGTTTTTCTTAATATGTGTGAAAAACTCAAAAAAAATTATCTTCGTCAAATGGAGGGAGTAGGTATTATGAGAATATTTAATTCGGCTTAGTTAATTTTTTTTTTAAAAAAATCTTGGAACTTGAAGTGATCATTTAATCAGAAGGTTCACCAGAACCATACATTGTACAACTTTATCGCTTGTCTTTCACGTTGTATATATATTAATATATGTAACCAAATAAACGAGAATGATTAGAAATAACACGTGAAATTGCAGTTTGTTGGGACTTATCGAATTCAAAACTTGTGTGTCTACGAGGGGAACAAACATGTAAAGACGATCTTCTCTCTAATAAACTATCTTAAACAAAAATAAGTGCGACTCGGAGTAGATAGAAATCATAGAATCATATGATAATGCACCATCAATGTTGCCCTGAGTAGAAGCTCGTGAAACATGTGTTTGGAACCGCTCGAATGTTTATTTATTTTAGGTGAAAATTTTTCCGTTAAAGTGTTAGTAGCGCTATTGGTAATGTGAAATTTGAATGGTGTGTTGTTCGTGAGTTCGAATTATTTGGTATTTCTCTGATTACTTTTAATAAATCAACTTTAAATGGACCAAAAGTTTTAGTGAACTTGGGGCCCTAGATTCTTAGGACCGGCACCGTGCACCATCATTAGGAACCAAGAAAAATCCCTTAAATATTGGGTTTTCATAACCCTTTTCATAACCCCTATCCATTATTTATTTATTTTTCCCTCAAACCTAGCCTACAATCAAAATGTACCAAAACCTATCGTACGTAGTTCACATTTCTGTTTTTTTTGGGTCGAAAATAGAGATTGCATTACTAATAACCAGGTTTAACCGGCCTAAACCGGAATGTTTACAAAAGCGATTTTAGCTTGGTTATCAGCTTCAGAGTTTTGATTTCTCGACACATAAACAAAGTTAACATCGAGATTAAGAGAGATTTGAGAGATATCCTTGGTGATTCCAAAGATTTCAAGTTGATAGCTTCCTAAGTTTATCAGATTGATGAGAATCAAAAAATCCGAAACCATTGTAAGAGATCGGATTCCATGGGCAGCGGATTGGATAAGCGCTTTCCTCATCGCTATTGCTTCGGCCATTAACACCGATTTCACATGTTCTTCTCAGCGATTACCAGAGAAGATCGTGGATCTTGTCTTATCCTTTATCACCCACCCAATTCCTGCAAATGACGATCCATCTTTCCACGCCGCATCTGAGTAGACTATGTGTCTATTCCAGATAGGTGCATGGCAGAGGGTTAATGGTTTGTTGGGTTCGATTTGTTGAGCAAGGAGCCAATCACGTGCATCTGCTACTGCCTTCGTGATTATTTCTGCATCAGTAAAGGTTCTTCTCTGAAACACAAGATGGTTACGTGCAATCCAGAGAGAGTACATGATCCAAGGGATGATTGGGATACTAACCCTTGTTGGTGGGAGGCAGATAGTCTTGTTTGCCTCAGAGAGCATCTCATCCCTATTCCAGGGCTGGTTTAAGGGATGTTGGCTCTTAACAAGGGTTAAGCTCCATACTTTTTGTGCAAATTCACATTCCCAAAAGAGATGGTCTAATGATTCTGGTAGGCCACACCTGCAGCAGTTTGACTGAGCCACTATTCCTCTTCTAGCCAGCAAAGTGCCAACAGGTAAAGCTCCACTCTTTGCTTTCCATAAGAACAGCTTCAACATCTGTGATGTATTCAAGTTCCATTTATGGTTCCTCCAATTAATGCTAGCTTCTCCTGTGGTATGATGGTTAGGTTGTTCACTGGCTTTTCTAGCCACATGATATCCAATTTTTGCTATATATTGGCCTGAGTGGTGTCCAAGCCAAACCCATTCATCACTTGCCGTACTCCTGCTAGGCTTGATGTTAAGTATAGCATTTTTCCAGGTAGGCAACAGATCCTCTATGATTCTTGTATTCCATTCCATCATTCCTGGTCTTAAAAGTTCAGAGGCTAACATCTCAGAGGTTTCTTTTGTTGTTGGCCCAGTGATTTGCAGAGATGTGTCCAGAGACAACCATGGATCATGCCAAATCCTGGTAAATTGCCCATTGCCAATGACTCTGCCTAGTTTCCTCCTTAGTAGCTAGAGTCCCAAGATGATTCCTTGCCAACCATGGGAGGCTGAAGAGGGGGTTTTGCACTCCAAGAAAGTATTGGATGGGTAATACTTTCCTTTAAGTATTCTGGAAAGGAGACAGTTTGGGTTTTAAAGGACTTTCCAGCTTAGCTTAGCTAGGAGTGCTTCATTGAAGCTTTGGATGTCCTTGAAACCCAAGCCTCCATCCTTTTTCCCTCTGGTAAGTTTCTCCCAAGAAATCCAGCATATTTTCTTTTTTCAGATGTTCCATCCCACCAGAACTAGTGAGTGTAGACTGGATTCTTTTGCATAAACTAAGAGGTAATTTAAAGCATGACATTGTGTAGGTAGGCATAGCTGTCAATACTGATTGAAGCATCACCATTTTGCCAGTAGCAGAGAGGTTCTTTGATGACCAGCTGATTGCCTTCTGTTTCATTCTGTCTACAATTGAGCTGAACAAGTCTTTTTTTGTCTTCCAAAATGCTATGGAAGTCCCAGGTACTTGCCACAACCACCTTCTTGTGGAATTAACAGAAAACCTTTGACTCTTGTTCTGATCTCACTAGGAGTCTTAGTAGAGAAAGTAATTGCGGATTTTTGGCAATTTATTCTTTGACCAGAAGATTCTTTATATTCCTTGAGGATATTCTTGAGGGCTTGACAACTTCTCTTATTTGTTTTGCAGAAGAACATAGTATCATCAACAAATAGCAAGTGGTTTTTCTTGAGACTCTGCCTTGCTACCTTAATGCCAGGTAAATTTCCATTAGTTAGAGCCCTTCTGCATAAGCCCGACAAAATCTCATGCACAAGATAAAGATATATGGAGACAAGGGGTCTCCTTATCTGATGCCTCTAGTGGGTATTACTGATCCTTTAGGTGTTCTATTTAAGGGAAAGGAGTAGGACACGGTAGTTATGCATTGCATTAACCATGTTATCCATTTCTCATGGAAACCTAATCTTCTTAATATTGCTTGTATAAAGCTACATTCAAGCCTATCATAGGCTTTTGACATATCTGTTTTAATAGCCATTGCACAATGTTTTTCAGCCTTGGAATTCTTCAGGTAATGGAGTACCTCATGGGTAATCAGAACATTATCTGAGATTGCTCTACCCTTCACAAAGGCTGATTGGTTTTCAAAGACCACATCATGGAGGATTGGTTGGAGCCTCTTGGTGAGGATCTTAAAGAAGATCTTATAATAGATATTGCTCAGGGCAATGAATCTATACTCAGCCACTGGTTTAGGACTCTTTACCTTAGGTATGAGTCTTATGTGGGTTTCATTCAGTGATCTTGGCAGAATACCAGACTTGAATATTGACTGTATCTCTGTGATGATTTCAGGCCCAACAACATTCCAATTTGCATGGAAGAAACTGGCTGAGAAGCCATCTGGTCCAGGTGCTTTATCAGCATGAATAGCAAAAAGCGCATTTCTTATCTCTGTTGATGTTGGCTCTTGTATTAAACTTGCGTTGGTTTCTGCAGATATCATTGGTTGAAGAGCTTTGTGGACTGGACTGATTCTCACTCCTGGTTATGTGGTAAATATCTCTTGGTAGTACTCACAAATGTTACCAAGGATTTGCTCTTCTTCATATAGTGGTATTCCATCTTTATCCTCCAGTACTGTTATCTTATTAATAACCCTTCTAGCTCTGGTAACAGCATGAAAATATCCTGAGTTTTTATCACCTAGGCTTGGCCATAATTTCCTGCTACATTGTTTCCACAATTCTTCTTCTTTCCTATAGGCAGTAGCTAAATCATGATTAATTTAATGGATATCTTCAGCCTTTGATGTTGGATTTGCCATTGCATGTTCAAGAGAGACTCTGAGGTTTTTAATTGTTTCTTGGCAGTTCTAATGTTGTTTTCTATTCCATTCTATGATGGCTCTGCTACTTCTTCCTATCCTTTGTTCCACTGATGATGTCTCATTTGTTGTCCATGTGGTGGAAATGAGATGTTTTACCTCAGGGTTTTTATTTAGGCTCATGTCACACCTGAATAGACCCCTGGTCTTCTTATGGTTCCTTGAGAAGAAGGTTGCTACGGGGCGATGATCAGACCCCTCAAACATCAGATACTCACATCTAGATGTAGGAAATCTTTCAAACCAAGCACAATTGCCTAGAGATCTATCCAATCTGCATAATACAGTATGGCTACATCTGTTCCCTCTCCATGAGAAGAAGTTTCCAGTGTGAGGGAGATCGTAGAGGTTACTGATTGATAGGAAGGACCTGAAGTCCACAAAGGTTCCTTATGCTCTAGTTCCCCACCCCCCCCCCCCCCCCCCCCCCCCCCCATTATTCATTGTTGTCAATGATTTCATTAAAATCTCCTGATAGGAGCCTCTCTCTCAGTTGCTATGGTACACAGTTGGTTCCACACAGCTCTCCTTTTTGTTTTATCAGGTTTCCCATATACAAAGGTAACATACAAAAGTCTCCCTTCATAGATAATCTTTGTATCAATAAAGTTGTGGTTTGATAGGATTACATCTAATTGAATTTCTTGTTCCCAAAACAAAGCTAGCCCTCTTCCAGTTCCACGTGGTTCACATTTCAAAAGGTTTTAATTCTTAAGATTTTCTTGGTTTTTCTCTTGATTGTTGTGAGGATTTAGCCTTTTACTGAAATGGGCCTAATGATGAAATGTAATTAGACAACAATTGTGCTTGTAAGCGTTTGAAAACAATCATAAGAACCATTTAATACAGTTTGTGTTATTTGAAACCATTCTAAATCAAAAACTCATTTTTACAAAAACTGACGTTCCGGACGATTGCGATTATGCGAATAGTAAAAAAAAAGAGTTTATAAAAAGATTAAAACTAAAAGATCAAAAAAAGAATGAAAAAAGTTAATAGTTTGAATTGAATCTTTGGATTTATAAATAGTAAATTGGATTGAAACAAGGGCGCACACAATTTCTACCTTCCCCGAGCTGACATATTTGTGTATACAAATTATGGCGTAGAAACAGAGGTGCACTCAATTTCTACGTTCCCCGATCTGCTTGGCATAAATGGAATGATACAGCTAATTGGTAAAACAAAAAAAGAAAATGTCTAAACAAAAGAGCATAATCATCGAGCCGAAGCAAAGTTTGATTATTTCAGTTTGGTTTCGGTTGATATCTGAAAACCGATCGGCATCCCACATATTTTAGCTTGGCACTCTCGGTTTGGCTCGGTTAGTATCAGTAAACTGATCGGTTCGAATTGAACTCTAGCTTTCTTTTCGATTAAAAAAATTTGTCATTTATCTTTTTAGTTTATCAGTCTATACGTCCGTAAAAACAATAGTAATTTCGACCACTGACAAAAGAAAGATACTATTTTTTTGCTCACTAAGAAAAAAAATACTATTAAAGTGCATTGCAATGTGAAATGGTAACGAATGATTATTTGCCAACTCTTTAAACTAAGTCCAAAACATCGAACCACTATTCTCATGTCATTGCCAAGTCACATGCATCCCAATCCCATATCTCTCTTTTTTTTTTTTTTCTCTCTCTCTCTCTCTCTTTCTATTTGTTTTTTGTTTTTAAAATGCTACATTATTTATTCAGCAAACTAGAAAAAATTTACAAGAAATGATCCTTGTTTGGTAAGAAATGAGATTAAACAGGAAATAGATATGACATTGATAATTTATATATAATAGCATTCTAATTAATCGTCTTCGCCTTCGCCGGTTTTGGTCTTGCTTTTTCTTTTTTTTATATGTTAGTTGGTGTTTTTTTCATTGTTAGTCATCGTTATAGATTAGTATTCACTTAAGTCACTATTTTTTAAACACTACAAATCTTTTTATAACGGTTGCATATAACAAAATTATACAACATTATTTATTAATTATTTGGGAGTTAATTAGTTCTACTTTATGTTCGGCTTGTCCATTGGACGTGAGTACTTAATTAGGGAACTAAACCTCCATGCACATGGCCACATAACCCAGTTCTTCTTTTACAGGTATTTCTTAATTTGGTTAGACTCATAAAATTATATAATGTTTAAGTTTAATAGTTTTGTTCTTAGAGGAGTGGAGCTACGTGTTGGCATATGTAGAAATGTCATCCAAAATTCCAAAAATTTAAAATTAACCAAGAGAATATTTTAAGATCTTTGCAGTAAACCTGATATTATTAGATTAAGGAATGCACATGATCCCATGAAGATTCTTGTATTAAATAAACATAAATTACGCATCTTACGAGCTTGATCTCCCGCGGCATTTAGTTGTCATGTTTAAATACGAAGATAATCATCTTGGCTTTAAGACTCTGTCGCTTTCTTGTTCCCCAATCAACATTTTAAGCCATCCCTATGGCCTAAACTAATAAAAAAATGAAACTTTAATTTTGTTTTTAAAAAGCAATAAAATTCTAAGAAATAACCTTTCCATTTTCCACAAGTTTTTAATGTTTAAAAGAGTTTAAGTTCTCATTATACATTATATCTCATGTACATTATATAGGGAGTTATTTTAGTTAATTCATAATTGTATATACTATAGTTTAGGTTCTCATTGTACACAATATCTCATGTACATAGTTATATTGAAAATTTAAACAATCATTTTTTATAGTACTAAGAAAATATAAAAACTACATGTAATCTATAAAAGAGAAAATATTCTGTGAAGTATGATCCAACAAAACTCGAAGTCAAATACATATAGAAGAGTCTCGTCTCCTATAAACAAAACAAACAACAAAAACCAGTTAAACCATTTAATTTTTTTTTTACTTTAGTTATTTCTGCTTGTTAAACAATAAGATCGCCAACAGTTTAAGGGCTTGACTAACTTATGTTGTGTTTTTTTTTTTTTTTTTGCTAAACAACCTATGTTGTTTAGAAATACCATATGGACATTTTAACACTCCACCAAACTCTGATGTCTAAAAACGTTTTCTCAATAAATCGTCGTTCGATGTTTCAATCATGGATCCTCTTTAAATCATAAAAATTAAATAAATATTTGTTTCTTGTGGAAAAAAGAGAAAAAATAAAACAATATATATGTTTTTCTATGAAATGCTCATTTTAAATAATATTTGGAGTCGTCGGGTAATGTCAGAGAAGATGAAAGTGTAAACTGTGTTGGGTCCAGTTTCAGAAAGAGAATGACCACTTTCCAACCTGATTTGTCTGCATCCTCTCCTCGGAATCTGTAAAACTAATGCTCTTGCCCTCCCTCTTTTGAGTAACATAATTCATTTTACTTCACTTTACTCTAAAACCATTTACAATGTAAATTTTTATTTTATATTCTAAAATCATTAAAAAAAGAAGAAGACATTTTCTTTATTTTCATTCTAATGTATCTCTAATTTTGAGAATGCTATGTTTTTTTCTTTATTTTAGAGATATTTTGAATAGGATAAGAAAAATCTCTACTTTTATCTTTAAATATAGAGAAAAATGTAAAAAAAAATATTTTAAAGATGGAAATGGAAGTGGATTGGAGTGAAAAAAAAACTGCTATTTTTTATTTTATTTTTAGGGAAAAATATAGAGATGGATTGGAGATACTCTAATATATTATCATTTAAGATTTTTTCAGCTGAAAAAGTTTTCACTTTAAAATGTCTAAGTATAGTGTAAAATATCCCACTTGGTTTTAATAGAGGGAACATTTACTCTAATTTGTTATTTACTGTTTATTTTTACTTTTTCCTCACATTTAGTCCACTAGCTAATTTACCGTTCATACCGTTACTATATAACCGTACCATTTTATATAGAGGAATTCTACCGTTCATAATTCAAAAAGATAAAACTAGATTTGTTATCGAATCAACATTAACCAGATTTAAAATGCAAAAAAGACTGCTAACAAAAATTTGGTACCAGTAAAACAAAAGATGGAAATGGAAGTGGATTGGAGTGAAAAAAAAAGCTGCTATTTTTTATTTTATTTTTAGGGAAAAATATAGAGATGGATTGGAGATACTCTAATATATTATCATTTAAGATTTTTTCAGCTGAAAAAGTTTTCACTTAAAAATGTCTAAGTACAGTGTAAAATATCCCACTTGGTTTTAATGGAGGGAACATTTACTCTAATTTGTTATTTATTGTTTATTTTTACTTTTTCCTCACATTTAGTCCACTAGCTAATTTACCGTTCATACCGTTACTATATAACCGTACCATTTTATATAGAGGAATTCTACCGTTCATAATTCAAAAAGATAAAACTAGATTTGTTATCGAATCAACATTAACCAGATTTAAAATGCAAAAAAGACTGCTAACCAAAATTTGGTACCAGTAAAACAAAAGATGGAAATGGAAGTGGATTGGAGTGAAAAAAAAAAGCTGCTATTTTTTATTTTATTTTTAGGGAAAAATATAGAGATGGATTGGAGATACTCTAATATATTATCATTTAAGATTTTTTCAGCTGAAAAAGTTTTCACTTAAAAATGTCTAAGTACAGTGTAAAATATCCCACTTGGTTTTAATGGAGGGAACATTTACTCTAATTTGTTATTTATTGTTTATTTTTACTTTTTCCTCACATTTAGTCCACTAGCTAATTTACCGTTCATACCGTTACTATATAACCGTACCATTTTATATAGAGGAATTCTACCGTTCATAATTCAAAAAGATAAAACTAGATTTGTTATCGAATCAACATTAACCAGATTTAAAATGCAGAAAAGACTGCTAACAAAAATATGGTACCAGTAAAACAAAAGTAGGCTTTGTAATTATTCATGATCTATTAAAGATCATGGCTATTCTTTTTGATCTTTATCCCGATAAACTGATTTACAATTGAAAAAAAAAAAAAAAAAAATTTTACCATATTTCGCAAAATATTAAATTTTTGTGATTTTTTAAATTTTATTTGTTAACGTTTCTGGATATGAGTTGTACGATATTACAACCACATGGTTCAGACTTTCTAGTATCTAATCATAGAAAATTATCGGGCCCATATGATTAATTATTATATGATATGATGAATATTTTCCCCATTCTTTTACATCTCATGAGTCATTACCCGAAAATGCCAGTGTGATATTTTTGGTTATTTGGTGCATATAGACTAATTATAGATTCTTGAAACATGAAAATGGATTCACTTTTGAAAAAAAAAAGAAAAATTTAAAATTTAAATAAATGAAGAAAAGGGTCGACCACATTCAATTGTAATGTTGCTGGTCAAGCCATGGCCAAAAACCAGATTGGTCATCGATTCCACAAAACATGTTACTGATACTGTTTTCTTCTTTCACCATTCTCTGTTCTGACGAAGAGTTCTGAAAAAACTGCATCGTTGTAGTTAATGGTGAAGACGGTGGATGATGGCCTCCGACGAACTGCCCGTCGATCTCCGGCGGTCTCATGTCACCGGAGATGTTCTCACTTTTGTTACTAAATGAATCTTCTGTTTCTTTGTTCAGATTAATTGTTTCTATTGCTTCTCTGCTTTTTAATGCCATTACCTGTATATTTTCACAAACAAAAAAAATAGCCAAGTTCTAAATCATAGTTTCGTTTGAATACAATTTTACATTCAATTAAAAAAAAAAATTGAAATTATAGTATATACAATTTTTACCTGAGCTTGAAGCTTTTGATTTTGAGTTTGAAGAATTTCGTTAGCGTCTTTGAGACTATCGAATTGACGCTTAAGCGTATCGTAGTCTCTCTCGAGCTGTTTGGTTTTGGATCGAGCCCTTCTGTTTTGGAACCAAATTGCGATTTGTCTAGGTTGTAATCCCAAGGCACGAGCTAGTTCTAATTTTCGATCTGACTCGAGTTTATTACCAAGCTCGAAGTTCTTCTCTAGAGTCTTCAGTTGTTCCATGTTTAATCTCCTCTTCTTCTCTCCCATCTTAGATCCATCATCTGAAAACTCTTCCTCTCCGTTTATCTCTAAATTACAAAACCCTTGTACGTTGTTCATTGTCATTGAAGATCTTTTACCAAGAAACCCTAAAAACAGAGGAGGTCATAAAGAAACGGAGAGAAGTGAAGAAAACAGAGGATTGAAAGTTTGATATACCATGGAAGTCTTGAGGTAGAGTGGAAGAAGGAAGAAGAGATTGGGGATGATCTTCTTCGTCTTCTTCTTGGTGATGGTTTTGGAGACTGAAATTTGAAGGGAAGAAAGCTAAGCCATTATTACAAGACATGTTGAGAGTCTTACTCTTTGATTGTTTCTTCTTCTCCAACTTGTCTTGGTTGCATTACTTGGAACACAGATTCCTAAACGGTACTGGTAAATAAAGAAGAAGAAGGATGGTGGTGAAGTGAATCGGTTAGACTATACACCCCTTATAGGCTACAAATATGGTTTTATTTTCTTTATTATATGACTAATTTTATAAAATAGGAGACAACACTCAAGCTGACTTAAGCAACAACAAAAAAAAACACGAAGTAAATAATTTTTAAAAAGTTACAGTAGATAGAAGTAATGCGTTTATAAAGGGATAATTTGTTCAATAATACCAAAAAAAATTATAACTCAAAATCTAACCAAAAGTGGTATATGTGGCAAAATCATAGCCATTGGATATAGATTTTTTTGTTAGATTTTGAGTTATAATTTTTTTGTTGGCTATTAAACAAATTAACCATTTACTCAAAACCGTGCCTAAAGTTTATAATGCCATAAACAAATTAAAAAAATAATATTATGTTTAATAATATTAATAATACAAATAAATGTAGATTAGTTTTAGATTCATACAAAAAAAACTGTTTAAGCAACATAATTTGTGAAATAGATTTTTGATAAATTTCTAATTATGAAAACTGAAAAGCATAAATTATTATGCAATAACGATAGAAAATTTGATATAAAAGTGTTTGATTAAGGATAGAGAAGAAAAAAGAGGAATATTTATAGACTAATTTTTAAAGTATAGAAAGAACAATCTTAGCTTGAATAAAGACTAAATCTTCTTCTTTCTTTATCAAATTTTAAAACACTATCAATCCATATATATCTTCTACGATGGGAAAATACTTTCAATCTTCATTTACCGTTCTTGTCATATTCACAGTCTTTTTCTTAGGTATGTGTTTTTTTTTTTTTTGGTTGAACAAAGGGACAAAGCCCCCTTGGTTTATTCAAAAAGAAAAATAAAAGTTACATACGGACTAGTCTTGGGGTCGTGACCTCACTCCTATCCTCTAAAACAATCGAAGCAACAAACTCCGGAGCGGACTCCAATGACAGAAAATCTAACGGTAAAGAAAACACATAGTTTGCTAACCCATCAGCAAGACTGTTAGCCTCCTTATACACATGAGTAACGCGGACAATCAAGTCCCTTGATAAAAAGCCATGGCACAACCGCACCAGGAACGACAGCGGATGAGACTCGCATATCCCTGTTTGAAGAAAACCAACAACTATCTCTAAATCCACCTCTAGTATTAATCGCGTGACCCGACGGTCCCATGCCAGGTACAACCCATAATAGACCCCCCATAACTCTGCTAATGGTACCGAGCATATCCCAATATTGAGAGTGAAGCCACCACACCAATCACCATTCCCATTCCGTAACACTCCTCCCGCCGCTGCTAATCCCGGGTTACCTCTTGACGCTCCGTCGGTATTTAGCTTCATCCATCCCTCCTCCGGTCGGGACCACGTTATCAATCTCTCCACTCTCCCCGATTGAGCTAAAGGCAGCCTCGCCCCATTCGCATACGCCTTAGTAGCCTCCGACGCTAAGTCTTTCAAGAACCGCACTCGATCTCGACATTTACCGTTAACCCCAAAAACATTCCCACATCGCCATTTCCATCCCCACCAAACCGCGATAGCAAATTGCGTTGACCAGATGCTTGCGCCTATCTTCGTATCGTCTCCCAAGTTCCCATAAATCCACTCAATCAAAGATTTAGCAAAAAACTCTCTTCTTTTACGAACGGGAACCAGTTTAACCCAAATGCCATTCATTGCCGGGCAATCACGTAAGATATGTATAATTGTTTCCTCACCCCCTTTGCAAACCGTACAAATCCCAGAATCACTCAAATGCCGTATTTGTCGTTCAACATTCGTCATAAGAACTTGGTGCATCCCTAACCATAAGAACACTCTCACTCGTTCCGGAGCTATAACTCTCCAAATTTTACGGAAAATGGCCTGCATATTTGGTCGCGGCGTAGCGTCATAAGACAAGAGAGAATATGTAGAGAACACCGTGAACTTACTGTCTGGACAGCCGCTCCAAGACAGCTGGTCCTTCGCTCCCGTCACACTATCAAGGACAACAGCCCGTAATCGCATCATGTGTGTTTCCGAAAGATATGGCCTTATTCGATTCCATAACCATCCAACGCCATTACGCCAAAAGTCGCAAACGCGAAGTTCTATCTCGTTCTCCCGAATGCCCACAATAACCTCATCCCGTAATACTCTATCCAATAGCCACTTATCAGACCAAAACCGGATCATCCTACCATCACCAATGACCCAACTAGCACCTGGAACTACCACATCCCTCAAACCCAATCCAATACTCCGCCATGTTGAAGACCAAGTACTCTTTGGAACCAACCAAGTCGTGTCCCTCACCTCATTCACCTTGTACTTTTTTCTCAATACTCTTGCCCATAAACTATCTTGGTTGTGCAACAATCTTCATCCCACTTTCGCCAAGAGGGCCTTATACATACCGGCCGAAGTTCTCAGACCCAACCCACCTTCTCCTTTCGGTTTACAAATCTTTCTCCAACTCAAAAGATGCTGCTTCCGTTTATCAGGTTCACTACCCCATAAAAAATTTCTCGAGATCCTGTCCAAACTTTCTAAGGTCGCCTTCGGAAGTGCGATGGTGCTCATCCTGTGAACAGGAATAGAAGAAAGAACTGATTTAGTTAGCGTAATACGACCCGTTAAGCTCAAACAACGTCCCTTCCAGCCCGCCAAACGAGATGAGACCCTTTCCAAAATATCTCCAAAAGTGTATTTATTAATACGCTTCTGCAACACGGGCATTCCCAAATATTTACCAAGATCTCTCGTCGATTGAATTCCACTTTCATCACTAATCGACTTCTCCAGCTCCCTGCTCACATTGTTAGAAAAGAAAATTTTTGACTTTTCCAAGCTAATTTTCTGCCCTGACGCCGTACAAAACCGTTCCAACACACGTCGTATGACCCGAATCTGCGATACGGATGACTCCGCAAAAAATATTAGATCATCCGTGAAACATATATGAGAGAGTTTAGGCCCTCCTCGAGAGAGACTAATCGGCTTCCATTCCTTAGAAGTAATCGAAAAGTCAATCAAGTGACATAGTCGTTCCAAGCACAACACAAACAAGTACGGCGATAAAGGATCTCCTTGGCGCAATCCTCGTACTGGTTGAAACGCATCCAATTTTTCTCCGTTCCGCAAAATATTCATATCCGGGCCCATAACACAACTCATAATCCACGAGACCCATTTATCCGATAAGCCGGCAGCCCATAACGTATCTTCAAGAAAGTCCCAACGAATGCGATCATAAGCTTTCTCAAGATCGAGTTTTAAGAGCATCCATCCTTTTCTTCCTTTTTTCTTCTCATTGAGTGAACCGCCTCCTGAACCGCCACAACGTTGTCCGCGCTTAGTCTCCCCAGAATGAAACTTGATTGAGCCGGACCAATCAATTTCAAAATAACACATTTCATCCGTAATACCATAGCCTTGGTAATGGTTTTGAATAGCACATTACACATACTTATGGGTCGAAATTGGGTGATTTTTTCTGGCTTCCCCACCTTCGGTATTAAAACCACCAATGCATCGTTCATTCCTTTCTCAAGAATCTCATGTTCAAAGAAATCCAAGACAAAAGTTTGGACCGAATCCCCAACGACATCCCAATAATCTTGATAAAAGATAGGCTGAAAGCCATCCGGACCCGGCGCCTTGAATTTACCCATACTCTTGATTGCACATTCCACTTCCATCTAAGTAAACGGTTTATTCAGACTATGCATCTCCTCACTTGTTAACTTCTCAAATCCAACCTGCGGCAGACCATTAACCACCAAGTCAACATCATCCATAGAATATAGTCGCTTGTAATAGCCCACTGCCAAGTCTTCCAGCTCCTTTGGATCGGAAATCCATACGTTATTATCATTCTGTAATGATTCTATCCTGTTACGCCTCCGCCAAATGATCGTCGAGGTGTGAAAAAAACTTTGTGTTCCGATCACCATACACGATATATTTCTCACGCGACTTTTGGAACCAAATAATTTCTTCTTGTTCCAACACAATATCAAACTCCCTGGTTAAGTCTGCTTCCTTTGTTAACAATGCATCCGTCTGGTTCACATCGAGTAACTCTTGAACTCTTCTTATTTCCTTGACCAATTTTTCCTTCCTAACTTGGACATCACCAAAGACATCCTTGTTCCATCTCTTAAGCTTATCCCGCAGACCTTTCAACGCTTTTGGTGTAGATAGTGTCGAGTCCCAAGAGCTCACAAGCAACTCCTTAAAACTTTCGTGTTGTAGCCAAGCAGCCTCAAACCTAAATGGTCTCAGCCGTGGGTCACCTTGCTGCTCAGGACATAACCGAATCCATAGGGGGGAGTGATCCGAGGAGAGGAAAGGGAGATGGGTAATAGATGCCTCTTGCCACTTTAATCTCGCTACAGCGTTGCATAACACACGATCCAGCCTTTTTGCCACATACGTACTCTCTTTACATCCTCTCCGCCATGTATAACTACTCCCTTTAAATCCCATATCTATGAGACTCAAGTCATTTATCCACTCACCAAAGACAAGAGAGTCAACAGATAACCTCCCGTTACCTCCACTCCTCTCATCTAATCGGAGGATAGTATTGAAGTCACCTCCCATAATCATTGGTTCATCAACTAATGTGCTTCTTCTACTCACCGTCGGAGCTGCGTACACCATAATCTCTTAGGTATGTGTTTACATTTAATATTTTCTTAGCTATACAGTTGTAAAAACAAGCAAGTTTTTGATACCATATCTGTCTATAATTATCAAATTGACTTTATTATTTATTTATTTTAAAACATATTTTCCATTCAAGATTTTTCATATTAAGTTCAGCTATTTTTCTGCTAAAATTTATTTTAGATATAACACGGAAATGAGTTTTAAAAAAGAGAGAATTTTACCAATGCCACGGTTGAAAAGTTTTTTTTTTTAAGTTTGTCACTATGATAACCACTCTTGCAATACATGTCACTCTTTACAAAATAAAGACAAAATCATTAAAAAAAATCTCTCTCTCCTTTTTTTCTCAAGAAGAAGTCACTCTCTCTCTCACTCTCACTCTCATATTCGGATCTAGATATAATCTAAATCCGAATTTCATCATTCTTTTATAGATCTAGTTTTTTATTCTTTTTGGGTTACAAATCTTAGTTTTGATTCAATTTGGGTTAATTTCATCTAAAATTTTGTTCTTTTGTTTCGTTTTGGTTGATTTTGTTCCCAAGTTTGATAAAAAAAAAACTGGGTTGATTTTGTTCCCAAGTTTGATAAAAAAAAAAATCTGGGTTGATTTTTAAAGAAGATTATAAGAGTTTTTAAAGCAGATTATAACCTTATAATCTCTTTTAAAAACTCTTATAGTCTGCTTTAAAAACTTTATCATCTGTTTTAAAGAAGGTTTTCACATCGTTATAATGTTTTCTAAAAATATTATAAGGTTTTTAAAGGTTTTTAAAGTTTTTTAAAAAACCTTAAAATGTCATTAAAAAATTTATCACATGTTTTAAAAACGGTTTTCACATCGTTATAATGTTTTCTAAACAGATTGTAAGGATTTAAAATGTTTCTAGGGTTTTAAAATTAATATCATTTAAAACTTTATAATTTGTTTTAAAAACCTTATAATATGTTTTAAAAACCTTTAAAACCTTATAAAATAGTTAATCAAAACCCAAACCCTAAACCATATCTCCAAAATTATACCCTAAATGTAAAATAGTTAATCTAAACCTAAAAATTTTAAAAGCATTTGCGTGTTTGTTTACTTTTCGTTTCTTAAGAATATTCTTCTTCTTCTTCTTTTCAATCCGCGAGATCCATTTTTTTTGTTTTGTAATTTTTTTCATAAATTCTTGTATTTTAATCTGGTTATGTAAGAGAGATGTGATTTGATTCAGAGAGAAAAAGAAAGAGCAAGATCGAGGGAAATTGTTTTTGAAATTTGAAAAAAGAGATATTTGGAAAAAATCTGCAAAAAAAAAAACCTAAAAAAATTGAATTAAAAAAAAATGGCATGGCTTGCAAACATTTTTAATTATTTCTTTACCAATATGCCACTTATAAATCCGTTTAAAAAGCTTATATCTCAAAATTTTCAATTTAAAAAAATGTTTTGATGCATCACGAACCTTAAATCTAAAAAACTAAATCCTAATATAACATAGTTAACCCAAACATAAATGATTTAAAAATTTGGAAAAAGTGATAATGACATTTTTAAAAGTGGCATATCAAAAGTGGCATATCTTGAGATTTCTCATTTAAATTTCTTCATATACATATTTTTTTAGTTCCTTATTTTATAAATTTACACGATCTTAACATGCATTATAACTCTATTGTGATACCAATTGACTAAACATATTTCCATTGTCTTTTTTCATCGATATATTTTTCCTCTCATGGAACAAAGATAATTTTTTTAGATTACAATTTTTTTTAGGGATAATTTTCTCAAGGGTGAATTGCAAGAATAACAAAAAAAAAAAAAAAAATCATAAACTAACAAAAATTAGCTTATGTGGCCTAATCAAAAGCACTAAAATTAGGTCAAATGGTTAGTTTTTGAATTATAATTTTTTTTATTGTTATTGACCCTAATTTCCCTTTGCTCAATAACACTAAAAATCTATATAATTTTACCCTATGCGGCTAAATCTAAACCTTTAGATTTGGGGTTTTTGCTAAGTAGATTAATTATTTTTTTTGGTGTATTGATTAAATTAACCCATTTTCTTTTATAAATATTGATGTCATAGTGAACCTTTATATGATACATCAAATATTTTATTATATTATATATTTGTATTATAATCGTATGGTCTATTTTCCAACAACTATCTTCATGATAAAAATGTTAAAATAATATATTTTTATATAAATAGATAAATTAAGTTTTGTATTTGTCATCAACTAATATTGTATGGTTAAATTATCTTATATATTATTTGAGGAGCATTTTGGGAGCACTTTGCTTAGGTGTCATCACCACAATTTTTCTCCACTTTATTTTATTTATTTATTTTACTCTCTTATACTCATTGCCAAACAAATTTAATTCTAAATATACTTATTTTGATTACTATAACTCTAATTGTCAAACACATTAAAATCTTCCTAAACTTGCCAAAATTAAAATATTTTGAAATTTTCAACTTGCCAAAATTAAAATATTTCGAAATTATATATTTAAATCATAGAATTAAATGTGAACAAAATTTTAACATATACACCAAAAACTTTTTTATTTAAAATGGAAATGAACAATTTATTATCTTTTAAAAATATATGAGCATGTAAAAATATGTTTTTACATGTGTTGTTTTGTTTGACAAGTAGATGTTTTTAATTTTTCATAAATGCACCTTCGTACAAGTAAAAATATAATTATTAATGAAATTTATTGGTTTAATTATTTCACGGGTGGAACACATTTGTATGCAAAATAATCGCAAAATTTATATATAAAAATTAGGTCTTAGGTTATGTATAATTATCCTTCATAATCTTTTTTTTAACTAAAACTATTGATTTTATTCGATAATCATTTTATCCCGCGTATAACGCGGGTAATTTTCTAGTTATTGTAATAGGAGTGGAAGGTTATCTTCAAAATAAGTGTTTTAGTGTTCTACAGCCTAACCGTTGTAAAGAAAATGAGTGTAAGTCAATATGTATGAAGAGGTATGCACATAGGTTCATGTCATCTGAATGTTTCGTTTCACCTGGTGGGCCCATGGCAGAACATAAGCAATGTGTGTGCGAATGGAGAATCGATTCGAGAAGTCCTCTTGCGATAATATTTAATAAAGAAATTAAATCTCAAATCATATTAATATTAAAGTCTTATAAAATTAAAATATTTGACATGAATTTCTAACATAAACATATGTACTATTATTGTCAATCTCGAATGGTGGTAACCTAATAAAGATTTAATTATGGTAGTGTGAATGTGAAGATTGTTGATGACAAACTCATAGTAAATGTTTTCTATATTATATGCGATTGTTTTTGTAACATCCTGAAACCGAATTTTGGGAATTTGGTCGGGGTGTCGATCGACACCAGTGGTGGGTGTCGATCGACACCAATGTTTTTGGTCGATTTCGGTTAAGTTTAAGCGCTCGGTTTGCGAGTCGGTTTAGGGAGAAACCTAGGGCTCGAGTATATAAGATTTTTTGCCGAGTGTGGCCGTGTTTCGGAGGAGGAGAAACAGTTCTAAAGGTTGTTTGGTGAAGATTTTGGTGATTCGAGGAGCTTTTGTGATCCGTTCTTCATCGTTCTTCGCGTGATAGTCTCGTGTAAGTGTTTGTTCGAGAGTGTGGTGTTATCTCGGTGAATTCCAGCGAAGATTATAGGGGTCGGATTTCACCCCTAAGAGATCGATGTAACGACAAGAATGATTCTGCAAAAAAGGCTTGAAGAAATCATAAACGGGCTTGTAAAAGCTCAATTTTAGTTAGACCCATAATATTATTAAATCCATAATTAAAATGGACTTGATAATAATATGGGCCAAAATCTATTTAAATGCTTAATGGGCCAGACCCAATTGTATTATTAGCTCTAGTCTAAAAAGCTATAAATAGCTCATTGTAATCACCCAGAGACGAGATCAGATTTTTGGCATCAAAAGGAATAAAGCTTTCTTAACAGCAAACGCAAGTGTTACACTTTCCGCATTGTGATTTACTCAGGAGTCTCGCATTTCCTCTACAACCCCAGAAATTTAATTGTTCGAGTCTCGACTCCTACAATTTGGCGCCGACTAAGGGGAACAGCAAGACATTCTTACACAAGAAGATCACAGTGCAAACTACGCAAGCAAAGATGCCCGGAGACGACAGTCAACAACTCACTGCTGAGGAGCAACGCATCGTTGAAGAGCAACGCATCGCCAATCAACAGAATCGCAACAAAATCAGCGACAGATCGAGAAACGACAATACTGGAACTGGGGAAACGACAAACAACACACTGATTGTTCCTGACACTCCAGCAACAGCAGCCACAACAGTGACGTATGAGTTCCTCACTGGTATGAAGACGATGCTAGAGACACTACTCAAGAAGACAGAGGAGTAAGAAAAGACCAATCAAGAACTATATGTTCTCGCAACAGCGAATCGGGTCGGCAACAGAAGAGCAGGTATGTTCAGACAACCCGCGACACGCATAATTCTAACGTCTCTGGATTTTGTAACTCCAATCAGGCCACCAAGAGGGCAACGTCAACCTCTTCCTCCGCCAACCCCGCAACGCGAGCAAGGCACGACTGCCCAAACTAAAACTGAGAGGCCTAATATCACAGCAACCGTTACAAATAATTAGGAGAATCTGAGAGCTGAACGTAACACAAGGAACATCGATACTGGAAGAGCGAAGACAAACACTGAGCAAAGCAACGCCAACGCAGAGCAAGAGCAAGGCTTCAACGACGAAGAAGTTGACATAACCTGGTCAGAGCAGTCCGAGTTCGAAGAGGAGCGACATGCAATTTTCCAAGCTCAGAAGGCTGAGCTGGATGAGATGCAACGTAGCATAGAACAAGCAGCTTCCGAAATGAGGGACGTTCGGTCCGAGCTGTACAAGGCAGTCAGCAAAGCACCTGAACTTGATCGAGTACTCGGGGAGGTCCAGAAACACCCCATTCACAAATTGTATCAGGCAAATCAAATTCTCCGATCCAGGACGACTTAAAGTGCCTTTCTATGAAGGCAAAACGGATCCATCGGAACACTTGACGACATTCGCAATTGCGCTGGGACGAGCAAACCTCAGGGAAGACGAAGAAGATGTTGGGCGCTGTCTTCTCTTCGTGGAGCACCTTAAGGGACCAGCACTTCAATGGTTTTCAAAGCTGGAAAGGAACTCCATTAATAACTTCAAGCAGTTGTCTGCAGTATTCCTAAAGCACTACGACATCTTCATTGAACCTGAAACGTCGGACGCGGATCTCTGGAATCTGCAACAAGGACATAATAAAATATTAAGGAACTTCATGGAGTGCTTCAAGACAGTGCTATCTAAAGTGGAAGGCATAAGTAACAAGAATGCACTCGAGGCGCTCAAGAAGTCGCTGCGGCACGATTCTAAATTTTGGAAAGAGATGATCTTGAACAAACCCTTGACAATCCAAGACGGTTTGCATCGATCAACTGACTTTGCAATAGTCGAGGACGAGAAGAGCATTTTTGCCCAAGCTCAAGGAAAAACAAAGCCTACGCCTCACCCTCCACCTACTCAGAGTCATCCACAAGCTAAGAAGAGTAACCAAGGATCAGGATTTGTGCATCACGAATCCAAGGGCGCCCACAATTACCAAGTGGAATCCTAAGGTTACAGCGGAGAAAGAGGCCGAGGTCGCGGTCGTGATCGAGGCCGCAGTAGCTGGTCAAACACATGGACACGAGAGCAGAGCAGCTTTGACGAAGAGGCATACTGTGAGCACCATAAATCCTTTGGTCATTCGACGGCAAAGTGTCGCGTCCTTGGTTTAAAACTTGCTGCTGCGCTAGGCGCTGGGAAGCTTAAAGGCAACATTGAAATCAAGGACTTCGAGATGGAATTCAACGAGTAGCAACCTCCGCAAGGTGAGCAACCTGCACCAAGAAGGAGAATTGACGAGCCAGCAGGAGGCAGAGCTCATCGAGATGTACTAATGATCATGGCAGGATCTCGCTATTGCTCGGATATTGTAGCTTCTATTAAAGCCTACCAGTGGAAAGCTGAAGTCAGCAAGAATCTATATGAGCCATCTAAGTTACCAAACAACGTAATCTCTTTCGAAGAGGCAGAGACAGCAGGTATTAACCGCCCACACAATGACCCCCTGGTACTCAAGCTCGTTGTAAACGACTGCAACATTTCGCGCATTCTCATCGATACAGGAAGCTCGTTGGACGTCATTTTTTGCGAAACACTTTTGAGGATGGATGTTGACCTCTCTACTCTAGAAGGAGGACCGAGGCCTGTAACCGGTTTCTCTAAAACGACTTTAACAATGGGGACCATAAAACTTCCCGTCGAAGTTGGTGGAATTACAAAAATTGTAGAATTTTCAGTTGCCGATCACCCTGCCATCTACAACGCGATCTTAGGCACTCCCTAGATCAACTCAATGCGCGTTGTGCCCTCTACCAATCACCTGTGTCTCAAGTTCCCAACCCCAAGCGGGGTGAAGACTATTTGGGGATGTCAAAGAGAGTCTCGGAACTGTTTCCTCGTCGAACACAAGCTTCGTAATCCCGTCACAGAACCTAGTGCCAAGACACAGCATAAGAAGATGAAGACGGATCGAGAGCCAGTTAAAGAGCTCTCTAAACTCTTATAGCAACTACAGCTTAACGAGGATCGCCTAAAAGAAACCCAGCCCACTTGCGATCTTGTTACCTCAGTCTGCATAGACGACAACCACCCAGAGAGATGCGTAGAAATTGGCGCTAAGCTAGACCAAAAAATCAAGGATGACTTTGTCTCATTTCTGAAAAAGAACATCAACACTTTCGCATAGACAGCAGAAGATATGCCAGGAATTGATATCAACGTGACCTGCCATGAATTGAATGTTAACCCAATTTTCAAACCTGTTAAGCAGAAGAGACGCGAACTCTGGTTAAAGAGAGCAAAGGCAGTAAACGACAAGGTAGAGAGGCTCCTGCGAGTCGGATCAATCACCGAGGTAAAGTATCCCGACTGGCTTGCTAATCCCGTCATTGTAAAAAAGAAAAATGGGAAGTGGAGAGTATGCGTAGACTTTACAGACCTCAACAAAGCTTGTTCAAAAGACAGCTTTCCACTCCCCTCCACATAGACCGATTGGTGGAAGCTACAGCAGGAAACAAGCTGCTGACATTTATGGACGCGTTCTTCGGGTACAATCAGATCATGATGAACCCAGAGGACCGAGAAAAGACAGCGTTCATCACAGATCGCGGAATCTACTGCTACAAGGTGATGCCTTTTGGCCTTAAAAATGCTGGAGCAACGTACCAAAGATTTGTAAACAAGATATTCGCGGAACAACTTGGGAAAACCATGGAAGTCTACATAGACGATATGCTTGTCAAATCGCTGGAAGAAAAAGATCACGTTGCACACCTAGAAGAGTGTTTCAAGCAGCTAAATTTGCACAACATGAAGCTGAATCCGACAAAGTGTAGATTCGCAGTCACATCCGGCGAATTCCTAGGCTACCTAGTAACCCACTAAGGCATCAAAGCAAACCCAAAGCAGTCGACGCTCTTATCCAAATGGCCTTACCAAAAATGAAGAGAGAGGTACAACGGCTCTCTAGACGAGTAGCTGCCTTGAATCGGTTTATTTCGCGTTCCACATATAGATTTCTGCCTTTCTACAATACTCTTCATGGAAATAAAAAGTTCGAATGGACAAATAAGTGTGAAGAGGCATTCCAACAGCTGAAAGCTTACTTAGCAAGTACGCCAGTGCTCGCAATGCTAGTAGAAGGAGAACCTTTGTTCCTTTACACCGCAGGTTCGGATACTGCGGTCAGTGGAGTGCTAATTCGCGAGGAGAGAGGCAAGCAGAAGCCAATTTTTTATATCAGCAAATCTCTAACCGACGCCGAGACAAGATATCCACAAATGGAAAAGCTGGCCTTGTCAGTCATCATGTCTGCAAGAAAACTGAGGCCATACTTTCAGTCACATTCAATCGTGGTCCTCAGCACCTTCTCTCTCCGTTCTGTCTTGCACAGCCCTAGTCATTCTGGACGATTGGCCAAGTGAGCAATCAAATTAAGTGAGTATAACATCGAATACCGCAGGCGAACATGCGCAAAATCACAAGTACTAGCTGACTTTCTAATCGAGCATCCGGAAAAGGCAGTCGCTAAAGAGATTCTGAACCTAGTCTGGCAACTTCATGTCGATAGGTCATCATCTAAAACTGGTTCGGGAGTCGGGATCCGCTTAACATCACCTGCCGGCAAAATACTAGAGCATTCATTCCACCTAGGCTTTTGAGCATCTAACAACGAAGCAGAGTATGAAGCCCTTATAGCCAGCATGAGACTTGCGCATGCACTTAAACTCGACCACATTCACGCGTTTTGTGACTCTCAGCTGGTCGCAAACCAGCTCAGCGGAGAATACGCGCAAAGGACGAACGCATGGAAGCATACCTTAAAGTTGTCCAGGAGTTGGCCGCACAGTTCACAGAATTCACACTTACTCGGATTCCTAGAGGCGATAACACCCTTGCCAATGCCCTCGCAGTCCTCGCTTCAACCTCTGACCCTGGATTAAGGCAAATCATCCCAGTGGAGTTTATAGAGCACCAAGTATCCCTATTCCAGAAATGGTTAACATCTTGACTCGATCTCAAGCAGCCAAGAAAGCCAAGGAGAAAACCACTGCAACAACTTCTAAAGAAACTGCCGCTAACGTAGAAGTCCAGGAAGAAGCAGACAACTCTCTGATATGCAAAGTCAAAGAAAGCGAGCCTCTACATGACGGAGGGCGAGAACCAGACTATGAGGTGGACGTAGAAGATGACTCAGTCGACCCCAGCGAAGTGGGACCCAGTAGTCCTTTAACTGCGCCTCAGACCAACCAGGAGGCGGTTGCCATTGATGAAGATTCTCACTCCCTACCAGATAAAGCCAGTACCAACACTAACCTCTCCGAGGCAAATGAAGCAACTGCAATGGAAGAAGATTCACCAGAATCAGAATATGGTTGCGATACACGCTGGCTTGAGAACATTCGCAGATACGTTGAAGATGGCACAAAACCTACCGATAAATGGGCGGCTCGCAAGCTAAGAGCCCAAGCAGCCAGATACATTATATTAGATGGCAACGTATTCAAGTGGAGCTTGTCTGGTCCGCTATTAATCTGCGTTGAAGGAAAAGAAGCTCGCAAAATCAAGGAGGAAGTTCACAGTGGCTCTTGCGGTAATCATTCTGGAGGACAAGCTCTAGCACTAAAGATCAAGCGCCACGGGTACTACTGGCCGACAATGATCAAAGATTATGTAAAGTTTTCAACCAAGTGTGACAAATGTCAGCGCCACGCTCCCAAGATCCATCAACCAACGGAGATACTCTCTTCGATTACCTTTCCTTATCCGTTCATGAGATGGGGTATGGATATTATTGGCCTTATGCACCCGTCAAGACAACGACGATGGATACTTGTGCTTACAGACTACTTCTCAAAGTGGGTTGAAGCAGAAGCGTTCATCTCTATAAAAGACGCGCAAGTAGAGCACTTTATATGGAAAAACATCATCTGCAGACATGGTGTTCCTTACAAGATCATCACAGACAACGGGTCCTAATTCATATCAGGATGTTTCGAAGTATTTTGTGAAAAATGGAAGATACGCCTTAACAAGTCTACTCTGCGGCGTCCACAGGGTAATGGCTTGGCAAAGTCAACTAACAAAACATTGATTGCTTGTCTGAAGAAGAGCCTCGACGAAAAGAAGGGCCGCTGGGCCGATGAGCTAGATGGTGTCATCTGGTCTTACCGTACTACACCCAAAGAGGTCACTGGTGAAACTCCATTTGCTTTGGTTTACGGAACAGAGTGCGTCATTCCGGTCGAAGTTTAATTTCTAGGAGTACGACGAAGGCCACTTTCTTAGGAAGAAGAAGTCAACCGTCTCTTCTTACTTGACGAGTTGGACCTCATCAACGAACGCCGCGACCAAGCATTGACTCACCTGAAGAAGTACTATCACTAAGTATTTCACTTGAACTACGAGGCGGCTTGATCCCTGCAAAGGTTACGTAGGCAACTCGTCTTTGGATGGGTTCAGCTGCCCCCCCCCCCCCTCCTTAAAGGGGGAGGGGGGGGGGGGGGGGGGGGGGGGAGTAGGGTACGTATACTAGTATACTCCCACCTCTCTCACTTGGTTTTTTCTGTAAGAAAAAATCAAATAAAGCAAACTTAACTAAACAGTCTTACTTATAACATAGTCTTAACAGAAACAGACTTCTTCACAAACAATCTTTGGTTACATCCTCCGCGGATGCCGTAAGTCTTATCAAAAACAGACATAACACCTCGCTGCTGGCCACAGCGACGGTTTACTTCAAGCACTTCAGATTTGACTTTTACATCTGTAGCAGGATCGCACAGCGCGCTATACAAATACGTAATGTTCGTTATAGGAATGGATGTGTTAGAGGAAAGCGTGTCTGTAAACCCAAACAATCATTTCAGAAACCCAACTTGCAAAGCATTGGTCAGCTCACTAGAGAATGTTCGCTTAATTGGAGCGGCAACATTAGTAGAAAATGCACCCGTAAACCCGAGTGTTCATCCAAATTCTCTAAGTCTAAAACACTGGATTTAACATTAAAAAATGCTTATTGCTGGATCAGGAAAGTTATAAACAACATTTCTGCAAACTGTGACGAGAAGTAAAAATGTGTATCATATCATTACGAATAAATCAAGGTTCAGAACAAAGCAAAGCGAAGTGCGAAAAGGGCAAACACCACCCAAACTGAAGAAAAACACAAAACCAAAAAAACAAAAGTAAACTAAGGCAAAATCGCCTAAAGCTCCAATAATGGTCTCCTCAACTTGAGCTCTTTCAACCTCGGTCTCAGAATCTGACTAATCCTCATCACCAGACGAACTAGAAGAACTAGAAGCCGGTTGAATCACCTGGCGAATAGGATCTGCTGCAACAGGAGCCCCTCCACCAGATCTTGGAGTCTTAAGGATCTCCTTGAGTTCGCGCATATGCTTCCCAAAAATCTCCTCTGCCTGCGATAAGCCTTCCTCCTATTATCTATGTTCAACAAGCTCCTCACTAAGATTGGGCGCCTTGTCACTCTGAAGCAACCCCACAAACTCGATGTTGTTCTGAACTTGGATAAAATCTAACATATCAGTCCAGAGCTTGTCATTGAGCACCTTAAGCTTCTCTTTCGCTCGCCCCATCCTCGACTTGTACTCGGTTGTCAGCTCGTGCTTCGCTCGATCAACAGCTTTCTGAACGGCTCCATCCTGAAGTCTGGCTGCATCTTCTAAATGACTGGTCAGACTGGAGACTTCTTGCTGCAAGCGTCTCCTTTCAGCTTCAGACACTGAAAATGTATCATCTATCTTGCGGCGCTGATCCTCAGTCTCTTTCACAGCAACTTCCAATGTAGCAACTCGAGCCTCTGCTTGACGTTTCTGTTTCTTAAGATCATCACATAGTTCCTGAACACTAGCAAGATGACGCTTCTGCGAGGTGGCATCCGTCTCGTATCCCTTGGTAAGCTTGTTGACCAAAGCAACGAACTGCCAAAAAGGTAATAAGTCAACGGAAGCGAAGCAAAATGGATAATGCCATAAAAGTTTGACAGAGATACATACCATTATGCTCTGAAGGGCCACCTTTCTGTAGATGTCTCTCCTCGACATGTCTTGTGGAGGAGGAAATTTGTTCCCTGGGAACACAATCTTCGACATCTTAGTCGCCGCCATACTCCCGCTGTTAAATAAGTCTCCTGGACTTATAGCTTCCCTATTATCATCTCGAGGACGCTTGCGATTTGGATTTGAAACGTCGCGATGCTTCGGTGGCGAGTCACGACGATGATTGGAGTGAACAGCAATGTTGCGCTCAAGCTCAGGACGACGCGACTTAGGCGCATCAGTAGATCTAGCTCCATGCAGAGCCCTCGTAGTAGTGCTCACTCTATTCTCAGCATCTCTCTTCTCGCGTGTAGTTAATCTCTTCCCTCTGCTCGATATTTCTGATGGAGAAGTTGGGATTTGCGTTCTGAAACGATGAATGACTGCTTCTCGAACACGGCGCAAAGTGAAATCTTATGTCTAACTGTACTTTTCAGTGATGACATCGGCATGAAGATCAAATAAATCTATCGGAAACCTGTCAGCGCTGCTATAATCTGCAAAACAAAAAAGAACAAAAGGGTTAGAACTTGACTAACTTACAAGCAAGATAGAGACTATTGCTAAACTGAAAATAAGCATAAGACGAAACATAAAAACAAAAACGCGACGAAGTCAACTACCACAGTGACCCCATCTCTTTCGAAGCTTAGGATTGTCTCCTACTGAGTCACTATTTATTCGCACAAAGAAGAACTTTTTCTCCCAAGAGCGTTCTAGGGGAAGGGAGTCTTTGATGACGCGAAGATCAGGTTTGCCATTAATGGAGTAATGAAGTTTATCTTTGCGATCGCACCTTTTGACAACCAAGAGATTCCGCAAGTGGTCCACCCCAACTAAACATCACATCCCTCGAGGTGTTATCTGAGAAATGGCAAGGTGATTCTTCCAGAGATATTTGAGAATCGCGCGAGGGATCGGAAACAACAAAAAACATGTCCAAAAATAAGCTTCATACACCGTGAAGTAACCTTCTGGAGTAACGTACATCAATTTTTTTGATATTATGAACATAAACATTGTCATATGTACAATATAGTACGTACACCATCTCCACAAAATGTACAATAATAGTTTTCATGTACATTAATATGTACGTTAATAATCTTCGTACACAAATACCATCGTCTACTTAATCCTCGTACACCACATTTTATTCTTTCCTATATTCGACTTTGTATACCAATACCAACATTTATTCCACCACGTACACCGTCTTTGTACAGAAAATATATCATCTATTTGGTCATGTACATTGTCCATGTACACCATACATTTGCTCCGCCCCACAATTTTTTTGTTTTGTATACTAACAGCAACATGTACTACCTCTTGTACACCATTCTCGTACATGAACACCATCGTCTACTCTACTTTGTAGACTATCATCGTACAACATCCCAATTAGGGTATAATATTTGGGGGAGGGGGGTTTACGGTTTAGGGTTTAAGGTTTGGGGTTAGGTTATGTTGGTGTAATATTCTGTACAATTTTCTTTATGTTGGTGTATAAACACAATTATGTACACATTGACGATAGCGTAGCACACATTGATGATGTACATGTTGGTGTACGGAGATATGATGATGTACACCACTATATAAACATTGATGATGTACACCACTATGTATACATTGATGATGTATATGATAGTGTACATCATAGTGTACACATAGTAAGGTTAGAATTTGGGTTTTTGTTTAGGGTATAGGGTTTGGAGTTTGGGGTTTAGGATTTAGTGTTTAGGGTATAGAGTTAATAATTAAGGGTGAGTTTGTCCATTGCCTATAGGGTTAACTATTACCCAATTAGGGTATAGTATTTTTTTTTTGGGGGGGGGGGGGGAGGTTGGGGTATAATTAAGGGTGGGGTTATCCATTTTCCTTTCGGGTTAACTTTTACCCAATTAGGGTATAGATTTAGAGATAGTGGGGGGAGGGGGTTGTGCATAGGGGTTTCTGTTAACTATTACCCAATTTGGGTATAGTATTTTAGGGGGAGTTATGCTTTAGGGTTTAGGGTTTCAAGGTTTGGTTATGTTAGTGTAATATTTTGTACGATTTTCTCTATGTTGGTGTATAAACACAATTATGTACACATTGACGATGGCGTAGTACACATTGATGATGTACATGTTGGTGTACAGAGATATGATGATGTACACCACTATGTAAACATTGATGATGTATACTACTATGTACACATTGATGATGTACACTGCTATGTACACATTGATGATGTACATCCTAGTGTACACATAGTAAGGTTATAATTTGGGTTTTTGTTTAGGGTATAGGGTTTGGAGTTTGAGGTTTAGGATTTAGTGTTTAGGGTATAAAGTTTATAATTAAGGGTGGGATTGTCCATTGCCTTTAAAGTTAACTATTACCCAATTAGGGTATAGTATTTTAGGGGGGGGGGGGGGGGGGGGTGGTTTGGGGTGTAATTAAGGGTGGGGTTGTCCATTTCCTTTTGGGTTAACCATTACCCAATTAGGGTATAGTTTTAGGGATGGTAGGGGGGAGGGTGTTGTGCATAGGGGCTTGGGTTAACTATTACCCAATTAGGGTATAATACAGATGGTACGAGCTCTTTCTTGATGGCAACAAACCGGTGTACCTACTCGCTTGCTAATGGACTATAGTCGGAACCTCAATACTGTTTAGTGCCCGAAGAATTACGAACCGACGGGAAGCTCTTCTTCGCAGGGTCAGCAGGGCTGCCGCACCTTGCGCCGCAGCAGTGGGGCCTACGGTCGGACAGGTGGGACGTGTCTGTTGTGAGGCTTGCAGAGAAGCTTGTGCAACAAAGCCAGCTATGAAGCGAATAAAGAGCAGTCCGCACTCTCGGTGGGATGGGTCGGGTTCGGTCAATGAAATGCCTTAAATCTGACTGATGATTTCTTTATACGTAGGAGCCGATGTACTTTCATATGGTGGTGTACGTACAGATGATGATGTACATACTGATATTGGTGTACATACAGATGGTAGAGTACATAAATCTGTACGTGGAGGCGTTGGAGGTGTACGTCAAGATGTATACATATATGATGATGTACGTGTCGTTGTACATGTTGGTGCATACATATATGATGATGTAAATGTAGAATATGAAGAGTTTGACTGATCTAATATAGGAATCAATCGACCTAGGTGAAGCACGATCGAACCAAGGACAATACAGTTTAAACAGTATGAAGTCCCATCGATCCAAATCGAATTTGACCAAACACAATGAAATCCGATCCATTCCCACATAGATCGATCGAACCTTGATTAAGCAGTGGGGATTGAGAAACGCATTAAAATCGGGGATATGATAACTTTCGTTGCCATACAGAAATTTCTAATGAAAATTGTGGGGTCGAGAAACAAGCAATACTATGGAAAATCTATTAACATAGGGATAAACGATTAGAAAGATAAATTTGATTCACAGACAAATATTGATTAGAAACAAAAAAGAACGTTGAACGACGATTTGATTTTTTACGGATGTTTCAAGAAGACTGGATTTCTTCAAAAAACGTTTGAATTTTTTCACTAGTGTGCTTTCGACTAGCTCAGTTAGAGCACCTACAACAAAAAATTTTCACATGGTATCTTAACAGTTAACACTAAAAAAAACTAAAAACAAAATAAAGAAGACAAGAGAGAATGAGATCCGACTTCGTCAAAAAAAAAAAAAAAAAATCCGACTCTCGGATGTCTCGGATAAGAAACGGTATTCAGAATTTTTAGAACCTATTCTGCCACATGGTTTAACATTATCGGTTCTCTAATAATTTAATGCTAAAATAAATAATGAAATAAAACAGAATTTATTAAAATAGTATTTGTGAGAGTTTCTCCCCGTTAAGGATGCTTTTAGAAGTTGTTTTTGGTATTATGTTGTTGTGCAAAATGATGACAACCAATGAATAGGGAATAAGAAAGAGAAGGAAATTATATGTTATATCAGAATTAAAACTCAACTCTTAGAAAACTATATTTTTTTTGTTAATTATAGAAACAATAACTTTTAGAAACAATATCTAAATCACTGGATTTATACTGTTCTGTCCAAAAATGTATACATGTCTATATATTACATGCATGCATTTCATAACTAGTAAATATAATTCCAGAACAAAGATATATTATTATAATTTTATTTCAACTCATGAGAAAGATATACATGAGTACAAGAAGGGTTTTTGTTTTTAATTATCAGGTACTATCTGATGTAAACTAAAAACATAAACTATAACTTCATGGCTTAGGGCTGTTGCTCAATTTCTGGAACGTCGCAGACTTTTGCACTTGCATCATCCCCGCATTTCAGATGTATGAACAAAACTAGAAATAAAAAAGAACAATGATAACTGTAGCAAGAAAAACTCCTAAGACAAGAAGTCTTGGGTCCATATGGAGCTCGGGGGGTTGAGGTCCAACGATTTTTCCCATTATCGTACCTGTAAAAGTGAGATAAATACAGTTAACTAATAAAAAAAATTCTCAGAATGAAATATATATCCTAAAGTGCAAATTGATTGGTATTTTTAAGTTTAACTTGCAATGTTTAGACAAAAAAGGTACAAAATTGCAATAGGGTCAGTTGACCCCTCTGCTACTAGCCTACTGTGGCACTTACCAACTGGTACTCACACCATCCCCACAATGAAACAAACTCGACCGCTGAATATATACTACACGTAGATTCCATGTACAATATATTTTTACGAGAGATTCTACTTGAAAGGGTAAGAGAAATTACCTTGAAGAATGCTGCGTTCGATGAATTTTTCGGCGAGAGAGAAAGAGAGAGAAAAAATAGAATATATGTTCTGAAATGAATTCACCCATATTGGCCAAGAGACCTTATCCACAAAATGACAAAAAAAAACGGTTTAGAAATCTTAAACCGGGTACATAGTTGCAATGAGTAAACCAGATTAATATTCTTCTTCTGTATAACCGCCTCTCTATATTTGCCTGATAGATGTGGCTTTTCCAAAAACGGATTATAATTCCACATTTTCGAATTTATTTTATATCCTGTATAAGCAATCTTCTTAACTTGAGACTAATGAGGGCCATGTAAAACTCTTAAAAAGTAATTTTCTTCATCTGCGTGAAATTTCAAAAAAAAAGATATTTTTATTAATTAAATGTGTCCATTCATGTGACGATACACTATTCCATATATTGTTTTCCAACAAGTTACACAATATTTAGTGAAAATAACAACTAATCCAAACAAGAAGAAACATTTTAAGCAATTTTTGTTTTGTTTTTGGGCTAACTATGTAAAAAAAGTTTTTACTTATTTACAAAATCTCCATCTTTACCCAATCTTTTATATGTACATTGTAATTTACAGTTTACATATATGTCATTATAATATGTTTTTGGTAGATTGCCGGAGTAAGGGCACATAATGCTCCATTTTAAGATATATATATAGAGGCTTAGTTTGATGCATATAACCTAAACATCGGAAAATATTAAGCCTCTTATAGTCAAAATTTTATAGGCAATGAACTGAATAATCATGTCAATTTTATCTTTGCGGGTTTTATGCTAAATTTAATATCTTATTGGTTATTTCCCTGGATCCGCTTATCCTCTTTTAGTCTTAAATTATTGCAACTTTTTTTTTATCGATAAATTCATGCTTTTTCCCCGACAGACGTGTTTGGACATATGGATTTTGGAAGATATGTGTGTGCATGCGAGCAAATTTATATTTTGGTGAAGTCCTTTAATCAAGTCCCATATAAGGAAAATACAATTTTGATCGGATAAAGATGAAAATGATGTTATATACGGCGTGTTCAGAGTTTGTTCAAGTATCGAGTGAGGTTTCCACAGTCAAACTCATTAGTCTTAATCTACGGAAACATGCATGGTTGCATTGCTCCATCCATCAGGTGGTTCCCCATATATATCATGTGCCATTTCCATTTTTCACTAAGGATTTATGAATCTTAAAATTTATCACTTTTTTGTCTTCAAATATATGCAAAAGGATAAAGATATAGAAATCTGGTGGTTTACAATACTAAGGTCACATGCTCCTAATATAGATGTCGGATTCTGGCCAAAAGAGTTATTTAACTTATTTGGAAATAATGCAAATATGGTTAGATTTAAAGATGTAATTCAAGCTTTAGGTTGTGGTTCAAGTCCTCCCATGGGTACTAGTATAGATTTTAGAATGGATATTGCAAAGAGTCCGCAATGTTTGCAAATACTAAAATCTTAAATTTTAACTATGAGCAACTTGAAATATTTTCTTCCTATTGAGAAGCCAATAGATAGTACCAAATGCTATAGGCTAAGAATTGGTAAGGTAACACCATTCTATCGTATTCGACTTGGGTTTCTTTTTCAATTATGGTGGTTCGGAATAAAATCTTTGTGAAGTTTGATATTTGTTAGTAACATCTTTAATATCAAATTTAATAATTTGTTTTAAATTAATAAAATGCAAACATTATACCGTTATATTGCTTTAAAAGAATATTTTAATATGTGAGTGAAAGCTGATGTATTTCCCCATCTCTTTACAAATGCTTTACATGGCTTTATATAGCCTTAGTAGTTACACAAAATCAGGAGTCGTTCCATACATTGAAGAACGTTACAAAGTAACTAGATTTAAGGAACATAATATCTTTGAGTATCTTTGACTTTTATCACATTCTCACAGTTTCAACGTCGGAAGGACGAACGGTGAGACTGGATCGAAATTCATTATGAAGAGAAGTGGGTAGTCCTTTTGTGAAGATATCAGCAAATTGCATTGATGTCAGAACGTGTAGGACTTTAACTTCACCAATTGCGACTTTATCTCTCACAAAATGAATATCTAGCTCAATATGTTTAGTGCGTTCATGTTTAACGGGGTTGGTGGAGAGATACACTGAACTGATGTTATCACAATAAACGACAGAGGCTTTGGATATTGGACGGCAAAGTTTGAACATTAAGTTTCGTGTCCATGTCAACTCTGCAACAACGTTTGCTACGCCTCTGTATTCAGCTTCGGAGCTTGAGCGAGAAGGTGTATCCTGCCGTTTTGTAGACCAAGAGACAAGGTTCAGACCGAGGTACATGCAATACCTTGATGTTGAGCGGCGAGTATCCGGGCAGCCAGCCCAGTCGGCATCGGAATAAGCTGTGAGACAGTCAATCTGTCCTGTAATCATTTGTAAGCCATAGGATGTTGTTCCTTGCAAGTATTGAATTATCCTTTTACGCGCCTGAAGGTGAGGTTCTCGCGGTGTATGCATATAAAGGCAAATTTGATGGATGGCGTAAGAGATATCCGGTCGCGTGAACGTTAAGTATTGAAGTGCACCGGCGAGACTTTTGTAGAATGTTGGATCAGAAATTAGGTCACCATCATCGATTGAGAGCTTGGCTCTTTGGTCGACAGGCGCACCAAGAGGCTTGCAATCGGATATGCCTGCTCGAGCGATGATGTCTTGTGCGTAAACCGATTGGCTTAAGAAATGGCCTTTGTTATTCAACTCCGCTTTGACTCCGAGAAAACGGCGAAGCTTGCCTAAGTCTGTCATAGGGAACTCACTTTTGAGTTTGTCGATTATCTTGCGAAGAAGAGTTGAGGAGGAGGCTGTCAAAATTACATCATCGACATAGAGATGTAGATATGCGCAGTCTTTGCCTCTCCTGAAAATAAACAGAGAGGAATTTTTCCTGCTTTGAACAAAACCCATTAATTTTAAATAACTAGAGAATCGAGAGTTTCAAGCACGGGGAGCATGTTTTAAACCGTAAACCGCCTTTTTCAGCTTGCAAACGTAATTTGGATAGCTTTTGTCGATAAAGCCTGGTGGCTAGTGCATATACACAGTTTCGTCTAACTCACCTTGGAGAAAAGCATTTTTGATATCAAGCTGTTTAATCGGCCACTCCAAAGCCACAACAACATTAAAAATGGTTTGTATCGTCGCTGGTTTCACAACGGGGCTAAATGTTTCTTTGTAGTCAATGCCCTCCTCCTAAGATTTACCATTCGTAACCAAACAAGCTTTGTGACGAGATAAGACGCCATCAACATCAAATTTGTGTTTAAATAGCCACCTCGAACGCACAATATTAGTGTTTGGTGGTCGTGGACTCAAATACCATGTTCAAGTCTTAATAATAACATCAAATTCATCAGTCATAGCAGGATTCCAGTTTGGGTCAGACATGGCTCTAAGATAGCTAACAGGGATATGAGATTTGGTTTTAGCTAAGAGGGAGACTATCTTTTTGGGTTTTGAAATCCCAGATTGAGATCGAGTTTTGACAGAAAGAGGAGCTCGGAATAAAGGATCAGCACGAGTTTTTCTTGGTTTGGGCCCAAAATTATTAGCTGGTGGGGAATTGAGTGGAAGAGGAGCGTGGAGAATTGATTTGAAAATTGGGGAAGGATCGTTATGTGTATCGACAAAATTGATATGTATTTGTAGGAGTTGATGATGCAGCAGCTGGAAATATATCTACATCAAAAAGAACATGACGAGAGATAATGATTTTGTTGGTTTTCAAGTCCATACATCAGTAACCACTATGTTGAAACAGGTAGCCAAGAAAGAGACATGGCGTAGTTCTTGGAGACAGTTTGGAAAGGTTGGAGTAATTGAGGTTTGGAAAGCAAAAGCATCCGAAATCCGTAAATGATCATAGTGTGGTTACTTTTAAAAAAGAAGAGTGAAAGGGATTTGGTTGCTAATTGCTTTGGATGGGGTGATATTGAGGACATGAGATGGTACATGAAGGGCTTTGACCCAATAGGAAGGAGGAAGACGAGCTTGAAACAAGAGAGTTATAATGACATTATTTATAGTCCGAATCATTCTCTCGGATTTCCCATTTTGTTGAGAGGTATGAGGACAAGAGAATCGAACATTGATTCCATGTTGAACAAAATAGCTATGGAAATCAGAGTTGTTGATTTCTCCAACATTATCACATTGAAATTTTTTGCTTTTGGCTTGGAATTGAGTTTCGACATAAGTGGCAAAGTGAAGGAATTTGGAGTAAACCTCACTCTTACGTCGAATTGGATAGACCCATAAGAAATGTGTATATTGGTCTATGAACAAAACATAATAGCGGATGCAGCTCATGCTTGTAACGGGAGAAGTCCATAAGTCAGAATGGATTATGTCAAATGGTGCCGTAACTTGAGATTGAGAGGCAACAGAAGGCAATTTTACTGATTTTCCTAAATGACATGGTTCACAAGAAAAAGGAACTCGGTCTTTATTACATAAAGAAGGATTTGCAGGAAAAAAAAATTGAATGAAGAGATGAATTATTTGTATGGCCGAGCCACTTGTGCCATAGAGCTGGGGTTGAAGCTAAGAGAGCAATGGAAGCAGCCAGTGATTTATTGAAGGAAACAGGGAGAGAGAAGAGATCACCGAAGCTATCACATCGGAGCAGAGCTTTCCGACTTTGAAGATCCTTCACAGAAAAACCGAAAAGATCAAATTCCACAAAACACCAATTATCTTTGGTGAATTTACGAACAGAAATCAGGTTTTTAACAATATAGGGAGTGACAAGGAAACGATTTAGAGAGAGAAATCTAGAGTTGGTTTTAATAGACGTAGAACTAATGGAAGAGACATGGATGGATGAACTGTTACCCACAATGACTGACGGTTTGATATTATGACTAAGAGGGGAGTGGAGGATACCTGGATTGGTAGCGAGATGAGCAGACGCGCCAGAGTCCATGTACCAATCAAAAAGAACATGACGAGAGATAATGATTTTGTTCGTTTTCAAGTCCATACATAAGTAACCACTATGTTGAAACACGTAGCCAAAAAAGAGACATGGCGTAGTTCTTAGAGACAGTTTGGAAAGGTTGGAGTAATTGAGGTTTGGAAAACACAAGCATCCGAAATCCATAAATGATAATAGTGTGGTTGCTTTTTAAAAAGAAGAGTGAAAGGGATTTGGTTGCTAATTGCTTTGGATGGGGTGATATTGAGGACATGAGATGGTACATGAAGGGCTTTGACCCAATAGGAAGGAGGAAGACGAGCTTGAAACAAGAGAGTTATAATGACATTATTTATAGTCCGAATCATTCTCTCGGATTTTCCATTTTGTTGAGAGGTATGAGGACAAGAGAATCGAACATTGATTCCATGTTGAACAAAATAGCTATGGAAATCAGAGTTGTTGATTTCTCCAACATTATCACATTGAAAATTTTTGCTTTTGGCTTGAAATTGAGTTTCAACATAAGTGGCAAAGTGAAGGAATTTGGAGTAAACCTCACTCTTACGTCGAATTGGATAGACCCATAAGAAATGTGTATATTGGTCTAGGAACAAAACATAATAGCGGATGCAGCTCATGCTTGAAATGGGAGAAGTCCATAAGTCATAATGGATTATGTTAAATGGTGCCGTAACTTGAGATTGAGAGGCAACAAAAGGCAATTTTACTTATTTTCCTAAATGACATGGTTCACAAGAAAAAGGAACTCGGTCTTTATTACATAAAGAAGGATTTGCAGAAGAAAAAAAAATTGAATGAAGAGATGAATTATTTGTATGGCCGAGCCGCTTGTGCCATAGAGCTGGGGTTGAAGCTAAGAGAGCAATGGAAGCAGCCAGTGATTTATTGAAGGAAGCAGGGAGAGAGAAGAGATCACCGAAGCTGTCACATCGGAGCAGAGCTTTCCGACTTTGAAGATCCTTCACAGAAAAACCGAAAAGATCAAATTCCACAAAACACCAATTATCTTTGGTGAATTTACGGATAGAAATCAGGTTTTTAACAATATAGGGAGTGACAAGGAAACGATTTAGAGAGAGAAATCTAGAGTTGGTTTTAATAGACGTAGAACCAATGGAAGAGACATGGATGGATGAATTGTTACCCACAATGACTGACTGTTTGATATTATGACTAAGAGGGGAGTGGAGGATACCTGGATTGGTAGCGAGATGAGCAGACGCGCCAGAGTCCATGTACCAATCAAAAGTAGACGGATCGGCTAGTGTCTTTGTGGTGTACGCTTGCATATGCGGCTAAAATTCAATGAGATTAGCTTGCGGACGAGGAGTAGGTGGAGCCTGAGTGGTATGAGGCCACGAGGGATACAGTTATATCCAATACGGTGGTGATGGCCAAATAGGTTGTTGTGGCCAGTTGTTGAGGAAAAGATTGGTTTGTGCGACCACCTCTGTTTCGGTTTGGAAAGCGACGTGCACCGCGGTTGTTATTGAAGCGTTGATTGCGATTTTGAGGGAATTTGGGCTGTTGTGGAGCAAAGGCAGTGAGCGCAGTGGAGGAGGAGGCATGGTTGTTGTGACTAGCAGTTGAGCGAGTTGTCTTTTTCAGTCGAGTCTCCTCCCACTCAAGCATCGATTTCGCAGAGTCAAAACTTAGGAAAGGTTCCTTGTGCTTGATAACATTGATAATGTTATCATATTTCTCATTGAGGCCGTTAATGAGGTATATAACGAGTGTTCTCTCGGTCACCGGAGCATCAACGTTAGAAAGTAAATCCGCCAGTGATTTCATCTTTCCACAGTGGTCTTGGATGGAGAGATCTCCTATCTCAGTTGTCCAAAGTTCGTTATCGAGTTGAATTGCTTGAGCTTCCTTGTTGTTTCGGAATTGGTTCTCAACACGAAGCTAGATATCACGAGCCATACCACCGGGTTTGAAAGAGGAGCAAAAAAGAGGTTGAACCATTGTGCCATACAGCCATAGCTTGACCAAGCCATCGCGCTTGTTGCAAGCGGTGTCGTTGGCACCGGTAGGGAGAACGGAACCATCGAGATGACCCGAAACATCAAACGCCATACAGTGAGTGAGAAGAAGTCCTCTCCAGGCATTGTAATTATGATCATTTAGATCGAGAATGACGAGGATGTGTTGTTTGATATTTGTGACTCCAAAACATCGTTCAGTATTGATGTTTTGGTTGTTTGTAGCAGCCATTTCTACAATGAGAAAGAAAAGTACAGAGGAAAGAAAAGAAAAGAAGAAGTTAGATCAGAACCATAGAAGCTCTGATACCATGAAAGCTGATGTATTTCTCCATCTTTTTACAAATGATTTACATGGCTTTATATAGCCTTAGTGGTTACACAAAATCAGGAGTCGTTCCATATATTGAGGAACGTTACAAAACAATATTAACTAAGTAACTAGATTTGAGCAACATAATATCTTTGAGTATCTTTGACTTGTATCAGTGAGATGTTGAAAGTAGGTAATTTTATTATATCGAATGTGATTATCATGAAAGACTGAACTAGTCTTGGTATTCTCTAACTACGAATCAAGTTGTATGAGTGATCAATTGACAAGCTTGACAAAGTGCATGGAAGAAAATTGTTTATGGAGATTCTACCATTTTTTTAGAAAGGCATAAACAAGCTGAGGACAAAAGTGTGCATTAATTAGCATATTTGTGTAAAAGCATCATTATAGATGGTAAATAAGAGTAAATATAGTGGGTTTTTAACAGAAAACCCCATTTAAATAAATGTAAATGAACTTAATTACATGGCCTTCCTTTTGGTCTCTCTCTTTATCACGTTTCTCTCTCTCTCTCTGGCCAAAATAAAATCGTGACTTTGGTTCAACAAATCCCAAATCTCTTTGCCATGCTTTCTCTGTTTTTGTTTGTAGATCGTCATAATTTTATAGAGGAAATTGGGTATCTTTTGCACCGTGATTTGATCAAATTGAAAGTAGGGTTTGTTGAATCGATTTTTTAGTCTTAAATATGTGTTCTTTAGCTTGAATTGGCTTCAATTTGGGATCAATTTCTATGTAGAAATCAGTTAATCTAGATTAGTCCTTTCACATATTCAATTGTTGAGGATTAGGTTTGGAATTGGAAAGTCCCCGGATTGAATTTCTAGGTTTGTTCTTTCCTCCTCTAATGGATATATTTTGCTTGAAAGAGAGAGAGTTGTGTCGATTTGACTTGGAATGGAGAAACCAAATGGTTAGTTTTTGGGTTGTGACTCTTGTTTATTCTCTCTGCCAAATCCAATTTTCGTTTTGATTATGTTTAATTCACTTTGTTTCTTGGAGGAAGTTGTTTGGAGGTTTGCTTGCTTGCGTGATCTTCAGGTCTTGAGCCGTCTCCAGTTTCTTCCCGTTGGATTAACCTTTATGCTTCAGCTTTTGGTAAGTATAGGAAGATAACATTCATAGCAATTTTCGATTTCGATACAACCGTGAACTAAGAAACGATATGATCAAGTTGCTTTCTTTATTAGTCTTAGTGGAAAATCTTATGGTTTTAGTGAAAGATTATGATTTAAGATGGTATAATACAAAAACGTTCTCTTGATCAATGCTAAGTTATGAAATTCAAGATGAAACATTCAATATATGTATATATGTGGCTTTCTTATTAGGGTGAATGAATCTTTCAATGAAAGAGAAATGGATGTAGTGCGGTTAGTATTTTCTGGATTTGTATGATTATACTATTTGGTGAGATTCACATTTCTTGGAAGGTGTTTTCGTATCTTTGAGTTTGTTTAAGCAGTGATGGAACCTATGTGCGTCTCAATGGTCATTTGAAGACTTTTTAAGAGAAAAAACAGCTTCTTGTTTTCTCTGCCAGGTATATATGTTGTTTATTGATATTGAAACTATTGATACGGAAAGAATGTGAATTGGGATGTTCCTGTCGATCATCATAGTCATGTCAATTAGGGCACTCGAGTCATCGTTTATCGTAATCTGAACTTAGAGAAAACTTGATCTTTTGTTTGACAGATTTGATTTCTGTGAATGTATCGGTAACTTCGGGAAAGGATATTGTAAACTCAGGGCAGACTTGCTTGAACATTTCAACAATGGATATGCTCTTAAGACTGTTTTTTAGCATCTTATTGGCTCTACTTGTTTGTATTGTCTTCTCCTTGACGTAAATTTATATGTGATTTGTTGTAGAGTAGAGTGTGTGTAGGTGATTTTGTTGAGTTTTCAACTTGTTTTTAGCAACATATTGGATCTACTTATTTGCAAGAAACTTAAATTTAAAACAAACACAATTTCATAAAAATAAAAATTTATTAAAACTCCTCTATATTTACTACCAAAAAAGACAACAAATTAAATTAGGATAAATATGTTAATCCCAATATACTTAATAATATAAAATTCTTATATCATCCCATCATCTTACCCATATATAATGATGCTCTAAGATCGGGTTACATTAAGCTTCAGAAGAGTGGAACTACTGTACATAACGTAGAGTAAATTCTCAAAGTTAATACTTAAATCAAATCGAGATGGTAGACGAAATTAAGAGGAAACACCAAATGACTGTTAGTGTGCACTAGTGTAGGAGAGCGAATAAATTGTTTGCATATAAAAGTAATGCAAGTATAAAGGCTTTGTACATAGATTTTAAAGGGCCTATATCTTGAGTTTAAAGACGATTCAATCGTTTTGTTTGTAGGCAAGTATTTTTGTGGTGCATTGGCCAACGAACTTAATGCAACAGATGAGTTGGTGATAAAAACATGTCATATCTCGTAGTTTCGCAACAAAACTAAAAACCATTTCTGGTATCAGTGGAAACATTCTCTCACATTCAAGCGTACTCAACTATTATACTTTTGTTTGTTAAGTGAGGATGTGAAGTTTGGTAAAAATTTCCTTCATGGTTAACAGAGGAATTCACAGTTGAAATTGATGGTTATGTGTGTGTGACTACTTTATCTTCTCGAGAGAAATAGAGTACGTGAATTTTTGTGAGTTTATCAACCAAAAACAGTTGGATAGTGATGAATTATATCATACCATAATAGCATATGGAAAGAGTGTAGAGCAATTGCATGTAGTGGCAAGTTATGTTTTGTTGTTTTATCATACCTAAAATTATTAGGTATTTAACATGGCATGCTATTTTAATATTTTCCCAAAACAACATATCTCCCAGATGCGTATGTGATAAATATAATGGCATGTTATGTTTAGTTTTGTTTGAACTTTGCTTTCACCAAGTTTGAGCATACCAAATTGATTTCATCAGTCTCAGTGAACTTCAACCAAACAAATATTTTACATAACTAATTTTGTATATTTAAATACAATGTGACCGCTGATCACTACAAGAAAACAAGACTACTTCAGACTGTCAGAATGGTTGGAACTCCGTTAAAAACAAACGTTATTACGTCATCGATAAAGAAATTAGCCACATTTGGTAGATTTTGTAGCGGGCTTGTGATTCTATCGCTTACCACCTTGTCTATCATTCGGGAGAGGAAATAGAGGGTGGAAAAACTAAACTTAAATTAAACACATTATTATTGGAAAATGAGACCATAAATCAATGTGAACGCTAAAATTTATGTTGGTAGTCTTAGTCTAGCTATTGTCTATTGATCATATACCTAAATAGAATTTGTTTGAAGGTTATTTTGAAGTCTAGCTATGAATTGGAATAATTGCCAAGGAAGCAATTACTATAGGCACTCTTGTAGCTCCTAACATTTCATTTTATATGATATTAATATTTCTAGAAAAAAAAAATATGAATTGGAATAATTCTTTTCAAGATCATTGGGCCAAGCGTCATTAGTTTAAGATTTTAAGGTTAATCATAGACTTTACTTCTTATGTAAAACTAAAGAAAATTAAAACTAATCAAATTTATCGTAAAATAAAATCTTTGTACATATTATCACTAAAAACGTGTATTCATCTCATGAACGTGTATCACATTATCAGATTTCTACAACGCATCTTAATTTATTCATCGTGATTTTTTTGAATGTTCTAATTACGAAAAAATATGCACACGGCACAAGAGGGAGATCATTGGTAAGGACTGAAACATGACTGGATTTAACTTTCAGACAAAATGACTTATGTCTGTACTATCAAAAGTCAAAATATATGAACTTCTTGCATTCCATATATATTTTTTTTCTATAAAAAAGATTATATATACCAAGTATGTACGTGGATTAGTGATTGAATACTTGGAGTTGGTTCCATTGTGTTTGTAATTCAATCTCGCTTGAGAGGAGAATAAGGTTCTGACCCAAATATACTAAAGGCTAATTTTGGATCCATAAATATTAAGTTTCTGATTCCGAAATTTAAAATTATAAATAAAAAAAAACGAATATAACACATAAATTTGAGAAACGGCTTTTCGCATTTTTGCTCTTACTGATTATGTATCATTAATATACATCTACTATATGATAGATGGTCAGCACTCTCCAGGAGAGGACGCGTGGCGCTCTATTTTGCTAACACCTGTATTTAAAAAAAAAATCTAACGAAAACAAAAAAATCAATGTCCGCTTGTTGATATGCTCAAATTTAACCATGAGCTACTTTCTCAAATTAAGAGATCTATGTAATACTTAGGGTTCAAATCCACAAGGACTGAAATCACACATTAAACTCCAAATTCAAATTAAGCTAAGTGAAATATGATTAATGAAAAACAATTTAAAATAAAGCAAGCAGAAGATGATTATTGTTCTTTAAAAACAATGAGACGAAGCGCTAGACATCGGGTGATTCGCATGCATGATTCAAAATTGAAGCACTAGACTACTGTCGGGATATTTATTAAGAACACTTATGGAACTCGAAAAGCAATTATAAAACTAATCAACTTTCGTTGAAGAAGCTATCTATGACTAAGTTCTAGAAAGCCAAATTTCTTTGCGAGTTCTATAAAATTAATCAAGCATTAAAAACAGTTTCGATTTGTTCACAAAGATACTAAGCCAAATTTCTTTGCAACTAGTCTCTTTGCTCGCCTATGATATTGTTCCAACTAACTAATAATGATTTCGCATCTATCAATCAACCTAAGATATCTAAATTCCAGGTGATCAATCCTAATTCAGAATTAAAACTATCAAGGTGAAGAACACAAACTTATTGATCCCAATAGTAATCCAATTTTTTAACAATTTATCATCAAAAAACCCTAAACCTAACTAATAGATTACTCAGACATGGTAATTGAAAACATCACAATAACTAAATAATACTGCATTAAAGAGATAAGAGTAATGTATACAAAAGGGTTCGAAGAATTCTCTGGAAAGAGTCTAAATTTGTCTCCCTTCAAAGCTATGAATCAATCTCTCTCTAAGTCTCAAATAAAATAAAGCATCCCCCTAAACAATGGCTTAGAAAACTATTTATAAGGTTCTAAAACGACTTAGAAAATAATTGTAAATTCTGGAACTTCTCGGAAAAAAATTGGAAATCTTCAAACTTGTGATTTTAGCTCGTCACGATCAGGTGTCGATCGACACCAAGCCTAAATTTCCAATCTGACTTGAATCCTTCAATGCTCGTTCCTCGATGCTCCAGAATACTCTAAAATCACAAGTTATGCTCTAAATGTCCAAAAACATGCAAAAACTCCAAAATATACGAAAAACACCGAAAAAGACTAAAAAAGACTTATATCATGGGTAAAAACCATGATATATGACTCGTCTTCCTCTTTTGTGTTAGGGTTTCAAACTTTCAATCGTCCCTTTAAACTCTAGACTGTAATTATGAGACATCGTGAAGAAAATGAAAATTCAATCTTTTGGAATCAACTCACCTTTTTCTCGCTCTGTTTTATCTGCCTCATCCACCGGTGACGCTCTAAGACAAATGAATGCTCTTGCATTTGTTTAATTTGGATATTTACTCTAATTTTAAGTTGAATCTGAAATAGCTTTTGTGTTTGATTTGATTATATTATGTTCAACTTCGTCGCCGATGAATAGAGGATGGAATTGCCATTTGAGAAGATGAGAAAACCGTCGGTGCAAACTAGATCCAAATATTAGATCAAAGTAAAAGACCTCATAGATAGTTCCAGTTAAGCATCTCTCTTTCTCTCTCTCTCTTTATTTTGATCAAAATTGATTGAATATTTCTTTGATTCATATTCGACTAATGCATAAAGACTAAATTTTAAAGAATCTAATTTTGTGTGTGAGCTCCTTTGACATAATCAACATTCTTGATGTTGATGGTCATTTTTCTAATTTTTTTTTTTTTGTGATTCATGTAATTCAAAGCTGATAGAAAATTCTTTTCTTGCAAGCTTCTCAGGTTACCACAAATATAAAGGACACCAAAAGCCAAGACTCACAAGTTATAATTGTTTTAGAAAACAAAAGAAACAAGGTATGTATGTGTTCGCTAAGAGAATTCAAAGGAAACAAAATTATAGAAAATTTGTTATAGGTGATAGTCTAAGTGGCTCATGAACATAAGAGGATTTCTTGCTTATGAAGTCGAAGAAGAAGAAACTTGGAGATAGTAGGGGGTCTAAGAGATGTTTAATGTATCCCTTATCTCAATCTTAGATATTTAATGGAATTAGATAATACTTAGACGAGCAATGCGGTATAAGGTGAATACCTCTTTTGGTTACTTTTTCACTTACATTAACTGATTTTGAATCTTAAGAATTTTGGTTATTGCTCCGTTATATGGGTAAATTTATTATTTTCTTTTTCTTCTTGGTTTCTCTTTTTCAATTGTATTGTTGGTTCATATTGTAATCAGTTAAGGTTTTATAATGTTGGTAATTTGGATTAGTTGGCTATTAAGGTGTTGGTTTTGTGCTTGAAAAATGTATGTCACACGACTCTGGTGGTTGGTGGTTCAATAGTCAAAACATAGCGGCACAAGTGGAGGCACCAGATAATTGTTGTATGTTTCTACCACGCTTTTTTCTCATTTTCACCAATCCTTCGCTGCTTTTACAATTGAGGTATGGAGCTTTGCTAAATGATAATGTGAGAAACATAATGCATTTCGCTTGGTTTTTAGGTAAAAGGAAAGAAATAAGAAAGGCAAGGCTAATAAGCAAAATTCTCTGGATGAGAGGACTGAAGATGTTGCGGCGTTTTCTCAAGAAGTACTGTGATAGAAATAAGATTGGCAAACACATGTACCACGAAATATACATTGTGGGAGTTGGATTTCTACAATTGAATTTGTCGGGTTCGCAGAAAAGCTGCAAAACTTCTGGTTAGAAAACAAGAACAATTGATAAGATATAGTTGATTATTTGTGTAGCTGTAAAAAGAGTACAAGGGTTTATGCTAAGAATTTGTGATCCCTTCTAATGAGGGTGATACAATGATATATGTAGGTTTCTAAGTCGGCAAGGGTTTTTTCCTGAACTGCACTCCTTAGGTCGGCCAGCCCATCAGCTGTTCGCCCCACCTGTGATTCAGCTCAGCCCAATTATATGGGTTACACCGAATTGGGCCTGGTAAGTTAAGGTCCACTATCTTTAAGTTGGTTCATCCAATTTAATTCGGTATCACAAGTGGTTTACGGCTCTTCCAACTGGTTGACGAATCCTAGGCCTTCACGAGTGCTCTCATGTATCCATACTTAGTCATTTTCGTCTGTTGATCTTCAGAGAGTGAAATCCAACTCATACATACATAAAGAATAACATGTTCAATAACAAGTGTGTGCTTATAGAGGGCAACCACAACACAAAAGCTGAGAAGGCAAGAGAAAAGATGATTGCTAGCCAGTTTGAGGCTAACCGTGCAAAGAACAAGGCTAGCAGGGAGATAAAGTTTGTTACAAGAGAGGAACATTTAGTTCAGGTAAGCTAATTATGCCTCTACCCTATGACTTTTATGTTATATATATACCCCTGAAATGCTTGTTTGTAACGAGGAATCCAAGAAGAAAACTCGAGGATATAAAAGTGAGTATGAAGAAGATGAGCTCAAAGAAAAAGCGGAAGAGTTTGTGAGTCTAAGGAAGATGAGCATCTCTTTGACTTCGTTGAGAATCTCCGGGTTAGCCGTGGCAGTTGATTGAGCATCCTTAGTTCCATATCTGTCGGTTATCTTCTCTGGAGTAGATCTGGTGTCCTGTGCGTTGTGCTGTGCAGTTTCATTGCTGGTCGTACCTTTCCTTGTTCTGTCTGGTTGCTCCAGTTGATTTCCAGTCGTCTCCATCGAATCTACGGTGCCGCCGATTTCAGAAATCTTCTCAAACTTGCGTTTTACGGTTTCTTTGTCTATGAAGCTTTGAAGTAACATTCTTCTAGCGCCAAATTGTGGAAGCTGGATTCCTACAATTGAATTTGTCGGGTTCGCGGAAGAGCTGCAAAACTTCTAGTTAGAAAACAAGAACAATTGAGAAGATAAAGTTTATTAGTTGTATAGCTGTAAAAAGAGTACAAGGGTTTATGCTAAGAATTCGTGATCCCTTCAAATGAGGATGATAGAATGATATATGTAGGTTTCTAAGTCGGCTAGGGTTTTTCCCTGAACTGCACTCCTTAGGTCGGCCGGCCCATCAGCTATTCGGCCCACCAACGATTCGGCTCAGCCCAATTATATGGGATGCACCGAATTGAGCCTGGTAAGTTGAGGTCCATTATCTTTAAGTTGGTATATCCGGTTTAGTTTGATATCACAAGTGGTTTACGGCTCTTCCAATCGGTTGACGAATCCTAGGTGTTCAAGAGTGCTCTCATGTATCCATACTTAGTCAATTTTGTCTGTTGATCTTCAAGGGGTGAAATCTAACCTCTACAGTTAGCCCACCATCTCGGAGTTACCAGTAATGGTGAAGCCGAGATATTAGTAAAGGTCTAAGATAAAAAAAACGAAATTGTTTAAACTGTCTTCTCGAGTTTTGGATTCGGATTTTTGAGTCAATCAGTTTTGTTATTGTAACCTCTGAGCCGTTAGGTGTTATGAAAATCGTTGCACTGTGGCGTGGCTCGGATATAGGCGTTTCTAAGTATTATGTATATACATACACATAAATTGGATGATTAATTTACTTTTCCGTGAGGCGTAATGTGGGAAGTACCGAGCCGTTCACGGTGTTGCCATTGGTAGGCTTGATTTTTCTTTTTCTTTTTTGTCGTCGAAGGCGACTAAGATTCACCACGCCGCCGCGTCGTCAAGTCTCCCTGCATAATAGCTGGGTTGTTGGCAGACAACTTGAGAGCCGTGTCGCCGTGACCCGAGTTGTGTTGTTGGGTTGAACAGCTGAGCCGTGATAATCGGATGCGCCATGATTTGGAAATATTGAACGGTTGCGCTGTAATTTTGTTATGTCCCGAGCCGTTGAACGGTTGCGCCATGATAATCGGTTGCGCCGTGATTTTAGCACATTGAATGGTTGCGCCGTGATTTCGCTACGCCCGAGCCGTTGAACGGTTGCACCGTGCTAATCAGTTGTGTTGTGATTTCGAAACATCGAATGGTTGCGCCGCGATTTTAAAACATCGAACGGTTGCGCCGCGATTTTGAAACATCAAACCGTTGCACTGTGAACCGATAATTGATGTATCTCTCCAACCGTTGGTCCAAATGACTTTAAACTTGTTTTGGATAAAAGCTGACTCAATTATCTATCACCTAAATAAATTTCAGCTCGGTAGGTTTCCAAATCTGGTTGTACCAAACCGATCCCTACGGCTTAATTAGAATAAATTCAGATTGACATGTCTTCGGTAAATTGAGTTTATCATGCTGACCACAAATTAGAATGACATGGTTCTAACTCCATTTGATAGCTAACCCAAATTTTATCATGTATTAATATTTTAGCTTGTTATGTTTTTAACCCTGGCCGTACCGAGCCGATTACTACGGCTCGGGTTTGACGTAACCAGATTGATACATCTTCGGTAAATCGGGTATATCTTGATAACCGTAACTCCAAACGATGTGATTTCACTTTCGTTGGAAAGCTAACTTAAAGATATTTCTTTTCCCGATGAACCCGAGTTGTTTATTGTATTCCCGAGCTGATATGATATGTATAACTCAAGGGTTCGGTTTTCTAAAGCACTTGTATGGTTGGTCCACTCTCTGCTACGTAATATTGGTGATGGTGATACCGAGGTATGAGTAATCAAGTCTTTAAGTTGAACAGACAAAATATTTCTAGTAGACCACCCGAGCTGAAATTCATGTCTTTAAACGGTTGGATCGCGGCGGGCTCAATGGATGATAAAGTTTAAAACGAGGTGCAAGTGTTGAAGTTGAATATGAGCCGTGGGAGTGTTGAAAATCAACCAAGCCGCTAGAGTGTAGAGGGTTAACCTGATTCACAAGGATGGTGAAGTAAAATCGACCCACAAAGATGTTTGAAGTGGAATTGATCTATGAGACTGTTTAAGTTGAACTTGAGCCATGAGACTGTTGAAGGTCAATCCAAACCGCAGGAGACCCGTGAACGCGCGGGAGAGTGTTTAAGCTAACCCAGGCCGAGGAAGACCCGTTAATATGCAGGAGAGTGTTTAAGTTAACTCGAGCCGCAGAAGACCTGTGAATGTTTAGAGTTAACTCCTAGTTGTGGGATATTTTGCTGATCCTCGACTTATTCCATTTGTCTGGTCATTTATCAGCCAACCTTGAAAAGTTAGCTCCGAGCCATGAAGGCGTAAATAAAATCTGAGCCGTGAAGGCGTAAGTAAAATCTGAGTCGTGATGGCGTAATTGAAATCTAAGCCATGAAGGTGTAAGTAAAATCTGAGTCGTGATGGCGTAGTTGAAATATGAGCAGTGAAGGCGTAAGTGAAATCTGAACCGTGACGGCGTAACTGAAATTTGAGCCATGAAAGCGTAAGTGAAATCCGAGCCATGATAACGTAACTGAAATCTGAGCCATCAAGGCGTAAGTCGAGAGCTGCTGTTTTATTTAAGACAAATGATTCGCTTATTGGGTTTTTTTATGAACATTCTCTAGTTTACGGACGAGTTACCTTAAACAAGTTTGCTCCACGATGAACATGTTATCGTGTTACGACCAACGTTTTGGTTTTGTTGGGCTTAGTAGGATCATTTTGGTTTACGGTCGCATTACCATAAGCACGGATGCTCTGATGAAGACTCTTTAGCGATGTAACCAACAATTTGTTTGTTGGGTTTGGAATGAATATTTCTGTTTATAGACAGGTTCCCATGAACGAGACTTCTCTAATAATGAACACTTAGCGTTTTTGGACCAGCGATTCGTTTGCTGGATTTTGAGATGAACACACTGGTTTACGGACATGTTCCCATGAATACATACGCTCCAGTAATGAACATAAAAATTTATATGAAGTACTTTTAATCTGCTAGGATGTAGTAGTTTTGATCCTTTGAAGGATGTAGTAGTTCGTTATTATGGCCAGCGGAAACGAGAGTGATATGTCCGTTTAGGTAGGACTTTGGATTATCCGTTAAGGATTTAAGTAATACATTCGTTTGGGTGGGACTTTGAATGATCCACGAGGATGTTTATCATCTGTTTCATTGAAGAAGAGTGATTCGTAAGGTAAGTAAAAACTTTGCCTTTATAAATTTTCATCATTTCGATGATAGATGGGAGTATATGAGTACATGTACCAACTCTCCCCTTCTTTAAAGGATCGGAGAAAATATGGTACAGTTCAGATTAACGGTGAATTGGCTCGACGATCAGTTCGGAGCGTGTTGATGGGGTAATGGAACGAGATCATAGAGTAACGGAACGGTGACGGCGAGTTCGATCTACGGATCCAATTGAATAAATGGCTCACCCATGATTTTTTTGCGGAGAACCTATCGCGATTAGCGGTTAGAATTCGACAGTTTGCTTGCGAGAAGCGTGACTCTCTTTTGGGGAGACACCATGGTCTTTGAGAAACGATTCATTCGCAAAGAATGTGGCTCGTTTCTATAAATTTTTAGAGAAAACAGTTCGTATACGTGGCTCGTTTCCTAAGACCCAGGTACACGGCTCAGATTCGGGTAACAATGGGTCGGAAGATCAGGTCTACAGTTCAGAAAAACATTTCACGAGTGATTGGGTATACGGCTTTGAAAAACAGTTCACAGGTGATGTGATACGCAACTTGGAAAATAGTTCGCGGGTGATCCGATACGTAGCTTGGATTCGGGCAAGTGACACAACTGAACGGAAAATCGTGTCGATGGTTTGGAACACAGCATACCCGTTGATTCAGTCACCTCGGTGGAAGAGTCACGAAGAGAAGGTACGGTGATCTTCAAACCATTCGAATGCTCCGTACATGACACAACGCCTAAAGACCGTGGCTCGGGAGAGACATCGCAGTTCGAATCATCAACTAATATGAGGAAGATAAGTTAGTCTTCAAAATAGTTCACTTATAAGAAGCGTGGCTCATTTTGGAGAAGTCACGAAATTCGAGAAACGGTTCGTTCGCAAGGAACGTGGCTCGTTTCCGAGGAAAACGGTTGGCTTTTAGGAAATATGGCTCGTTTCCCAAAATCTCCATAGAAAGTGGTTTGTTTACAAGAAACATGGCACACTTCTAGAATACGGATCCACCGCTTCACCGATGAAACTCGGCTCAGAAATCGATACGCCACGGCTCGGGTTGCAAACACTATGACCGTTCGGGTCACCTTTAATCAAGAGTCGGTCATAAGTCATCACGAGTATTCGGCGGTTTGGGGTATGATGGCTTAAGTCACGGTGGCTCGGGAATCGGTGGTTCGTGAATTGACAATTGACTAATGGTTCAACAGCTCGGGTTATACAAAACCGCAAGTCAAACTCCATGGAAATACGATACGACTGCTCGTCAGTTCGGGTAGTAATTCTGAGGCTCGCGGTTTGGATCTAGAAGGTTGTTCACTGTTGGACCAAAATCAACACAAGGTTCACAGATCGGGTTTTCGTCACTACGGATCGGAAATCGTCGACGCCTTTGGAAATTTTGGAGAAGTGAAGTTGTGATTCACGGATCGGATTAAACTGATGCGGCTCGCGATTCGGATTCACGGTTCGGTGATTGTCTAAGCGAAACAAAATCCTGTGACACAGTTTGGACCGGCGACTCGGCGATAAATGGGTTAGCCGTGGTAGTTGATTGAGCATCCTTAGTTCCATATCCATCGGTTATCTTCTCTGGAGTAGATTCGGTGTCATGTGCGTTGTGTTGTGAAGTTTCATTGTTGGTCGTACCTTTCCTTGTTCTGTCCGGTTGCTCCGGTTGATTTCTAGTCGTCTCCTTTGGATCTGCGGTGCTACCAATTTCAGAAATCTTCTCAAACTTGCATTTTACGGTTTCTTTGTGTATGAAGCTTTGAAGTACCCTCCTTCTAGCACCAAATTGTGGGAGCTCGATTCCTACAATTGAATTTGTCGGGTTCGCAGAAGAGCTGCAAAACTTCTGGTTAGAAAACAAGAACAATTGAGAAGATAGAGTTTATTAGTTATGTTGTTGTAAAAAGAGTACAAGGGTTTCTGCTAAGAATGTGTGATCCCTTCTAATGAGGGTGATACAATGATATATGTAGGTTTCTAAGTCGGCTAGGGTTTTTCCCTGAACTGCACTCCTTAGGTCGGCCGGCCCATCAGCTGTTCGGCCCACCTGTGATTCGGCTCAGCCCAATTATATGGGCTGCACCAAATTTGGCCTAGTAAATTGAGGTCCACTATCTTTAAGTTGGTTCATCCGGTTTAGTTCGGTATCACAAGTGGTTTACGGCTCTTCCGGTTGACGAATCCTAGGCCTTCACGAGTGCTCTCATGTATCCATACTTAGTCATTTTCGTATGTTGATTTTCAAGGGGTGAAATCCAACCCGTACATACATGGAGAATAACATGTTCAATAATAAGTTTGTGCTTATGGAGAGCATCCACAAGACGAAAGCTGAGAAGGCAAGAGAAAAGACGATTGCTAGCCAGTTTGGGGCCAACCGTGCAATGGACAAGGCTAGCAGGGAGATAAATTTTGTTACAAGAGAGGAACGTTTAGTTCAGGTAAGCTAATTATGCCTCTATCCTATGACTTTTATGTTATATATATACCCCTGGAATGCTTGTTTGTAACGAGGAATCCAAGAAGAAAACTCGAGGATATCAAAGTGAGTCTGAGGAAGATGAGCTCAAATAGAAAGCGGAAGAGTTTGTGTCATAGAAGAAGACTTCAAAGAAATGTAAAGCCTGAACCAAAAACCCAAGCTCCCTGTAGATCATCACCAGAATGGTTCTTAGTGAGTTTAATGTGTGCTCGTTATTTATTTACGTTTTATGATGATGTAGAAAGTAGAAGTGTAAGTTAGATACTAATTAAGAAAGTCCCGTGTAATGAGAAAACGCATTTGTTGTAAGCAAAAAAAAAACAATGGTGAAACTGAAAATATGAACAAAATGGTGATAATGTCAACTCTACGACCAACTCAAAGAAGTAGGTCTATGTTTTCTGTCTCAAAACCCACTAGCAACTCTTCAATTATGTCCCACTGGTCTTTTCTCCATTGCCTTACTTTCGAGTTGCAGGTCCTCGCAACAAGAGGAGAGTAAAGAGCCTCATGAATTGTGCAACATATATGTTAAAACTAAAAGGTTTGAGTTTATTTCATTGTCTCAATGAACTAGAAGGGCTTGTATTGTGTTTGTTTCGTTTTCTTTTAAAGAGTGAACAATCTATATATGTCATATCCGTATTTTGTGTTGATGTATGTAGATGCAGGGATTCGCTTGCGATTTTATATGCTCCATGAGCTTTCTATCTGATCTAATTTGTGAGTTCTTTGTTTTTTCCACTTCAGTGTATTAGACTACAATGAAAATCCTAACTAACTCAATCCAAGATTTCAAACATGCAGTTACAATGACCTACACGATACACATAATTCAAGCTTTGCTTTATACTAATTCACTAATCCTAGGGCAAAAACAAAATGAAAAATTAATTTGTAATTACTTCCTCTGTATTTTTTTTTATGAAAAACAAATAATACATTAGCAAATATTGTTACTTCCTCTATAATCTAGTGATTTTTGGAAGTAATATGTATATAACAAAGGAGAACAAGTGAAGCAAAAACGTTTTGCTCAGTCCTAATGCATTTGGGGCTAACAAAAGGTTGATGAAACAGACAAATCAATTAAATGAAAATAACATGCCCGTTGCGCTGGCTCTCATCTAGTAAACTAGAGTATAACTCGCGCGATGCGCAAGTTTTGTTTTAAATTTTATTAGATTTAGAGACAAACAATATGCTTTATTTTATTATTTATATTTGACAAAAACAATCAATTCTTTGTAAACAAAAAGTAATAATTAACTTAAAATTAAATTAGTTGTTTCTCTAATCTATATTGCAAGGACATAGAAATATAAAGTGATTTTCAACTATTTTAATATTGATGGTTACTATTTGTAGATTAATATATTTATTTGTAACTTTGTTAACTACATAAATTTGACAACTGAATAAATTATGTTATCAAAATAACTGGTTAAAATTTTATAGTATAATAATTATTATTATACAACTCTTTCTATATTATGATTACTTATCAACTTTTTTTATCAATTGTATTTCTTTAATTTGTTTTTTGTATTTACATATATTAATTAAGAGGTAGTTTTTATTTCTTGACGTACTTTTGTTAGACATGAATATGTGTTTTTAATCGAAAAATGTTATGTTGGAATACATTAATCAATGATGAGGTATAACAAACTTTTTAACCATCTATTCTATTTTACATATGAATCAATAATCTTCTATATACTGTATAATATTATACACACATATTTAGTAATATATATAAAAGAAAGAGACTGATTATATTCGTAAAAATCAAAAAACAATTAACATAAATTTATGTGATTATATAGAGTATATGAGTTAATAAAAATGTAAGGCAATGTTTTTAGGAACATTAAACGTAACTTTATATATATTGTAACATCCCAAAACAAAATTGTGTAATTTGGCAAGGGTGTCGATTGACACCATGTTTTCGGTTTGAAATGGTTTAAAGTTTTTAATCGTTCGGTTGGTTCGTTTTGATTCAGTTTAGGTTGAGAACCCTAGAATCCTATTTATAAGGCTGAGCAGCCTCGTTTTTCTGTGGTTAAGGTCAGAAAACATGTTAGAAAGGATGAGAGAGGTTTTAGTGATTCCTAAGAGGTTTGGTGATTAAGAGTGAATGAGGCAGTTCTGTTTTGTTATGGTAGAGAAGAGAAACAGAAAGGAAGATAAGATCGGATCAGAGTGAAATTTTGATCGCAAGTTCTTCTCTCTCTTAGCTAGCCGTGAGGCAAATCGGTTTGTCAATCGGATGTGTATGCTAAGAGATATCTCTGTTTTTTTTGTGAGGGAGGTCTGTGCAGAATCAGGTATGTAATCAGACCACTTCGAGAGCGTTTTTCCGGAGCTCCAGAAGAAATTAGGCAACAATCTATAGGTCGTTGGAAAGCTCTTCTGTTTTAGTTTCCGAATCTTATTTCTGATCGTTATTTTAAGGTAAATTATGTCCTCAGCATTGATTTTAAAACAGCGTGTCGGTTCGGTTTTCAGAAAATCCTAATTCGTTTTAGGGGAAACCCTAATGGTAAGTTCTAGTGATAGAGAAGGAGAATCAGTAGCTTTTGGTCGAGTAGGAGGCTCTGATTTTTGTGTATTCATTTGTTCATTTTGTTAATCGAGGTGAGTGCGTGATCGTGGTTATGGATTTCGATTGTTAGGATTGTTGTTTGATAAATTGTGTTGGAATTGTTATAGATATCGCTTGTTTGGTTTATTTTCCGTTTGATTTTGTTTGTAAATCGTGTTGTTTATCGTTGAGATTGAACTTTGTTGTAACGGAGTCGAGCCGTGTGAGGATTTGGCTCAATCCTGGTTTCTGGGTCAAGGTGTCGATCGACACCTAGAGGGTGTGTCGATTGACACCTAGAGGTTTCGCGAATGGTTTGTGTCGTGAAGGTGGTGTCGATTGACACCTAGTGGTAGTGTCGATCAACATCCGGTTGAATTGATGTTTTCGTGTTTTCTGTGTCGATCGACACCGTGGTGGTGTGTCGATCAACACTGAGTTGCTTTGTGCATATTTTGTTTAATTGTTCTTATTTCGGTAAGTTGGAAATTATGATTGTTGGTTGATTGCATAGTTTTGGCATTCGTTTATCCTTATTATGTAACCGGCAGACGGGATGACCGTTTCACCGAGTATTTGTGATAATACTCACGCAACTCTTATTTCCATGTGTTTCAGGTAAAAGTTTGAGATCTTGGAATCATGGCTGGGACGAGAGGATGATTAGGATCTCTAGTTTATATGTTTGAATTGCTTTTTAGTAGAACCTGGTGTTAGGTTGCTATAAATGCTGAGTTGAGTTAATGGAAGTAGAATTGGTTAATTTTAATGGTTGAATATGGTTGGAGTGTTTATTGATTTTTTCGCTGGTTATTTTCTGGTTGGGTTGTTGTGGAATTAATCGTGGGGGATTATTATTTATGAAAATAATAATTTGGATTAATTAATTAATTAAAAAAAAACTTTGTTGTTTCCTATATGATCGTTAAATATATAATTACTATCATTAAATATATAAAAAATTAAACAATCTTGAGAAATTGGTAAAAAATAATTGGATAATGAGCTATGTGCATTTGACCCTAATACAATAATTTGAATATTCAAGAATTTGATTTTATAAATTTGACGTAATTTTTTTTTTATTATCAAGAAATCTAAACTCAATAAACTTTAGATATTCAAATATTTATGATAGATTAGTTAAATACATGAAATAACAAAACTATTATTATTAGATTTTTATTTAAATTATTTAAGATATTGTAGTTAATGTATAGTAGTAGTATTAATTTTAGTAATTAATTACATTTGACCAAAAACTAAATAATTAAGTAATTATATAAAAAAATAGATGATATATGTCATTTTCTCATAGTTTTGGCTTGGGTAAACTTTAAAATGTTATATAGATATAAGTTAGCATAAATTATCTAATATAACACCACGCTGTTACCGTAATTATAGAGTTAATACGTGTTATTATACATGACGAAGATCACGCATTAATGACACATGCAAGAGGATTTAAATAAAGTGGCACGACCATACCATACACCATAGATAATATTTAAAATCAGATAATCAAAACTAAACGATCTCGAAAACATCGAGGTCTTCGTCTGTTTCTATCATATTTTAAACAATTTAAATTCAATCACAACTTCTCCACGTTTTAATATTGAATATATACTTCCAAAATCCAAAACAGAAGTAGATTTTTTTGCATAATCTCAAACATACCCACATTTATATATAAATAAACAACAAAACCAACTTATAACAGTGGATCAAGAGAAAAACGAAAAACAAAAGGAAAGGGACTGTTTCATTAAATATTAGAGGATCTCATGATACACAGGCTACTATACAGCCAGGTCTGGACCCTCGCATACAATTAAGATGCGCATAAATACATACATAACCATATCTTATAATATTAAATATATGAGTTGGCCTAACAGTGACCCGAAACCCTAGCTATATTTCATAATAATATATGAAGTAGATGGAAACAGATTACTCATAATAATAATAAGATAATTTTCGTGGCGGAAATCGATGATTAATATAGTTCTCAGATTAATTAATGAGAATTTTAATAATTAAGCAGGCTCCTAATGATGGCTGCTTCGGCACTGTTGTCGTCCGTAGAGGCCAAGAGTTCCGACAAACGATCACTGAGATCATCAACTTCTCTGTGTAAGTTCCTGATGTAGCTGCAAGTCTCTTGTAGTACCTTGGATGCTGACACCTGTCCATTTACATAAATAAAAAAAATTAATTACAAGTACAAAATGACGATCATTAAGATCCACACGAAGAGTACGTGACAACATGTGCTACTGCTTTTTTTTCTTTCTTGATAACAATCGTATATATTTTCAAAATTTAATGGAAATCAGTATTCTAAAATGATTACTACTTCAATGTGCACAACGGTATAAACGGCCAATATTTAATTTCTCATCCATGTATAGAATTATGGTGAGAGTATATAGGTAGAAAAGAGTAATGAGGAGACATGGAGTTAAGGTACGTGGAAGTAGGAAGGGAACAAACTGAGTCCCACATCACCAACTTGTGAATTTAAATGCAAAGAAAAAAACATTCAAAAGAACAAAAAGATATATGCATAAATGAGGCTGTGAATTACTCCCTCTGTATGACTTTAAGTGTCGTTTTGAGAAATGTATCTGGTTAATATTTGGATGTATTTAACTTAAAACACATCCAGATACATTCAGATACATTTTATCAAAACGACACTTAAAGTCATACGGAGGGAGTAATGTTTATCTACTACGGATAGTTAATTGTAGGCCACATGTCTTTACACTACACGCCGTTGGATTTCACCATGCATATTAATTAATTCGTTATACTAATATAGTATATGGCTCCAATTGATTTGAACTTTCTAACTCCACATGTTGGTACGCCTAATTTTATAGGAAAGATCCAACTAGGCGATTAAGATTTACGTTTATAAAGCCGTAGACAAAACCACACGTACACCAAGGTAAATGCAAGAAAGAGAGTATAAAATAGTTTTTTGAAGTGTATACCTTGTCGGAACGTCGGCGGCGGATTTCAGGGATGAGGTGTTGGAGCTTAGAAACAAGATCAGAAATCTGATCGTCAGAGATTCTTGAGCTCCCTGACTGTCTTGAACGTGATGATCTTCTGCTAGACATCTTCTTTCTTTAGATATTATAAGTTTGTTTGTTTATGTGTGTGTAGAGAGAGGAATGCAAGAAGGATAAGTAGTTAATGTGTCAGAAAGAGAGAGAATGAGAGTGGAGAAGAAGGTGTTGAGGAGGGTGGAGCAAAGTGGATGTGTTTTTATAATGCAAATTTATGAAGAGAGAGAGAACAGTAAGAAGAAGGAGAAGAGATAAGTGCATGGAGGAAGGGTGTGGGTTATGTTTCTTTAATAAGGGTCTCCTTATTTCAACTATTTATTATTATTTCTTCTTAGCTATTTTTCATTATCGCTTAGTACCAAAAAGATATTGTTTATTTCGGGTAAACTTCTAAACTTACTTTCCCACGAGACCAACGGCTTGATTGTTACATGTATAAAACTCAACCATGTCGAGTTTTTTTCTCTAATTTCATTTCCACTTAACCTTCTTTCTGTTGAGCTATTCACATGGTGCAGTATCAATTTCAACTTAACAACCGTTATTGGAAATTCAAAGCTACATATTTCCTTTTTACAATTTTGAGCAAATGAGTAACCAACCATTATAGGTATAAGAGTTGATGGGGTTATAAGTAACTCCACATTACAATGCAAATATCTATTTCAGACGACTAGTGAGACAGCGACAATGGCAGAGCCATGCATATAGGCTTAAGAAAAGGCATTCGCCTCGGGCCCCCAAATAATATAGAAATTTTAGGGTCTTTATTTTCCAAATATTAGTCATACTAGTGTACTGGTTATACAAAAATAATTTAGTCCACCTTAATATTCCACCAGAGTTCAAAACTCAAAAATTTTCCTAGAAAATCTTCTTACAATGTTGTTATTTGTGTTTTCCCAGTATTATTTATTTATTAAAACTTTAAGATCTAAATTCTTCCTTTTTGTGTTAGTCTTCGTCATAATTTGAGTTCACGTGTTTTTTTCTTCTAATTCTTTTTGTATGTATTTCAAATAAATTCTTCCATTAATTATTTTATGTTAGTGGTGTGATTTTATTTTTGTTTCTTCTATCGATTTTGATTTTGTTATACCTAGGTCTTTTTATGACAAACACCAATTTTTTATTTAGTGTTCTCATTATATTAATATTACTTATTGTTTCACGCTTCTTTTGATTTTGCTAAATGATTGAACCTATGTTATAAAAATTGTTAAATAACTTGGCTATCATATATATAGAAAAAATGGGTTCGACAATTTGTTTATGATAGTTTAATCAAAAAGTCCGTAGAAAAAGTTTTTTTTTTGTCATATTTGTTTCTGATAACATTTTAGACTTTATTGATTTAGAAAAGAATTTGTTGGTTTAAGGCTTTATTTTATTATTTTTTTTTAGTTAACTGATTTTATGTTTTAAAACTACGTACCCTTACAAACATTATCGAAAAGGTCACATTTTTTATAAGTTTTGGCATGGCACTGGACAATGGTAATACCTCTACATGTTTTGGTCAGTTTTATTAAATGTTTATACTAAATCCTCTAACCTTTTTTACCTACTTATTTCTCTAATGATATTTTGTGATTATTTTTTCGTTACCAAAAAGTGTTCATCTCATAACTTGTCCAAAAGGATATGAATAAGTGTCCAGGTTATATGGGTTCTGACTAGGGGCGGACAAAAAACTTAACCCAAAAAATCGAACTGAACGTAACCTTAAAATCCAAACCGCGTTCAACCCATTAAATATATTTGTAATTAATGCTTAACAATGGATTGATCTGCACTTTAAAATCAAAGTAAGTCGACGATGCTACAGAGCCTTCCAAAACCGGGCCGAGAGGAAATAACTCATTGCAACAGTTTTGGCTCTACGCATCAGACTATATCAAACAAATCAGAAAAACAAAGGATAAAAATCAAATAAGAACTGGGAAAGGGACGTTGAAAAGGAGGGAGGGCCATGGAAATGAGAAGAGGGATCAAGTGGGGTTTAAAATGGCAAAATGTGTGTTTATCGCCAAACTAAGCTGTCCCTCTTTGCCTCCTCTCTCTGTCCGTCTCACCATTGCATCCCCACGTTATATGTATTACTTCCTTGTCCCTTTTTTTAACCACTTCCCTCTTCTATTTTCTCATCTCTTTCTAACCATTTCTTATTTCTTATTTCATAATCCTAACATTGATTTTTATGGAATTTATATTTCTTCATACATCCATGTTGATGTAACATCCAAATACCTGAAGTAAAAAATTATGGTTGTTATAATGTATATAAGTGAAGACAAGATACGAGAAAGAAAACATTTACCTTGGTAGTTTATAACATTAATTTATATCGTTTTTATTTTTAGTGTGGTGGTTGATATCATCAAAAGAGCGTAGGACATATAGTACAAGAAGATACCAAAAAATATTGATCGCCAAAATACGGATCATGTTTGGACGTTAGACTTGATAACTCTGATTTTTCAAAAGTACATTCCAAATCGTAAAGTAGATATAGGCGTTTTAGTTTTATTTGTGTTTTATTTTTTATTTTTTTTGGTTTGTTATGTTCTAGATGTTCTGTTTAATTCAGTTTTGATCTATTTATCATAAGAATATATACAAATAGTTTAATTGATAATAATACTCTTAACCAAAATAATGAAAATACGTATTCCATCTTTTTGACATGAGTTGCATGTACGTACATGCATGTTTGGTTACGTACATGCATGTTTGGTTTGACAAATTACGTGTACCAGAAAACTAAACCAAGCTCTTGGAATACTATGAAAAGAGACATCCAATTGGAAGCGGTAACTTTGTTTCGGATTCGGATAAACTACATTTATACCCACATGTAGGGAAAGAAAGAAAAACATCATGTTTCGGATTCGGATATACTACATTTATACACACACATTCAAAGCTATAAGGAAAGAAAAAGACAAACTACAGAAATTTGATATAGATTATTGATTATAGTATTTGATTCGTCCAAGTCAGAACGCAAACGAGACTTGAGGGTTTTAATTGGAATAGGAAGCTGAGAGAATACGGATAATTGGAGGCGGAGTGAATACAGCATGCATATGCTATTAATGAGACCTACCCTTACACACAGTCCGAGATCAGTAGCTTTCCTATTAATTAGGAACCCCATCTCTTAATTTTATGCCGTTTTTTCTGACTTTAATTACATCATTAAAACCAACAAATCTCAGTCCTTTTTTCTACTCAATATATTCAAAAAAGTTATACTTTTCCTTTCAGAAAACACAGCATTCTACAATTTTATTTTTGTTTTTAAAAAAATGCAGTCGTTTTATATTTTCAATACAAAATTTTGACTAAATTTTGATTTTAACCATACTATTTTAATGTGTTGATTAGAAAAAAAAACATTTATTTGGTGTATTAACAAAAGATAAAATATAACTTTTAATACTTTTTTGAGAAAAAATTTGTGAATAAAATGACACTTTTTAGAAATAGAGGGAGTAAAAGATTATGCCTCTGAGAGTACATATGAATTAGGGTTTATTTGCTACATAACACAAAAAAATTATAATTAATCATCTAACCAATTGCCCTAAATCTAATGGTCAAGATCTTGCCACATAGGGCCAAATTGGTTAGATGGTTAATTATAATTTTTTTTTTGTTATCTAGCAAATTAACCCTTAGAATTAATTATACTATATACTAGTTTTTTTTTTTTGTCGTTACTATATACTAGCTAGGTAGTACTTCCTCTATATTTCAATGTTATTATTTCTTAAAACAAGTGAAGTATTTATAAATTGGTGAACCCTAGACCGACCAATATCAAGATTTTAATGAGAAGATGCTTATCACATCACAAGTAAATAGTTGCGGACATTTCCTGGTATGGGTTAAAAGGTTAAAAAACCATAGAGAGCCCAAATTTGTTGACGGTCAAAGACATATAACGATAAAACCAACCCATCCCCGAGATTTTAAAACATGGCATGTGTTGTCTCGCAATCTCTGTTTTTTCTTTCATTTACCCAAAATATAATAATAATTATAACACATTATTTTAATACATAGACATTGATGGAAGCATATATACAAATATTCAATTACTTGAGGAACAGTGAAAAGATTTTCTGATTATTATTAGTACTAAACAACGTTCTTGGAATTCGGATGACGCAGAGAATCTCTCTAACTTTGTTTAAATATTATTAATTAACTCGTTAATTTATTGTACGAATACGTGTGTGTGTGTATGCGGCATCTTCCTGGCCTACATAATACCAGTTTGGATATTGGTAGGATCGTGATTCCACGAGATCAAACCATTTCATTCCATTTTTGCTAAAATAGTGAAAGAGATCCGATTGCCTTATATTTGTTAGTATGATTCGGTTAAATGAAATCTACAGTAATAATTGATCTTTCAAATAAAATTATTTCTAACGACCTTGACTTAAGCCAACAATTAGTTCAAGAGGTTCAATAGGTGTTTCGTCCGCATGTCGAATCTGGCTTTGAACACAAAATACCGTTACATTTGAAAAAGACCCGTCTTAACGGTATTGAATGTACGTAACGGTATTACCATATATATTAATGTGATGTTTGTTTAAAAATTACCCGAAAATCCATGTTATTTATAAAAATTACATGCAATAGATGAAATAGCTTTCTACGATAGTGTTATCTATTATTTTTGCAAATCAAATGGTGAAATTTTGTTTTTCTAATACATATTCTCTTGATTTAAATTGAGAATAATGACATTTTAATAACTCGTTAGTGTAAGATTCAATGATACTAAATCCAAGCAAGCAAAGAAATGTGTTGAAATTTTTTCGTGAAAGCTAATTGAACAATAAATTGAGCTTATATAGTCATTGGTCCTATATTATATATTACTTTGATAAATGTGTGCATATGAAGAATTTGAAGGGAAATAGTACATTTGAACCTGACCCGAAACAGAGATACTCATACCAAATTTTAACATTTGGTGATCTGTGCAAATATTAACATGTTTACAAATTTATCTGACGGATCCAAACATGAACATTTGTCCGAAACCCACAAGGCTTATACTGTTTTTATCAAAACAAAAATGAAATAGAGTAGGGTGTATGGAGCCTCATGTGATGTTCTGCCACTGTTGTCCTCTCATAGAATCCAATCTCTGTCAAATTTTCACATACTCGATATATTTGTCCACACATTTCGATGTAATATTAATTTTTGGAATTTATGAACTATATATAATATATGTATTTAAAGTTTTGGCCAGATATAATCTGAAGGTATAATAACAGTATTCATTTTCTACTTAGCCATAACTATTTGGGCAGTACTTTGATAAAACTACGTTAGAAAACAAATTAAAAAAATTGTATTTTTCACACTTGCAAACATTCAAAATAATTTAAGTCACCGAAACAAAACAACTGTGTCAAGTTTTATGGGCTTCTAACTAAAAGTTGATTGGTAATGAACATATATTAACACATATCTCTTACATATCACTCAAAGTCTTTTTTCATTTTCAATGTGGAATGTTCTTTACCAACCGAATAAACATCTTATGACTTTGACTTGCAATACTGCGGTGATAGCGGATCATGTCATCACACTATATGTGTGGGGTTTTCCCCATGTACTATGTTTGGCTATCTAAATATTCGCCGATTCCATCTATGGAAATTTGGTCGATGCCTTTATCTTGGCTCTAATGCAAGTGCAATTATGAAAAGGCTCAAATACAGATCTTTTTGTCGTTTTGGCAAACGTTCGCCCCAACATGCACAAATCTCATAGTAAATAATGTTGAGAAAGTTGTCTCCAACTTCTCCTGTCTTTGGTAAATGTAACTCATATGGTGCTTGGGAAAAGGAGGCTTCGAGAGTTGGTTTATGGTGGTGTTACGGGACGATCAAGGTTGAATTCTCTGGCTAGGTACACGTACATTAGGAAGACAAATCTTGATGCTAATGGCAGAGGCTCAAGAACTTCTATATAGTCACTGGAAAGTGTTTATGTATTCATTTAAAAAATTTATATATGTATTCGTAGTTGAGTTAATTATACAATAAGTCTTGGATATCTATCTCCTTGACCTCATTTTGTTTTTGATAAATTTTCTAAATTTTTGTTTAAAATATTTTTGAACAATTCCAAACTCAAAATCAACTCGACTCTTCGACTCTTCTAATTATTATTATTTTGTGTTTAAAACTAATGGAATTTTTGGAAAAATGAAAATAAAATGCTGTGTTTTAGAATGTCCATATTGTTCTGTATTATAATCAAGTGGCAAATTTTGTAAAAGGTATATAGAATAAATGTTTATGGTTTCTTGTTGCAGTTTTAAACAATACTCGTACACGATAATTTTATACTAGCTTTCATTTTGAAAATAAATTAATGTTGTTATTAACTAATTGTATATTCACGTGGTTAGTTTCTCTGATCATGTGAACAAAAATCAAGTCACTAATGGAACTTTGCACCACAAAATATGCATTAAGGAATCGAATTCTGAATCAAATCACGTGTCAGAATTTATTTTATTTTTTTGTGGTAGACTTAACTATTAAAAATTGTATATAAACCCCTGGATAATGAATTTTTATTTAAGTTGCAACCAATGGGCTAAACAAGTACTGTGTGGCGGGACACCTAAAGTTGTCACACCACAACAAAGCCCCAACACAAGCCTTGTTTAACCCATAGGTTCTCTAATTTAATATCATATGACCCTTTCCTAAGATTTTGGGTCTAATTCTTTTTTTAACAATCTTTCATACACCCTAAACAACAGACATAACAAGCGATCTCCTTTAATGCACAAGAGGTAGTAATGTTGGATTTTCCAGACCAAAAACAAAACAGAGTTTGATGAAAAAATTAAGAGGAAAATGACAAAAATACGAGGAAGAGACAAAAGTCAACGAAAACTGGAAAAGACTATTTGTGTGAATTGAGAGACATGCCTTGTTTTTTCAAGAGAGAGAAGTGCACAAAAGCAAAGCACATGTGTTGTTACAATTCTCACTAAAAAACAGAATTTGACTATTTGGTGCTCAGAACCTTGGATTTTGTCCCAGTTTAATCAGATTTTTGCAGACCATGAAGGAAACAAACCATGCTCAATGTCTCAACTTCACTACAATCTCTCTCTCACACTGATCAAAACAACTAATGAAGAATCTGTCTAGCATTCTGAGTTTTTAACATCAAATGAATACAAACATGTCTGCTTTGCTTTTTTCACTAGACAAACATTTACCTTTGTGATGTTCCCTTAAGCTTTGTCGAACATTTTTTACTTAGCAAACGTCGTAACACCGATTCACGGGAAGCATTTCATTCTCTGCCAAAACATAAGGGACCGATAAACGTTTAAGACCCTTCTCATTCAAAACCTAATCTATAATTAGATATTTCAATCACCTGTCTTTCGACCTCGACAAAAGATGCTTGAAGCCTTCTTTTCAATACGGTTCTCTCTTCTTCGCAACTCTCCATTTTAGTGTCTAAGAACAAGATCATACGTATTAAAACCCATTAATTCCATGTAAAGAGATCTCTGCTTATCTAATTAAAGTGTATTCATCAATGTTACTATGATCCAAAACAGAACCAATTGTTCAAAAAGGCTAAATCTTGAGTCAATCTGCTAGGACACATGAATGACCTGAATTAAAGCAAATTCAGGCTACAGTCACATCTCTTTATGGACTCTAGTTAATCATAATTGAAGTGTCATGTCAGCATCAATCGTCAGAAGAAGAAGTTATCAGAAATATTTTAGCAAACAAACAAATTGAGAATAGCAAGACTTTTGACTACATTTACCGTAATAGTATGTCGACAAAATCGTGATCCGCTCCTTCGGCTGCAAAAGAGAAAAACCAAACAATTTACTATGCCGAACCTAAATAAAAGACTAGTTGTTTTGGAGACATACCATTACGAAAATCCCTTCACGGCGAGTAGGAACTTCTTCTAGCTTCCTCAATGTTTCATCTCCTTTAGTAACTTTACCAAACACAGCGTACTGTCGAATACCGCCAATCTTATTACTAGTAAATATCGAAAATAGAGAAAAGCGAATAGTCCGTATTGAATTAGCTTAGCTAACCTGACCATCAAGATGAGGAGCATCACCAAGAAGCATCGAAAATGACGATTGTGCACTATTTGGATCTGCATATCTACCAAAACAAAACCAAAACCATGAATACGCGAACACAAACCGAGCTAAACAAGATCGAAAATATTATATACATACCTTCCCATGGAAAGAGTACCTCTAACATGTTTAACATCACTAAACTCTCCCAATATTTTCTTCTCAGCTTCTTTCTTTTGCTCGTCATTCATCGGTGCTGATCGTCCATTCGCTACATCTGCAACTTGAGCAACAAAGCCTTTATCAACCTGCAAAATGACTCACTTTTCAAAAACTGACCAAAAGATGCAAATCAAGATCAAAGCTTAAGCGTTTTAATGTACCCTGAAGAAATGATTGGTGTTGTAACCTCCTAATCGAACAAGCTTGAAGATATGGTCCACTGTCTTTGGTGCAACAGTTGGATAGAATCCGAATTCAATATCTCCATAACTAGTCTGCACCATCATTATCATATCCACACATCAAAATCAAGAAAATTGAAATCGCTATTACATAAATTCAAATTGAGATTTTTTAATCCTCAAGTCTTGAAATCGCCCAAAACACCAAGCAAGCCCTTGTGTCTGATTTTGGTTACAGAGAAGAGGAGATGAGAAATGAACCTGGAAGACGACACGAGCGGAACCAAGTTCTGGTTCGTGAGAGAGAGCATTGACTATGGAGGCAAAAGCTAAGCAAGCCAAACTAAAGATCAAGATTAGCTTGTTTCCCATTTTTCGTTTAGATCGGATCAAAGAGAGTTCGAAGTCAAACACCGGCAGAGAAAATCTTCTGACGATGACCGGAATCGAACTGATGTTGTTTTTTTAAGTTGGGCCTAAATGTTTGTTAATTAAGGCCCATAATATTATGTCGATATAGCCCAACTTGAAATAAGCCGTTGTGCAATGTTTTGTTTTTCTATTATAATTTTACATACGACAACAACAAAAAAGAACTAAAACAAGCTTTTTTCAGCCGGCAATTATTGTACTTCAGTTTGGGTGTTGAAAGCAATGAGTAAAGTTTCAATGTGACGGCGTTTGGGTGATAGATGGGTTGATTTTTGAACAAAAGCATTTGTTCGTCTTCTACTTTTTGTGGAATTTGGGTTAGGGAAGATTCATGCTTTGATTTTAGGTTTCAGTTACATCAATCAACATCTAGAGTTAATGCTCCCTCGAAGAACACGATTCCCGATATATCGACGGTGCAACGGAAATAGATCAATTTCGAAAACCTACACAAACCGAACAAATAATAATGCAAATTGTTTATATAAATATATTTATTTCGACGCAACCTTATCTTTCAATTTTTAAGATGCATACAAGCCCACGAATTTAACATTCTAAATTAAAGCATATACTTCTATAAGGAAATACTTGCTTTTTAACCACACGAGTAAACCATTTGTTTTTTATCCATAAAAAATCCCCACGAGTAATCCACTACAGCACGTCTTTCTAAAACATGATTTCGTAATAAAATCATATTTATAGTCTGATTATTTCCATTTACGTGTAAGTCATGAGAGTAAACGTGGTCTATGAAAATGACGCAAAATTAATGTTTAGGCCTCTTTTTTTTGTCTATATTTGATAATTGATATATGCGTCAGTAGAGAAACAAAAATACAAAATCAACTTTCTTGCATATATGTGTTACAAATTAGTTAAATAAAAGAGTTATAATGTGTTACATAATAACAATTTGGTGAACAAATGAAGGATGCCAAAATTTGTTTATAAGATATGCCCACTACCTTTCTTCTCCTCAATGAGTTTGCTACATCATCCTCCAAGTTTTCTATTTTTTAAAAGCAGCACATACACGTCAGTACCTTATGCTTTTTAACATTCTTGTTATGTGTATATTAGTATATATGTATGTGTATATTAGTATATATGTACGTACGTGTGTATTTATGTGTGTCAGTGTGTGGTAACAATGATTTGCTGTTTCTGACTTTTTGTGTAAAGCATCCGAGAGAACATATACGTATAAGGAGTTAGTGACGTGCGTATATTGATAACATGTGAGTTCAATATAAGAAGGTATCACCAAAGGATTATTTTTTGTTAAAATGCAAATATAACTGTGATTCCCATCCCATCATAACATGTTACACATACACACACAATATATAAATTCAGTTAAGCTTCTCAAGTTTTTCTACGCTTCTTCCGCATTCTTATTTGGCATATTATAAAAACTTTCTTCCTCATTTTACAAATCACTGCAGTATAAGTTAGACATACACTACAAGAAAACATGCAGATTTCCGACGGACATTTTGTTTCCGTCGGAATTCCGTCAGGTAACTCCTACGGAATCCCGACGGGTTCTCGAGAAAAACCAAATCCGTCTCTATTCCGTCGGTTTTTCCCGACGGACAAAAAAGCCGTCGGAAAAAACCGACGGAATAGAGACGGATTTTTTTTCTGTCGCAAAATGGCGACACCACATCGACGGAAATCGGACGGAAGTAAAAATTTCCGATGTCGGCGACGTCTGAGTGATCGGACTTATTTCCGACGGCTTATATCTGTCGGAAACTAGGACGGTATTCCGACGGTTTACGATGTCGGCAAAGTTTGAGTGGTTGAGATATCGTCTGCGGTGGCCGATGGGATGTGGCGGGGTCATATGTCGGACATATTGACGGAAGTCCGACGGTGGCTTGACGGAAATCTATTATACATAAGTTTGCAGAACGGTTCATTCAATTCCATCAGAAAAAAATTTCGACAAACAAAAAAAATATAAAGATGAGTTCATATTTTCGGGCATGGATGGACGAGCCAATGACGGAAGAGGGCTCGGACTTATTAAGGGACGAGTACGCTCAAGGATTATGGGAGTTCATGAATTTACCCAGTAATGTAGACGCAGCAAAAAAAGGTCAGGATATTAAATGTCCTTGTTCTAATTGCTGTAATAGAATTAGTGTTGCCGTTCATAATGTTTGGAATCACTTATATAGATATGGTTTTAGACCGGGATATAAGGTTTGGTATTTACATGGAGAAAGGAATTATGAATATGGTAGTACTAGTAGCAATCAACCTTATTTTCCTGATGTCGTAGGGGAACCTACAACGGAAGTAGATGTTGGGGTAAGTACGGTTGCGATGGTTAATGATGCGTATAGAGAGAATAATATGCAGTCGGGTGGGTATGAGGGTGATAGGGGTGAAGAGCCTAATTTAGAATCTCGAAGGTTTTTCGAGTTGTTAGACGCATCAAAGCAACCACTATACAGCGGTTGTAGGGATGGCCATTCACCGTTATCGTCTGCTACTAGGATGATGAACATAAAGACTGATTACAATTTGTCCGAAGAATGTGTGGATGCTATCGCCGAGTTCGTGAAAGATATTTTGCCAGAAGATAATCTGGCCCCCGGATCATACTACGAGATACAAAAACTTGTTGCCGGTCTTGGTTTGCCCTACCAGGTTATAGATGTCTGCATCGACAACTGTATGATATACTGGAGAGAAGACGAGAACCGAAATAAATGTAAATTTTGCCGCAAACCCCGTTTTCAGGATACAAGTGGCAGGGTGAAGATTCCATTCAAACGGATGTGGTATTTACCCTTAACGGAGAGGTTGAAGAGGCTGTACGAATCAAACCGCACAGCATCGGCTATGAGATGGCATGCAGAGCATAGTCAAGATGGAGATATCACGCATCCTTCTGACGCGGAAGCGTGGAAACACTTTCAATCAATGTATCCAGATTTTGCCGGTGAACGACGGAATGTATACATAGGCTTATCCACTGATGGTTTCAACCCGTTTGGCAAGCATGGAAGGAAATATTCATTGTGGCCGGTCATCGTGACACCTTACAATTTGCCTCCATCTTTGTGCATGCGGCGCGAGTTCCTGTTTCTCTCAATTCTAGTTCCCGGGCCAGAGCATCCAAGACGGTCGCTCGATATATTCTTCCAACCATTGATTTATGAGTTGCAGATGTTATGGGAGCATGGTGTTCTGGCTTATGATGTTTCAGTGAAGCAGAATTTCACCATGCGTGCGGTTCTTATGTGGACCATAAGCGATTTTCCGACATACGGTATGTTATCTGGATGGTCAACGCATGGACGATTGGCATGTCCTTATTGCCAAGACAATACTGCAGCTTTCCAATTGCATCACGGCAGGAAGACTTCATGGTTTGATTGCCATAGGTGTTTTTTGCCGCCCAATCATCCATATCGTAAGTCTAAACGACATTTCAAGACGGATGTACGAGTGTTTCATGGTCCACCTCCTGAGATAGATGGTCATAGCATATTGGAACAATTACGAGATTTTGGTGCAGAGCGAACTCCTGAATGTGGGGGAAATGGTCATTACCCAGTCGACGGTTATGGGGAATATCACAATTGGGACAAGAAGAGTATTTTTTGGGATTTACCGTACTGGAAAGATCATCTACTGCGGCATAATATAGATGTCATGCATGTGGAAAAGAATTTCTTTGACAACATCATGAACACCGTATTAAACGTCCCAGGAAAGACCAAAGACAATTGGAAGTCTAGAATCGACTTGCCATCGATTTGTACGAGGCCATCTCTTCATGTTTTGAACGATAGATTGCCTATGCCTGCGTACCGGTTAGACGCTAGGAAGAAAGAAGTATTTTTTGAATGGTTCAAAAATTTTGTAAAATTTCCAGACGGCTATGCATCTAACCTAGGTAACTGCGTGGATTCGACGGAAGGGAAGTTTATAGGAATAAAGAGTCATGATTGTCATGTCGTGATGCAGCGTCTTCTTCCATTTGTATTTGCATATCTTCTTCCAGAACCTATCCACCAAGCAATAGGAGGTATATTTGTTACTCCCATTAGTCTATGTCTATCATTATATTACTATATATGTACTAACTTGTTTAATTTTATTTTGTAGGAGTTGGTGCATTCTTCCGAGATTTATGTTCACGAACGCTTACCGTCCACGGGATACGTAACTTGGAGGCCAATATCCCAGTACTCCTTTGTAATATTGAGAAGATATTTCCACCATCTTTTTTTGACGTTATGGAACATCTCCCAATTCACCTCCCACGAGAAGCAGCCTTAGGAGGCCCTGTTCAATACCGATGGATGTATCCGTTCGAGCGTTACATGTTCCACCTCAAGAAAAAGGTCAAAAATTTGAGCAAAGTTGAGGGATCTATTGTCGCACAAAGCCTAAACGAGGAAGTCTCACAATTTGCCGAATGTTATTTTCCACGGGAAGTTAGTACTAAGGCAAGACGCCCTGCCCGACATGATGATGGAGGTGAGAAAGCAGTCTATGACGTGGTTGTTCCTAAGTTGTTTGCCCAAGTTGGTGGAGCAAGTGGAAAACGAAAGAAACGCACACTATCTGCACAGGAGGTCACACATCTGCATACGTATATCCTTATAAACTGTGACGAAATGTTGGAGTACGAAAGGTATCTCAGTTATTAAACTAAATGTCTGGAATTATTTGCCTTCATCAACTAACGACTGTTATGTTACAGGATATACATGTCTCTCGCACGTGCTTACCATTATGGTAAGACAGATGCCGAACTTGCTGTATTGAAAGATGAAGAATTTGCGGACTGGTTGAAATGTTATGTAAGTTAATATAATTAATTACGCTTACTTTTGCATATATGTTTGCACGTTCATTTTTTACTTATTAGATATTACGAATATAATTTTTAGGTTTCCGATAGTAGATCAACTGATCAATCAGTCCCGACATGGTTAGTGGAGGTTTCTTATGGTTTACGCAGCACGACGATTTCATATCCCAAGTTTTGCACTAGGGGATATTCGTTCAGGATTCATGAGGAAGGACGTCAAAGATCAACTTCGGACTATGGTATTTCGGCGCAATCCGGTGATACCATGTACTATGGGATTTTAAAAGAAATCTTGGAAATCCGTTATCCTGGAATGGTAAACTTGAGGTGCATTGTATTTATGTGCGATTGGTATGATCCATCCAATGGTCGAGGGGTTCGAGTCGACCAGCTTGGTGTTATTTCGATAAATTCAAGCCGCAAATTGCAGTATTATGATCCATTTATCCTTGCGTCTCAAGCAAACCAGGTATCAATATTTACACTAATATGTTTACCTATGTACTCATACTTAAGGTTTCTTGTTCATGTATAATAACAATATCCACTAATTATTAATAGGTTTGCTACATTCCATATCCTCGAGTTGCCTACCGTACAGATCCGTGGGTCACAGTAACTCCAATAAACCCCAGAGGCAAAATCTATGGCGTTCCAGAACAAGATGCTCTACAACCATCGAGAAGTGTACAAATGTCACCTATTGAGGAGATGAATAACATTGACCTTGTCGTTGATGTCACTTATGTCGGGGATGATCTAGTGCATTCGGACGAAGAGGAAACACGGGGAGAATTTGACGACGATTCAGACTCAATCCCCAGTGATGGTTCTACCGGAGATTCAAAATAAATATTAGTTGTGCTTATTCATGTTAGTCTCTCACATTTGTGCATGTGTTCCTTATAACATTTTACATTTCATAAACAAAACCGATTGTGGACGAAAATCTGAGTATTGCAACTCCAATAAAACATTAAATTTAATGAAACATATATTTTTAACACAATCTTAAACAAGTACAATAAGGAATTGCAAATTTTTAACACCTAACAATTATGGTACAAGTCCACAATAACCTCCCCAAAGGACTATCAGCTGTCTGTTTCCACTCCGAACTTACCATATGTTAAAACCATTTCATGATGTTCTTTCCCTTTTTTTTCTTTCTTGGAGAATCTACAAATCCGTCGCACAATTCACTTTTTATTGCATCAACGTCTACATTTATGTTTGGCTTTTCTGGGCTTTGGGCGAATTGGAAGTCATAGTAATGATCCGTTGTTGGAGATTCTAAAAAACCGTCCCACAAATCTTTTTTGATTGCATCAACATCTAAATTTAAGTTTGGCTGTTCCGGGCTTTGCGCGAATTGAAAGTCATACGACTGATCCTTACCTACGTTTGAAGTACTTGCACCGTAAGTATCTGACTTTTCCACCAAGTCACATGGTGGTTCACCTTCGGTATCCCGCTCTTGATGAAGACATTGTGGCTGCCTATCGTAAATGTTGTGGATGTTTGGCGCGAACTGGCTGTCAGGCACTACTGTTGCTGTGGAATCTTCTTCATCGATTGGTGAGCACGTATCTAATTCCCATGAGTAAGTGGGAATTTGCTGAGTGAATTCGTCGCATAGGGATTCGGATTCCCACGAGTATTTTGGAACAATGAAAAAATTAGCCACGCCTTTTGTGTTTGAGTCTTCATTAGGAGAGCTGGAAGACATTTTTTTTATAATTTGAAGCTGTACCACATAAAAAACTCAATAGGGAGTATTTAAAGAAGACGTTATATGTCTAAACCGTCGATATTCCATCATATACAGTGGCCGTTACCGCCGGAATACTGACGGAATTCAGACAGCACGATGTCGGCAACGTATGATTGGTCAGTGGGTATGGACGGATTTCCGACGCATTAAATCTGTCGTAAGTAATGATGAATTTCCGACGGTATTTATACGGAATCAGATGTCGGCAAAGTATGATTGGTCAGTGGGTATGGACGGATTTCCGACGCATTAAATCTGTCGTAAGTAATGATGAATTTCCGACGGTATTTATACGGAATCAGATGTCGGCAAAGTATGATTGGTCAGTGGGTATGGACGGATTTCCGACGCATTAAATCTGTCGTAAGTAATGACGAATTTCCGACGGTATTCATACGGAATCAGATGTCGGCAAAGTTTGATTGGTCAGTGGTTATGGACGGATTTCCGACGCACTACATCTGTCAGTAGTAATGAAGAATTTCCGACGGATTACCGACGGACATAAGTAAGTTTTATATAAGCATCCCGGCTCTGCATTCATTCATAAAAAATTTGAACCCATACTCATAACATAAAATATTCTATTGCGTAATGGCTAATAATGATCTATGGAATTACTATATGCAAAACCGAGCCCCTGGTCAAAACACTCGCAACACACCTCGTGTTCCATCAAGCCCTCCTTACGATAACTTAAATGTTATTGATGGTGAACCGACAATTTCACCCCATCCAACTCAACAATCGCAGAACCAAACGCCCGTAATACCGGGACCTGGCCAAGTCGTACGGCAAGGATTGTTTCGCAAGAGGACTCATGATGCAAAGGTGCTGCAAGGTGAAAGTTCTCAAACACGCCCAACACAAGATTTTATTTCTGAGTTGATTAACGAGGCACCACAAGCCGACCATGATTTTAGTAGTCCGCGGTGGACTTCTACTATCGATTACATAATCCGGGAAGGTATATATATATATATATATATATATATATATATATATATATATATTTAATTATCATTTTTACTTTTTCAAAAATGAATTAATGTACGTAGGTGACTAATACAAAATCTATCATTCACAAATGTAGGTTCTTATCATAATAGGATCACACCATCCTGGACCCAGGTTGCAGAAATTCAATCCCCGCGTTCACAATTTGTGAAAATAAAAAAGGTTTAGGTTTCCGTCCAATTTTATTAACATTAATTTATAGACACATTTTATCTGAAAGCTAGTATTTATATTTTATTTAATTTTCAGATTGTTGCTATGCTCTCTTCTTTATCCCCCAATGACCAGGGAGATCTGCTTGTAACCTTAAAAGATCCTTGGGGAAAAATCGAGGGAACCATGCACCATAACATCTTAAAAAATGACGAGTACAGACTCATGACTGGTGTAGGTGCGGTATTCATCTTGAAGAATGTTACCGTTTGCCGATTTGATAGGACCCCAAAGTACCTAAATATCACAGAGCGGAACATTGTTAAGGTAGTTACACCATACGTTTATAATGATTTTTGGGAATGGTTTTAACTATATTCAGTTACGAATCAGATAATCGGTGCTAATTCGATGATTGCTGAATACCACCCAACGGAAATATGCACCATGGAGGAGGAAGATGAAGAAACTACTGGGTACGAATATGAAACAGTGCCATACTCCGATGAAGAATAAATAATTTAAACCTCTAAAGCTTTATGTTGCAGTAATAATAAATAATGTCCTACTATTTATTGTACGATTTTATAATGTTGTCATGTTTTTTAATTCCTATTATGGAATGAGAAATAGAGGTGTTAAATATGTGTAATACGTTTCGAAGCCGTACTAATATATTTATGTTTCTTGACTGCGATGGTCAAATTAACATTTTAGCGACATATAATTTTGACAAAGCTTAAATTTAATTTTTAAAAACCTTATAATCAACTTTCAAACCATATGATATACTTTTATATCAAACAACTTTATATTTTTATAAACTTTATAATCAACTTTAAATTTGTAGATAATATTTAAAAGGATTAAGGAAAGAAACCGTCGGAATTCCGTCTTATAAGAAAGACGGAATTCCGACGGTTTTGGAGTTATATTATTTGTAAATTTTTTCCCCAAATTTTAAATCATAAAAACCCCAAACCGTCGGCATTCCATCTTATATGAAAGACGGAATTCCGACGGTTTTGGAGTTATATTATTTGTAAATTTTTTCCCCAAATTTAAAATCATAAAAACCCCAAACCGTCGGAATTCCGTCTTATATGAAAGACGGAATTCCGACGGTTTCTTTCCTTAATCCTTTTAAATATTATCTACATATTTAAAGTTGATTATAAAGTTTTAAAAATTTTAAAGTTGTTTGATTTAAAAGTATATCATATGGTTTGAAAGTTGATTATAAGGTTTTTAAAAATTAAATTTATTTTAAATTTTATATATTTAAAGTATATATAATTCTTTATAAAAATCTATATAATTAATTATAAAAACCTTGTAATAAACTTTACACCTTAATCATATACTTTAAATTGAAAAACAAATTCCCAACACCGTCGGAATTCCGTCTGAAAATTAAGACGATATTCCGACGGTTTCGGATTTTTTATTCTTTGTAATTGTAGCAAGAAATGTAGTTTAATTAAAACACCCAAAACCGTCGGAATTCCGTCTTAAATGTAAGACGGAAATCCGACGGTTTTGGGTTGTTTTTGATTTTAAAGTTTAAAAGTTCATTATAAGGTTTATAATCACATTATTTGTAATTTTAAAGTTCATTATAAGTTTTAAAGTTATAATCACATAATTATAGTTTTAAAGTTGATTTTAAAGTTTTAAAGTTCATTATAAGTTGTAAAGTTAATCACCCTAATCACATAATTTTAAAATCACATATATATGTTTGATAGAAAAAATGTTTTTGTAAGAGAAAATATATAAAAAAATTTACAACTAAATATTTTAAAAGAATAACCGTCGGAATTCCGTCTTAAATGTAAGACGGAATTCCGACGGTAACCCTAATTTGCCCAGCCGCCTAAAGACATCGTAATCTTCGTCAAAGCGGGAAAACAGTCGGAGGTACCGTCGGAATTTTTTATTACCGTCGGAAAACCGTCTGATTTCCGTCGGACCCCCTTTTATATCCACAACCATCGTCTTCCCCGATCTCAGATCAGAAAACGAAAATTTCTTCAAACCGCCGATTGCTCGCCGAATCTCCGATTGCTCGCCGAATCTTCTCCTCCGTCGTTAATCTTTCACCAAAACCAAATCAATGTAAGTTTTCCATACTTTATTAGAAATTTTCAAAAAGTGTTCTTCATGATTTTATTCGGATCCGAAATTTGTTCGTGGATTAGTTATGAATTTATTCGTGGATTAGTTAATCGGATCCGAAATTTGTTAGTGGATTAGTAACAAATAATTGTTCATGAGAATTGTTAAGAAATTTTTCATTAGGAATTGTAGATTATTTTGAAAATTTTATAAAAATATTGTTAATATTTTTTTTAAACGAATTATGAATTAACAAATTAAGTAAATAAAAATTTTAGGGTTTATGAGGATGTTATAAATTTATTAGATTAGGTTTCAAATAAATTTGCAAAATTTTTGAAATTTGATAATTTTTGGAGTTTACTAATTTTAAGAATTAGATTTTCATTTGTGTTATGTGAGTTTTAGGGATTTATTATGATTTAATATGTAATTAATATATAAATTGTAATTTTCTAAATATCTTATATAGAATATTTGAAGGTAATCTATTTAAATCCGTATAATTTAAAATTTTTATCACATTAATAAAAGACTTTAAACCTTAATAATTTTAACATTATATAAAAATAAGTAAATTTAAAACTTTAAATCCTCTAAATTTAAAATTTGATAAATTTAAAATGTATAACGTCGAACAATTTTTCTATTAATTTAAAATGTTAAATCCTCTAAATTTATATATATCATATATATATACAAAATTTTATGAAAATGTATTAAAATCCTTACAATTTTAAATAACATTAATAAAACAATTTAAACTTTTACAAATGTAAATTTATACATATCAATTTCCCAACAAAACCTAATTCCATAAAGTTCGATTTCTTAATAAACAATATTTTTAAAAAACCCCAACTTAATTCAATGACATAAAACCCCAACTTAATTCAATGACATAAAACCAATAAATTACATAAAACCCTAATCTCCAATATCCTTAAAAACCATAATGTAAAATTTTCAATTAACTAAATTCCAAAATCTGCAACTCACAAAATCTTATACATTCCAATTATCATAAATCCCAAAAAATCTAAATCTCCAAAATATGGAAATCGTAGGGCAAATTATGGGGATTTTCATAACTCTAGACGTGGTGCGAGTTCTAGTAGGGGAGGTCGGTCTCCGAGTCAGACCGAGTTCCCCGAGGAGACCCCATTCCCCGAGGAGACCCCATTCCCGTCTCAGCCCATGCCTACAGCCCACTCAGCCCCCAGCTCGTTGACCATCGACCCGTCGGAATTCCGTCTGTTATGGCCGGAAAACGGAACCCGTCGGAATTCCATCTGTTATGGCCGGAAAACGGAACCCGTCGGAATTCCGTCTGTTATGGCCGGAAAACCAACCACCGTCGGAATTCCGTCTTTCATCGCCGGAAAACCAACCCGTCGGAATTCCGTCTCCTTTGGGTCGCCGACATAATTCCGTCGGGATTCCGTCGCAAACAAGCGACGGATTCCCGACGGTTTTTGTTTTTCCGACGTGATAGAAACGACGGCCTGTTCCCGTCGGAAACCGTCGGAATACGTCCTTTTCCGACAGCTTACAGACGGTTTTGGCCGTCGGAAAAGGCCCTGTTTTCTTGTAGTGATAAAACATGTTTTCGAAAAACTTTACTGTTAATAGAATGACTCAGATCGAAAAACCATTGGCAAACCTAAAACGTATCAACACTACAAGAAAACATCATGTTTTCCGACGGACATAATATCCGTCAGAAATTTCCGTCGGAAAGCCGTCACAATTTACCGACGGATATTGTATCCGTCGGTATTCCGTTACCTTATACCGACGGATTATCGACGAAACTAAGTCGTCGTAATTTTGTAACGGATTTCCGACGGATACGGTATCGGTATACGGTATACGGTATACATATACGATATACGGTATCCGGTCTACGGAAAACCATCTTGTTATCGCCGGAAGATTTGTATTGATTCTTTTGATTGTTTGAAAATTGTTCTTGAGAAATTGTTTTTTAGAGATTTAGGAGTGTTATATGTCGAATTAGAAGTATGATTGGTCTGATTTCGAACATATATATGAGGATTTCGTGATTGATTAGTAAATTGAACATGAAATTTAGTGATTTAGGGATTATGAGAATTTTAGGAATTTAGAAATTTAGGGATTTAGAAATTATGAGAATTTTAGGAATTTAGAAATTTAGGGATTATGAGAATTTTATGAATTTAGAAATTTAGGGATTTAGGAATTATGAGAATTTTAGGAATTTTATATTTAATTTTAGATTTACTTTTATTTTTAATTTAATTTTAGATTAAGTTTTATTTTTAATTAATTTTATTTTAATTTAATTTAGTTAATTAGAATTAATTTTTTTTAATCCGTCGGAAATCCGTAACCGTATACCGTATACCGGATTTCCCACATACGGATACGGTATCCGTCAGAAATCCATCGGAAATTTTCGACAGATTTCTGACGGATTTACCCTAATTTTATCCCGCCAAACACATCGTGATCATCGAAAAGGCGGGGGAATCCGTCGGAAAAATCCGACGGAATACGTTCTAATTTTATACCGCTCATATTCTCTTATTTGGTAAGAAGAAGAAGAAGAAGAAGAAGAGGAGGAGGAGGAGGAGGAGGAGGAGGAGGAGGAGGAGGAGGAGGAGGAGGAGGAGGAGGAGGAGGAGGAGGAGGAGGAGGAGGAGAAGAAGAAGAAGAAGGAGAGGAGGAGGAGGAAGAGGAGGAGAAGAAGAAGAAGAAAATTTTCCGCCGGAGATTTTTTTTTTTTTTAAATTGTAATTCCGTCAGAAATCCGTCGGAAATTCGTCGGAAATTTCCCACGGATTTCCGGATACGGTATCCGGTATACGGTTACGGAATCCGTCATAAATCCGTCGGAATTCGTATTCCGACGGATTTATGACGGATTTCCGTTATTCCAAAATCCGTCGGAAATTTCCGACGAGATAGATCCGACGGTGGAAATCCGTCGGAAACAATCTTATTCCGACGGATTTCCGACGGTTTTGGCCGTCGGAAATCCCCCTGTTTTCTTGTAGTGCAACCATTTTTTTATTCACATTTAAATCATATCAACTACTCCTGTATAATACTAGAAAACGAGAGAATATAAATGTGTCAAAAAACGAAAAGTAAAAGAGAGACGGGGAGAAGTCAAGCGTGATGCGAATGCGATACGTAAACCATTGCTTTTAGGTTTACTTCTTAGTGAGGAAAAATACTTCCTTCGTATTTCTCATATCTTTAATCTTCCACACCATCACATTTCTGATCTCTATATGCCTTAACTTTTATTTTGATATAATAACCACAACCACTTTACTTATGCCTTCACTTTTATTTTGATATAATTCTTACTACAAAAAAGCATTTTTTCCTTTAGGATCACATAAACAAACTTGTATATGTCAGAAAAAACTAAGACGGATTAGCTAAGCAAAGTAATTGATAACAGAAGTCTTGGTAGTAAGTTAAGGCATATTGTAATAGATAGGACTCACAGGATATATGTATATATGCTAAATTTATTCTCAATGTGTTTTATAATCCCGTTGGACCAATGAGTACTTATTGTTCTATAAAAAAATATTTTTTGGTGATGTATATATAAAAACTACAATAAGACTCATTTATTTGTTTGGTTTAAGATACTACGAGTTCGATTATTACGAACAAGGTCCGTTCTAAACCCCAAACAAATGAAGATTGAATTTGTGGTCCTAATATTAATAAATATTTTATCAGCTGCCAATTTCAAAAAAAAAAAATATATTAGAAGATTTCGAGACTATGAGATCGACTTAGAAAGAAAGTTAAATATATTTGTGTATATTTTATTGTGTTAAATAGGTAGATTTTCTATTATCAAATATGTAAAAAATTTGTTAATCAAATTAATTATCTTGTAAAAATAAACCTATTAGCTAATGGATAAAATTGAGAGAAATTATTCTACTACTAATGTTTTTTTCCAATACATATATATAAAACTAGTTATTAGTCTAGAGGTTAAAGTCTTTACATGTGACTTTAAAGTTAACTCTTCAGGCCATTCTTATTTTGGGTTTTTTTTTCTTTCTCAATACACTTATTTGATAAGTCCAAACTTTTTTTTTTGTGGCATTTATAATTTCAAAACTTACGAAATAAGATCATCACTGTAGATATAAATATTTTCCCAAAGCAACTTTACTGGAAGCTACTAAAAATGGGCCTCAAGTTATATTTGGAGAAGCAAACTTTAAAATAATAAGTTGCTTAAAAAGGGGATTAGATGGAATGTAGGAAATGGTGAAAAAATTCATGTCTGGTCAGAATTTTTGGTTGCCTAGCTCCCAATCAATTCCAGCAACGGGTCATGCTAATATCATAGATCTTGAGCTAAGGGTTAAAGATCTTTTCATACAGGGTAATACTATGTGGGATGAATCTAAGCTTGCTGTTTTATTCAATCCTTTGGATATTCCTTTCATTAGAAGGTTGAGACTATCTCTAACAGGTGCTCAAGACAGTATTACTTGGCTTTATACAAAGCATGGTCACTGTCAAATCATGATATATCTTGCTTAGAAGTCTTAAAGGACAATCTTCCTCAAATGTCTCAGATGTTTATAGGGATATTTGGAAGCAGGATTTGCCACCAAAAATAAAACATTTTTGGTGGAGAGTGATGCATGATGCATTGCCTGTAGGGACTAAGCTCAAACAAAGAAAGGTGCTTCAAGATAGTAATTGTCAATTGTGTGGGGAAGCGGAAGAGACAGTGAAACATATGATGTTCACATGTCGAATTAGTAGGGAAATTTGGGATATACACCTGTCCAATTACATGACTCCTCAAGGATGCAAGAAGAGTTGGATTATTACTCGTCCTTAACAAGGCTTAATCAGGTATCCTCAAACCAATCTCTTTTATTTCATTTTATGGGCTGGTGAATATGGAAGATGAGAAATGATTTTATTTTCAATGCAAGAAGGAGGTCAATCCCGGATACAATTCAAAGAGCTCTTATGGATTTTAACTTATGGTAGGAAGCAAATGATCAATTTTCTTTGAATAGCTATCCAAGCCAGAATCATACGAGGTTGGTCATTCCACAAACATTGGAGCGGGTTTTGCAAAGTGTAACATCGGGTTGCTGTTTCGTTGGTGCGTCCTGGATTTCAGCATCACAAGTCGCTGGAACTGGATGGGCACTGTATGATAGGAACCAAAATGTGACATTGACAGGAGCAGATTCAATTCATTCCATTAATTTCTCTAGGAAAGCAGAAATAGAAGCTTAGAGAAGTGCAGTGGTGGAAATTAGAAGATTTGGTTTTTCCGATATTACTTTTTGTGGAGATTTCCAGGAGGTTTATAGGATGCTTCAACGTATGGGTACAAATGCGGTAATGGAAGAAATAAACTCTCATCCTAATGCAGTTCAATTACAAGATGTTCTTTCTATAGCACAAGCATGTGGTTTTAATTTCAAGCATATTTCCCGGAATGCAAACACATTGGCATATACTTTGGCTAAGTCTGCAAAATTAGCTTCTCAAAATCATGTTGTAAAATGGATAATGTAATTGGATTTCCCTTTGTTAATGAAAATTTTAGACGTCAAAAAAAAATATATATATATATATGAAATTATCATTAACTATCAATTTTGACATTTATCTCTTATTCAGTTTTTTTGTATTTTTGTAAGAAATGTTAGTGATCTCTTTCCTTGCATTTTCCCAAACTTTAAAAAGGGTAGAAGTAGATGGCCATCACCAACTTAAGCGTCGAGTCTTTTTTTTTTTTTTTTTTGTCAACAAGCGTCGAGTCTAATCCAATCAGATGCTCAGTCGGACATGTGACTAAAATCAAGTCTCATTTTTTGACATTTTCTCTTTTTTCCTGCTCCATAATACCATTAATATTGTTCAAATTTGTCATAGTAGTTTTTCACTCCCATGCGTGTTAAAACGAGTAAGCAGTTTCCTATTTCTATAAAGACGTTAATTCTATTTACGTACAAAATGCCATCAACTAATTTGCATTTCAACGATTTAAAACGAAGTAGTGAACACACATTTATTAGTGATATATAACCTATGTAGAACGTATTTGTTTGTCTAAGATAAATTCTCCCTTTTTTGTTAGATCATTGTTGGTACTCATTCCAAAAAAAAAATTCTTAAAGGTTATAATCCTAGGCAGAGGTCAAGAGTCAAAGTCATATAGACATATTTTGTGATGAATTTAACTTATACCATAATTTTCAAGACGGAACATGCATGATCTTAAGATCTTCAAAATAACTTTGAACTCTTCGATTTGAAACCCATTCCCGTAATTTAAATGTCCGCGTGGATGCCTCAGTAAAAAAAGGCACGAGCACGAAGTCATGTTTTTCCATGCCTTAGTGAATAAACCTTCCTCAGATATTTTTTGTTCGGCTAGAGAACCTTTCCAAATATCCCAATTTGATTTAAAAAACGGTGTGACCCTCATCATTGACTTCGTATAATTCCAAAAACTCTTATTTAAAAAAACAGTCTTAAAGGTTTCGAATTTCGATCATACAATGTATCTCTACCAGAAGTGGACAAAATTTCACACGAATGAATCATGATAATGCAGGTTGCTAAATTTGCTCTGTAAAAGCACTCAATTTTTAATTTAATTGAACGCCTACATGAGATGATATTTGAACTCGTGATAAAAAAAAAATAAACAAAATAACCCACCATGACCATAAAAAAAAAAGTAAAAATGTAAACAAAATTAATGTTGAATCTTATTACATCATTTGAAATGTGAATTTTTTAAAACATGTCCTTCAAAACGTTGAATTTGAGTTAATGAACACATGCATGTGATAATTTGTCTTATACAAAACTCATGTTGTTGAAAACCATCTACCATATATGTATACATATATATATATATATATTAAATAAAAACGTCATAAGCATGAGTACATACAAAAACTAGTGAAATTATTGGAAGATTTCAATATGAAAGTAGTGTTTGTTAACCACATTTTACAAATCCAACCATATTGCTATAAGAAAGTCAATGGTTAGGTGCAAAACAATCATCGTCAATGACTCATATGACCAATCGTTAATTAAATGGGTCCATACCATATAACATCATATATCTCGCTGTATTCAAAATACTTATTTTATTATTAGTGAGCCCCACTGAATCAGTTATACCGTACTCTCGCCCGTAGGATATTCCAGCCTGTTCTTAGCCGGCTCGGAGTAGAGTCAAAAAAACTCATAGAGTAAAAAAAACTGACGAAGTCAGGCTTTTACCGCACTTGTGGAGGGGGTTATGCCACGTGTCAAATCGGAACTTTATTTTTTACAGCAAAACTTGGCGGCTCCGTCGCAGCACCGCCGTGAAAATCACAAAAGTCCGATGATTACGCTTTATTCGTCCTTATCCATGCTTAGTTCCTTTTTAAAAAAAAATATAACAATTACTATTAATACAATAAATAAATCATCCACATTCCAGGCACCACCATGTCCCAAGAAAGAAAAAAGTACGATTGCAAATTATATAAACTTTGTTTTCAATGATAATATATTTTAAGTATGAGAAATTTGATAGTAATATAAACAATATTGTACGATTGAAGCAAGAGCGTGGTTAGATTCAAGGTATTGGATTACACGCCTGTTCAGTCATTAAGCACAGAATTTCAACATCTACTGCTTCACTTTCGTTAATTAATCTCTCTCTTTTTTTACTAACCAAAACAGTACAGAATAATTAGATAAATTTTAAAATAGACAAAAAAAAAATGATTAAAAAAATGTGCACTACACTGAATTCTTTTGTCTACAAATGCCGTTTTGCTTTCTTCTGATTTGCAGGTGAGCTTAAGAAATAGACAGATAGATAGAGAGAATTAATTAATCTTAAGTTTCTTTGTCTTACAATTCTCAATCTAACAAATCTCTTTCGTCTTCTATTACAATCTTTTTTTTTTTTCGTTTGCTTTTACAGAAATGTTATATTGTAGTTGAAGTTGGAATTCTGACTTCTCTGGACTAAAATCTTCACAAATGGAATCGTCTTTGTTCTTCTTTTTCTTATGTGTTCAAAGGGTCGGATCCAATCTGATAAAGAAACCAGTTTTCTAATTTAGATTCTGATTTGGTTTTGGTTTTTTCTCCGACCAAATATGTTTGAAACTCGACCTCGTGATTCTTGTCTGGTTTCAACTCTTTTCACCATGCCAAGCCATAAAGAAACCAAATGGAGCTTTTTAATCTCCGGGAAAAAGAAAAAGCTCACTGATTACTCAAACGGATCTTCAGATTCGGGTTCTTTAATCCCAGGAATGACCAAAGACGATTCAATCACATGTTTAATCCGTTGCTCTCGAGCTGATTACTGCTCAATTGCTTCAGTAAACCGGAATTTACGCTCTCTGATTCGAACCGGAGAGATTTACAGACTAAGAAGACTACAAGGAACGCTAGAGCATTGGGTTTACTTCTCGTGTCATCTAAACGAATGGGAAGCTTTTGATCCAATATCGAAACGGTGGATGCATTTACCAAGTATGCCACAAAACGAATGTTTCAGGTATGCAGACAAAGAATCACTCTGTGTTGGAACTGATTTACTTGTGTTTGGTTGGGAAGTAAGTTCTTATGTAATCTATAGATACAGTCTTTTGAATAATTCTTGGTCTACTGGGAAATCTATGAACATGCCTAGATGTTTGTTTGGCTCTGCTAGTTACGGAGAAATCGCGGTTTTAGCGGGTGGTTGCGATTCCAGCGGTAGGGTTCTTGATTCCGCTGAGATGTATAATTACGAGGATCAGACTTGGTCGGTTTTACCGGGGATGAATAAACGTAGGAAGATGTGTTCCGGTGTGTTTATGGATGGGAAGTTTTATGTGATTGGTGGGATTGGTGTTGTTGGTGAAGGGAATGAGCCAACGGTATTGACTTGTGGGGAAGAGTTTGATTTGAAGACTAGGGAATGGAGAGAGATTCCGGATATGTCGCCACCGAGGTCGAACGATGGGAACGGAATGTCTGCGGCTGCGATGGCTCCACCGTTAGTAGCGGTTGTGAATGATCAGCTTTACGCGGCTGATCATGCGGGTATGGCTGTTAGAAGGTATGATAAGGAAAATCGGGTTTGGATTAAAGTTGGGGATTTGCCTGAGCAAGCGGGTTCGATGAACGGTTGGGGTTTAGCGTTTAGGGCTTGTGGGGATCAGGTTATAGTGATTGGGGGACCTAAGGCTCCAGGTGAAGGATTCATTGAGCTTAACTCTTGGGTTCCAAGTGATGCTACACCGCAATGGCATTTACTCGGTAAGAAACAGTCGGTTAACTTTGTATACAACTGCGCGGTAATGAGCTGTTGAAGAAATGAAAAAAAAACTGGGAAAATTCGTGTTGTTTGCATAGAGAATTTTACTGGGAGAAATGTTGGATTTAACAGGGGTATAAACACACAGGCTTATTAGTTATTGTTACTTATTGTAATTGTGTAGTTTTCATGTGTCTTGTTTAATCCTATCTTTTGATCTCACAATTCAATAGAGATGTTTCTTCTTTGCATTTGTTACATTTCGCTCTTAGTTTAGTTCTCTTGCGCTAGAGATTCCAAAGTCTTTGATTCTTGTACGCAATTTACAGCTCAAAGTGATTTTTAAGTGTGATCACATCTTAATTTACAGTAACAGAGTAGATCACTAAAATGTGCTAGTTTTTTTTGTCGTTTTGTGTCTTCATTGATTACACATTTACTAATAAACTACTCCATATGTTCTAAAAAAATTGATGTTGTAGAATTTTCACAACTATTAAGAAAACACATTTATTCTTAGTTATAAATGTCTTGTTTTTTGTACTAAACAATTTCATATGATTCTAAACCGATAGTAATTCTATAAAACCAATAAATGTGTCTTGAAATTTACAATTCATCATTATTTTTTCATTAATAATGTATTGAGAATGTAAAAAATCAATCTTTTAGAAATATTTGTTTTTTCTACAACATCAATCTTTTGAGAACGGAGGGAGTAATTAGAAAAAAGGAGAAAACATGAAAGTTATTGATTTAATCGAGTACTTTTAGTCCAAAGTCTATGAAGAATTTATTCACGGGTTTCTTTGCATATTTTTTTATAAATATGTGTATGTTCATATTTACAGTGAAATTATTATATAGTTTTTTTTATATAAAATATGGTAATTTGTTGGGTAATGTTTCAAACTTTTTATCTAATAAATAGTCTTTAAACTCTTTTTGGACTACAATAATTTAGAAACTAAGTTCAACAGTTTTTATTATTGTTTAGATCTAACCACATAAACAAAATTTTATTAAAAAATTAAAATTTAATTCCTTAAAATACTTGGGTTATTGTCTTTATTATATCGATTATGTAGAAAGTTTTTTCATCTGCTATTCGAGTTGTACCAAATCCTATTATTTCCTCTGCATCATTAAAGGAAACATAAAGGAGAGAAGAGTTATTCATTTCAGGTTGCGGACTCAATAAATAAGTGTGAAACCAAGAACATAAAATTAACCATGACTTTCTCTTTTATGTTTTTTTTCATTTATAATGGAATTTGAAACCAATTGTATCTTAATTTTACAAACAAGAAAACAAATACATAACTGATTAACCACTAAAAGCTTTGTTCAAACACATTCCAAAGATGATGAAATAATATAAATTAAAAGATGATTAAATGATAAAAATCAAGTCATTTTAAAAAGAACCAAAAGTTTTGTGTATGTTTTTTTCCAACCCACCTCATCAAATTATGAAAATCCTTTTATCTCTAACTTCTCTTCTCAATCCATAAAAAAAAACTTATAAAGAAACTATGAACTTTCATAATTTTCTTTAGAGTGGCTTCATCTACAAAACACAGGAAATTTTGTTTTCTTGTAATTAAATATATATGAAGTTACTAATGTTATTATTAATTATGAGAAGTTGAAAAGTGAATGTTTCATGAGTTTCTTTAAAAACTTAAATGTAGAATAATTATCACTGATTTTAATACAAAAATTCTTTTAACTAATCTACTATATGAAAGTAGCTTGGCACTCTCCATGAGATGCCACATCATCACACTAGAGAATAGCATATGACATTATTATTTTATTTTAAAAAAAAAACTTTAAAATATGAAAGATCTATTACCAATTTTTTTTTTTATCTTCTTCTTCATAATTTGAATTAACATATCTTTTCTTTTCTTACTAGAGAATTTGAAATAATAATCTATTCACTTATGAGGAAAAAATTAGACATTCCTCTATTTCTTCACATCTATCTTTTTTTAAGTTTTGGTTTTAATCAAGTATCGATCATCTCTCTTCCTTATCTTATTGCGGAACTTATGAAGCTTCATATACTTACCATAATCTCACTTCAAAGTCCTTTTCCCTGGCCTTTATGAACTGTGTTTTATAGAAAAAAGAGGGGTTCCTATGATAAACTTCATCTTGGCAATAGATATGAGAATTTTCACGGTTAAGCCAAACAAACCTAACTCACCACTAAAGATATATAACAAGAGAGGTCATCATACTACATCAAAATTTCAATTTTAATTATTATTTGTTTTTGTAAACCTTAGGGTCAATGTCTTCTCCATCTAAAAAAATAAAAAGCTTACAATTTTTAGTTTACATTTCATTACTATACAAAAATCTTAAACAAAATTTTTATTTCATACCGAAAAGATAACCTTTAAAAACATCCATGGCCTTGCATACTGTAACGACCGTAACCCAAGATTTGGTTAATTTTGGATGGTGTCGATCGACACCAGCAGGAGGTGTCGATCGACACCAAGTTTCTGAAATCGGTGGTTTGTTTTGAAACCGCGATTTTCTCGCGGTTTGGTTTGGAGAAACCCTAAACTCGTTCTTTATAATCCTTTCGAGTTGCCATCGTAAGAGTGCTAAAAACCCTGAAAGTGATTGTGAGTGAGGAGAAAAGTGGATTGAGCGAGAATCGTTGCGGTTTTCTCGAGTTTTCGTTCATTGCTTCCTTGGATCGTTCGTGGTACGAGATTGTGCGGTTTCCAGCGTGAACCAGTGGTGATTAGAGGTTGCAGAGGCTGCGACCGGTTCATTTCCATGATCAAATCCCTCGTTCATCCTCGTTTCGAGAGGTGAGTGCGTGATCGCGGAATTTATTCATTTGATTAGCGTTTATCCGTTTATGGTTGTGTGATTCGTGTTTATTGGTTGAATTCTGTAATGGTTGTTTATGTTTGATGATAATTGTTTTTTGATTTTACTGTGAGTTTAACCGGAAAACGTTAAAATGGTGATTCCGAGCCGAGACATGAGAGGAGAGTCTCGGTTCTGGTTTCTGTAACAGGGTGTCGATCGACACTTAGAGGTTGTGTCGATCGACACCACGAAATGAAAATGATGCTCGTGTTAACGAGTGTCGAGCGACACCTAGTGGTTGTGTCGATCGACACCTGGTTATTAATTAAGAAAATTTTTATTAAAATTTAAGATTGTTTAAATCTGTAAAATTGTGAAAATGGAAATGGTGGTTATTGATGTGTGGTAAATTGATGAATGTTAATTTATGTTTAATCTTTTGCGGGATGACCGCTTCAATGAGTATTTATGATAATACTCACGCAACTCCCGGTTTCTTTTGAGTTGCAGGTAAAAAAAAAATGTGATCGTGGAATCGAGGCGAGGACGGGGGATGATAGGATGTCTTTTATTTTTATGTTGCTGGATTTTAGTAGCCTGCTAGGTTGCTAGTGATTATGGAATTTGTTAGACTTGAGATTTCCTGAATTTGGTTTTTGCTGGATCATTGGGTATTTATTTATTGGAGTTGGATTTAATCTATTTATGGCTTTTCCGCTTATTGTTCACCCTGATTATTATTTTAATAATTATCTATTTAATTATTTATTTTAAAAAAAAAATACGGGTATTACACATACTTAACTGACAGTTCACTTAGATTTCTTGCTTAAATTTTATATTTCTTGTCTCATCGGCCACTCAAAGTTATGATTACTACTTTTGTTTTTGGTTTTTGTTTTTTGGGTTTCTCGATTTTTCATAGGTTTATGATTGTGGTTTGCTACTAGACTTCCTTGGAACTATGATAACTAAAAGGTTAGTGTTCATGGTCCTATATAGTGTAAACATTGATTTTTAATAAAGATGTTGTACCATATCTTATAAAGTGTAAATAATTTTTCTTTTCCTATATTTTTACCATTTCAAAATTCTATGCATATAAAAACAAGCAAAATACACCTAAAAATGAATCAAAAAGAACTGCAAACTCTTTGATTTTTCAAACGCACTATAAGCTATATCACTTTACATTTACGGTTAGTAAATTCAAGTATAATTTAAAAAATAATATAAAAGTATTAGACAAAAATTATTTTCAAAATAGTAAAACTTATAAATGTGCGGGTACTCACCTACTTTAAATATTAAATAAAGTAAAAATTGACACATGTTACACAGATGGAGAGGGACAACTGATCTTTCATATATATGATTCATATCGAATCTTCAACTGTTTGATTATGCTGAAGTACCGATGTATATAAAAAAAAGATTAAATTCTCTTTTAATATATAAATATTTTTTCTTTGGATTTTATGAATAAAAAATTATGTTTTGGTAGGGAGGATCATATTCGAGTAGAACTTTGATTTGATAAAATGACAATTTTAATTAATTGGTTACTGCAAAATTTTCTTTAGTGGGAAAAAATGAGCCCATGATTGATTCATAAAAAAAAGTAAAGCTTCGTCCAGAAAAAAAAAAGTAAAGCAAGATTTGTAGTGTTGGTGGAGGCTTAGTCTAGTAGCCCATTTTGGCATTTTACATTTTAATAACATTACTTAAATCTGTTATTTTGTCGTCTGATACAACTGTAAAATGACTAAAATCTAATAAATATGAGATTACTTTTGTTGATTCCATAATGTTTCTTCCACTAATGCATCATCGGGTTAGAAAAGTGAAATCAAATAACACTTACTAGGTGATTCCCCACGTAATACGCTGATAAATATATTTTTTAAAACTTTTTAAGTATTAAACTAATTAGAAAAACGTTGTTTTATAGTATATAAATAATAATCTCAAAAATATAACATAACCTAATAAGGATGATTTTTTTTTTCCATAAATAATTTTTTACCAAAAAACAAAGGATGCTTTTGTATGGTTTCGGTTTGTATTGTATTTGAATTTGAAACAAATATATCATATACAAAAATAAATTTAGTTTAAATCATTGTTTTTATGTTCATTACCAAATTTGGTTTTTAGATAAATAGGAAAAAAAATTGTCAACCGAATAGAAATATTCAATAATATATACATGAATAGTTGGTCACTCCAAAATTAAGCTATATTCATAAGGGTTTTCAAATATAACTAAACTTGGTGATTCCAAAATCTTATTTGAAATCGAGAATTAAAGGTCAACCGATTAAGAAAAGCGAGCCAATTCATTCTCTCAAATAATATTCAAAACAATTATCCGATTTTTGATATTTTCTTGGTGTTAGACGATCTCCTCTTCATGTTCTTTAACTTCATATTTTAATCAACGTTAATGAAAGTAACCACATTTTCACTTACCATTTACTCTAAAATCAGTATTTTTATGTGGAATTATGCGTTTTGAATCGAAAAAAGCGTGTAAAACAACCAAAATATGAACAAATGAATAAATATGATTAAAAGCTAGTGAATATGAAATTATCTTCATCTTCTACCTATTAATTTACTAAATCAACTTTCTTCATGTGTCATTTTTATTTTACTCGTGTTCTATTGTTTTTTTTAATTCTTATTCTTTTTTGAAAAAAACAAAACAAAGATAAAACATTTATTGGCTAATACTATTTCTAATGTTTCGCCATAACAATAACATAACGTATAAATTATTAATTAATTTATTTATCAACGTATAAAAAGAATTTTTTATAATATTACTTTTTCATGATATCATTTTTTTTCAAAAAGTATTTGCCCATAATACTTTTTTGTTCCTGAATTTGAATTATTATATTTTATAATGAAAGGATTTTGTTGTGTTATGGTAGGTTAATTATTTTAAAGAGAATACATAAAAAAATTATGTGAATAACATTCAATTTATTTTAAATTATTAACTGTCTTTATTATTTTTAGTATAACTTTATGAAATATTAATAACTGATTGGCAATGTAATAGTAACCAATGACATTCGATAATTGTATTCTTAATCTGAATATTTAGTTTCAATTTATAATCACTACTCACAATTGTTTTTTTTATTGTCGCTTGAGGTTAGATCTTTTGTGGCCAAATTTCGTTATAATCTTTAATTTAAATTGATCTGAATTGTTTTAGAAGATTCCATCATGAAATATTTGCAAAGATTTTTTTGTGCAATTAAAACTTTTAAAGTAATAAATATTTAGTGTTTTGCCATGTCATATTTTTTCTCAAGTCATGTCACAATTGTTTTTGTGAGAGTGATTGTGGAGATGACAAATAAGAATCTTCTCACAAATCACTTCCCAAATAATATATAGGGGATTTTGCCATGTCATATTTTTTCTCAGACCATGTCACAATTGTTTTTGTGAGAGTGATTGTGGAGATGACACATAAGAATCTTCTCACAAATCACTTCCCAAATAATATATAGGGGATTTGTTTATAGTATTATTATTATTATTCTCAATGTCTTTGCCTCCACTGACCACTACTCTTAAAGTAAAACACCATTTCCAGATTCGAAACTGTTAACAAAATATTTGTTAAAAAGTAAAACTATATATTATTTGAGTTCAAAATTTTTTTTTACAAGATGAATTTCTATCAAAAAACATAAGAACAACACCAAGCGTCTACAAGCTATATATCAACGAGTATATTTAGAGAATTTTGTGTCCAAGGATCTCAAATTCGAGTATGGATGGGAATGGACCACGAAAATGCTATTTTTTCTTTTAAAATACCATTCCTTTAAAATAAAAGAATACATTAGAAGAAAAAAAAATGAAAAAATGTTATTTGTTTACTATATTTTAGAGTAAAATTAAAGAAATATATTAGAGATGGTTTAAAACATATAAATTTTCGGTTATCACTAAAAACTACAAGAAGAACCTTATAAGTATTGTTTTTTGAAATTACAGAACCGAGCTTTGAAGCCAAAGTCTTGCAATATGTTGGTATTATAAGAAACATTGGCTTTATGAAGAAAATAATTTATTAAATGATTACAGTTGAGATATCCGTAATTTTGCTGATCTGGTATGAATAATCATATTCAACAACATGAAACTCTATAAAAAGGCTTCTATAAATGAACATCAATTGGTTCGCGAGTACTTTTCTAGATAGTACGACCAACATATATGCATAATATATTATTCTCTCGTAAAGCAGATTCAATTGGCTCATTTTTCTTATTAGCTCATTCAAACTAAAATTCGCAGTGTTTTGTGGGCATTTCGTATTTGTCTAAATATTCGCTTTTGTCATGAATCATTTTCTCAACTTTAAGTTTGGACCTTCCAGTTTGGATATTTTCTATTTACGGATTCTCAATTTTGAAATTGACACATAAAGTAGTGATTTTGTTTTATATTAATTAATAATTATGAAATTCATTTTTTATGTCGTTTCTTCTAGTCCAAAACTAGTTCTTTTTTAATAATACTGGTAAATATATATAAAGTTATTGGAGATTTGGAGCAAATGGCAAGGAATTAAATGAAAATTGGCAATCTAACCAAATACTATACAATCCACTATACAATTTTCTAAATGACAGTTCAGACCCTACAACTCTTAGATTAAATGGATTCGCCGGAAAAAATTTAGCTTCACCGGAAAATTATGCAATAGAAGAGGAAGTGGTGATTTTAAGCTCTGGAAGTAGAAAGTTTCGATGGTTGGTTGACATTTTATTTCCCTGTTACACAATATTTGGACTTCGACAATTAAAGTGTATGATATACAAACCTATAGATATATCTATATATATATTTCATATGTATGGATAGAGAAGCTTGAGAAAATAATATGGAATGCTCTTTGCGTCTAATAGCATTTAGTCAGTAGTCTAGAATCATCATTGAAGGGTCAAGCGTAGAACCAACAAGAAGATGGTACATAGATTTTGGGCTTTAATTTTTTTTTTGGTTACTTACCTAATATATATCTTTTCTATGGTTTACCAGCTAGTTAACTCTAATATTTAGGCTTATACTTTGTGAATTTGATGATTGATATGAACCTTATATTCTTTTATGTTGATACATAATGTTCTTTTGGTGCTTGCCTTGATGCCTTCTTTGATTCAAGTTGTACTAACGTTTGTACTTACCGTGTACCTGGTCGTCTCATTTAGTTCATCTAAAAACATAAGTCTTATTAGAATCATTTGCTTCCTTCCTTGACTTAATTTTGTTGTTGTGTTTATATGCATTTCATACTAAGTTAATGTTCAGGCCAATGTTCAGGTATTCTTCTGTTTCTTCTCGATTGCACTTATAATCAAAATTAGATCAAAATTCTAAATTGAATTTGTGAATTCGATGGTTGATATGAAGTTTATATGCAATTGTGTTGATACATAATGTTTCTTATGTGGTTGCCTTGGTGCCTTCCTTGATTCAAACTGGTATTTGTATTGAGCTTTGATATTAAGGTCTCGGTCTTGCTATTGTTGAAAGTCTTTCTACGAGGGAGCAAATAATTAGAGCCGAGAAGTATAGTAAAGCTGTAGAGAAAAAAGCGCAAGAAGAAAGAGATAAATGCTACTTTCTAGAGGTTCAGGCAAGTGAACAATCTAGACATTAAGTCTGTTGTTCACTTCACGTATCTAAAAAACTCTTCTAATATTGCTTTACGGGTTTTAAAGGTTGAAACCATATACTATGAACATGGATTTTACTTTGGTTTGGTTTATTTTAATTCAGCTAATACTCAGTTTATTTGATATTGCGAATTGACTCGACTTTATTGCGAACCCAATTTAATTCTTCACGATTTATTAGATTTAGCTCTCTAACCAGCTTTATTGCAAATTGAATTCAACTCTCCATAGACTAGTTTGGAGCTCTTCGACATACACTTTTTTATGGCTAAATTAGCCCACCCAAATTTCAGAAAGCATTGAATCTATTTCGATTATTGTTTGTACTTACGTTTTAAGCTTGTCAAAATCTCATATGGTGAAGTAAATTCAGCATGCTGATTACAGTTAGATTCCGAGCTGTAAAATCTACAAATTCAATTCATAGCATCCACCTCAATTATTATCCTTAGACTTTGAGCTAGCCAAAATCTTAATGGACTGATAATATGCATTGCAAATCCTAACTATTTTGTTTAGGAACAAATCTCCACCTGACACAAAGTTGATCAACTATGAATCTCAACCGATCACCAGATTAATGGGTTGGTAAGATAAACCAATCTGGAAACGTTTCTCATGTGTTTCCTATGCGATATTTATATGATTTGAATTTCAGACAACCAAAGTCAATTTATGATTCTGAATCGAATAGAGAGTATTGCTACAAATCAAAATCAAATTAGTTATTTTTTTTTTGAAATAGTGAACAAAATGACATTTAAGTTAAATTAATATCATTGATGGAAATAAATTTCTCACCAAACCGGGCTCATAAAAGTCCAACTTAACCACTTGAATACATACGCGCCTAGGTCAATGTCGTAAGTTTATAGTAAGGCCAAAACCCATGAATGAATTAAACTACAATCGTGCAACACAGCTCATCACCTCGACAGAGACAATGTCAAGAATAATCTCTAGTGAACCAGAATGGCGAGATATGCGGAAATCATGCGGGATACGTCACTGAGCTATGCTGAAACAACACGAGGTACACATAGCTGCATCGAGTATTAGAGAATGATGAGAGATATGATTAGAAGAATTATTATCAATGTTTTGAAATCCGGACCGGACCGGACGGTCAAACCGGTCAAACCGTGACCCGGTGAAATTTCCGGTTCGGGTTTGATGTAAAATCCGGAATGTTATTGGACCGGCAAAACCCAGAAAAAACCGGCCAAAACCGGTGATCCGGACAAAAATCCGACCGGCTGATTTCCGGATTGAGCATAATTTGTCCCAGAATCGTGATTGTTCATTAACCAAAGGTTGATTTATAGATTCTTTTTTTTTTGCTGAATTTAATTAGTAAAAGGAGAGAAACTTGGACCAAGTTGCATACGTATAGAGAAAAAGAGGGGAACATGGAAGAATAGGTGGCGGCTAAAAGTAGGGTTTACTAAGTTATTTTTTAATATCTTTAATTGACATTTTAAAGTTTTACTAATAAATGACAATATTTTCTTAATCGTGTCAACAACTGTATATATATTTCTTGCTTTCTTTCTTATTTTTCTTTTGTTTTCTATTTCATACATTTCCACATATTTTGCTATCATTATTATTTATGTAATATATTGAAAAACAATTCGTTTTTTAATCAAAATCTCAAAGACAAAAAGAAAACAATTAATTCTATGTGACATATAATATTTGACAAAACAATATTGCTTTGTTATAATTTTTTAGGTCTATATTGTGATAAATATATGCTCAATATATTTATATTCCTAATAATATATATATTTTAATATAATTAAATAAAATGGATGACCCGCGGTCCGACCGGTTCGACCGAATGACCCGGTGACCCGAAGAATTTCCGGTTCAATGTACGGTTCGGGTGTAAAAACATTGATTATTATTGACTCTCATGATTATAAGCTTTAGGTTATATTGGTTTATATAGTGAATGGATTTCCTAAACTAAGAGATACAAATATCTAAATAATAAATACAATATATTTGGTAATAATATCATGATCATCTAGATCCTTCTATATCGAGGAGTTGGATAAACCTATATATTGTAAGAATATGGGACTTCAGAAGATAGACTTGAGTTGTAAGAGAAGATGGGACACAATAGAATTCTTAAATTATATTTTCTAAACACACATATATTCAATTCGTAACACTGTTACACATAGCAATGCTGCAACTTGACTTCACTCATGAACACACAATCAAAGACGAGTTGACACAACCCTAATCTACCCAGAACAGACCAAAGATAATCAACAATCTTTGTCTGAAAGGAAACCCAAGAATAACCCAACATACATACTTAGTTACAACTATATTTTTCAATCTCTCATAACTGAATTCCTTTTCCAAAAGAACACTCAAAAATCTTGACTCTTTCAATTTCATTTTTTCGAAGAGCTAACCTCAAAAACCAACACGCCCCTCATTGATGTTCAGGCTGATTCCTTACTCTTAACAAGAAGAAGAAACAATTCCACCGTTATGAACATCACCTCATTGATGTTCAGGCTGATTCCTTACTCTTATACCAAAGTCGAGCATAACATGGATCCACCTCAGTAGAGTCCATGACTGTACTCACATGTAATTTTTTGGAATTAGCTGCAAGAACCAAAACACATATTACAAATTAAAAAAAAGAAAAAAAAACAGAAATCAACATAACATAGATTAGGTTTTAAGTTCAAGATTCAGAGCTCACATAGAGAAGTAAGGAACAAGAGTTTGAGTTTGAGAGAGAGAGGGAGACAAGCAGAAATGAGCATGAAACAAGAGTTCAAATTGTAGCACTTATTTTATCAAACAGTGAGATCCTTTAGATGGTCTGAGACGAATCAGAGCCATTCTCATCATCATCCTTGAGACCCTCCTTTGCCATGTCTTTCAACATAACTCCATATTCTCCCCCTGCTTGGATGCCTATTCAAGTACAAAACAAGGTTTGCAGCTGAGAAATTTAAAGCATTGTTAAAACAGAGTAAGGAATGATCAAACCTAGGAGCCTTTGCCTCGTAGCCTTGAACATTTTATGCAGCACCATGAAGTCAGTGAAGATGCATCTTGCAGGAGTTGCATGTATAGTCCCAAATTAAAGAGACTGATTCTTGTCAAGACGTACCATTTCAGGGGAAGCAAAGACACAATCACTATGAGAGGGAGTAATAATTCCCTGAAAGCGCTTGGTAAATGAGATTCGGGTACCTAAGGTGGTATGGAATCCCTAACTCTGCACACTGTCTGGTGTGATGACACACCAGACTTTCAAAGTGGAAGGGCCTGTTGTTAGCCACCAGATACACCAAGGAATAACGCTCTTTATGCAAAGTGGTCATGTTGGTCGAAGGGATTAAGTCACAGTACACCTTGTAGAGAAAAGCCATTTGAGGACTCAATCTAGGAGATGTGAGATCCTCCCATTTGGAAATGGTCCCTTGAGACATGCAACTGACCACATCATCAATAGAGTAGTCATCTCCAAGGATGCTCTTGTCCTGACACACCTCTGGGTTATTGAGTTCGAAAATATCATTGATGACCCTAGGAGAGAACTTAAACATACAACCCCTCACATATACCCAATGAGTTCCATCATCTCTTTCTTCAGCCTCTGGGAGATTTACATAGAACTCCCGGATAATTTCTAGAACATACACATCAACTTCTGTGACGGTGGAGAGCAAAACAACCTTTGTGATCATCTCCCTGGCTTCAGCCGTCTTAGCACAGTCTAGAGAGATGAATCCCATGTCATTGAAGTCTTTAGCCGACACATTGTTGAAGCGCTCCTTGGCACCCTGGGAGTAGAACTTGACACATAATTTTTCCTTCGACGGTTGCTTGAAAACAGGGAATCTTCTCTCAATTCCTGCCACAATAGCCTTGTTTGTCTTGTATCTCACAAGGAGGGAGGGAACAAGATTCTCTGCCTGTGGATGCATTTTTCCTTTGAGTTTGTTAGATTTAGAGTTACCGGCAGTAGAGATAGATGGCACAGGTGGTTTCACGGGATGACCCTCATATTCATCACTTAGATCCTCCACGTCCTACACTGTGGTTGACCCTGAAAACTTCCTTGTGTTACGATTTTGGAGAAAACGCTGGTTTGCAGGCTCAGTTTTTACCACTGTGGTCTTAGCCTTCTTGGACTTACCACCCCTGGTTGATGCAGATTGCCTTTTGTTCAAAATAGTTTTGGCCTGGGATGGCTCTTCACCGACTTGTGAGCCGAAATCCTCCGACTTTCCCATCTCAAGTTCGTGAATTATCACAATTTTGACTAGAGCAGAGACGAATCACGAAGGAGAGAGAGAATTAAATTTTCCGTTGAGAAGGTAAAGTAAGAGAGAGAAAGATCAGAGACGATTGAAATAGAGGAAAGAGGACACTGCAGTTTCCTCCACTTTATCGATTTTGGCAAACGTAACTCCTCTTCAAACAGTTATCTTGAATTTACTGAAGGCCCAAGCCCACTAAAAAGATCCTCATCCATTAAGACAAATCTAAAAATATTCTTAAGAACAAAACAACCAATATGAGATGATTTGAGATTTAGCCGAGGCAAGATGCAGCACAGACCTTCGAAGTTTTTTTATTTTTTTATTTTAAGGTATTTAGCAAACAATGATTGACGGTATGAAAGAATCCACAAAAAAACTAGCAGATGAATTTAAGAACTTTTTATTAGGGAAAGGATAACATGACACTTAATTCAAAAACATAATTGACCTTCTTAAGGACCTAGATGAGATATGTGAGATACCACATAGTACAAAGAAAATGGGCAAGCATAAGACTTTTCAAGTACTATATCGTACACACATCAACCCACCAAGTCCCTGAGGTAGATATTCTTTGAATTCAATGACTTTCACACTCACAGATCACACTAGGTTAGTCTATGCATCATCATACACACTCAAGATTTTTGAAAATATTTTTTTTAGTTTTGAAACAAGACTGAGGGAATGTTACATGACTTTTCTCCCTTTTTTATTTATTTAAACATCCCTCAGCAAGTGAGGTCACATGGACTTTCTCCCTATAGATATATATTTTTTAAATATATACAACAGAGACCCACTACAATTTAAAAGAGTGTATGATGAGCAACTCTTTCCCTAGATAGGTTTTCTGTTGAGAGGTTTTTTTATTTTACACAGAGTTTAACAAAGAAAAAAAAACGCACTTTCCACTAATCTTGACACATGGATCCACAATCATAGACTCAAGAGAGCTTAAACATAACTCAAATCAAGAAAATCAAAGACAGTGATCAATCACAAGAAAACAAGGCTAAAGGGACACACAAAGAAAAGAAGAGAAAAAACAGAAAGGAACAGAGTAATCGTCCTAGAGGATCACAAAGCAAACATCATGTAGATGTTATGTCACAGATGAATGAATTCTTATGAAAAGTAAGGTAATTTCCTTTTAAGGTTAGAAAGGTATTAGCCCACTTGGTGATACAGATTAGGAGACGCTCATCTTCCTTAGGTCCATTTACCCAAGTCAAGTGATAAGGTTGAACTCTTGAATTTTGATATTTGGTCCAGCTGATCGTGCTGTTTGGGATAAACCCAAATAGAAGCCTTTCTCTGCATAGGTACCCACACATAGTAGTTGTCCTTTGTCTTTTCTCCTTTCATCATAAGAGAGTCATCATCTGCTTTAACATGACACTCAAGACTTCCAAAGATGACTGTAAACCTTGAGTCACACAGCCTTGTGACACTTATTAGGTTCACCTAATTAGATTCACACTGACTAGGTCGACAGCTTGGGTGAATGTGCTCCAAAGCTAGTTCCCTTTCCATGTGTACCCCCTATTTCACCATCTCCAAACATAACATTCCCTTGTTCAGTGTAAGAGATGTGAGACAGAACACCTTTGTCTCCTGTCATATGGTTGGAGCATCCACTATCAAACAACCACTGAACAGCCTTGTATTCTTCTTTATCAATAGATGCCACGTGAGCAATAATGCTTTCTTCATTTTTACCACCTGGATCGGCAATGGGGAATACTTACTTTACATTGTGTGTAGATCTTTTTCCTTGATCATTACATCTGAACTTTGACCGTATTTGTTTGTATAGATCTTCTTTCTTTATCCAGATACACACAGGGTGCTTTGGTTCCATCTAACACTTGTTTTGATTCCACAGGGAGTGAAGTTATCTCTTTCGAGCAAAGCATCTTTACCAGAAGTAACCTGTTTTACCACAGTGGTAACAACACCTCTTTGGTCGTCTTCTGACAGTTTGATCTCCCTTCACTCCTCTTTGATTTCTTGAGTTTTGAAGTAAAGGTTTTTTGATAATCTTACTGTCCTGGGATTTGATCACCGAGGGATTTACCTTTTCTGTGACATAGCTGGTATTATCAAAAACAGTGTTTCGCTTAACAAATAGTGTGTCTTTTTCTTCGATACCTTCAGATTTCTTGGTATACCAAGTGTATCCTAGACCTCTGTGAATAAACTATGTCCTCCCCATAGCCAGAATATCATCAAGTTTTTGAGAACCATTGTTCAACAGTCTCAATTTCCTATTGGTTTTAACCGTCTCTTCGAGCATTAGGACCTTTTTCCCCTTTTTAAGAGAGATATGAGCTTCAAGATATTGAATCATGATGTCAGGACCACTAGTTACACAATCCGGATATTCCTTTTTGAACCAATCTAAATTTTTTTCTTCATTTTCTTTTATGAGTCGTGTTTCCTTACAATGATCAAGGTCGTCTTTGACTTCTAATATCTCCTCCGAGAGTTGAGCATTATCATTACCAAGTTGAATCCAACTCTCATAAAGCTTCTGATAAGCTTTCTTTGGATCATCAGAGACTTGATCCTCTTCTGAATATGAGTCCAACAACATCATAGAGATGCTTATGGTGGCACTGAAAGTATAACACCCGCATTTTTTTTTCCAATAAACAATTAGTCCGGATTAAATGATCCCATAATCATCTAACCCCCAACGACTAATTCAGGGTAAAAGACATGCGGAAACATACTCAATATAAACCAATTAAAATACCAATAACACATTAAATTACTTATTCCAGAATTCCATACTAACAACCTAACATCAATTCCACTAAATCAAAACACAAAGATCACATCCTAATCATCCTCTTCCTCTGCCATGATTCCGCGATCTCACACTTTTCATTACCTGCAACTCAAAAAGGAAAAACAGAGTTGCGTGAGTATTATCATAAATACTCAGCGGAGCGGTCATCCCGTCTACTGGATACATAGTAAGAGAAAATAGACTATCAATTCTACGCGATCAATCAACAACCAACAATATTCCGATTATCAACATTTAAACAGGATTAACCAAATTCCAATTCACAATTAAACCCAGCAATAACCAATTCACCACAACAAATCATAGCCAACGATAATCCACGAGATTCCAATTAACACAGTTAACCAATTCACCATTAAACATCGCAATAACCAATTCGCAAAGAATAATTCACAAGATAATCAACACACATTATCCATCACATACTCGTTCAATCACACATTGAACACACATAAAACAAACTGGCAACACGCTCCAGTAGTAACACGAGCACCACACATAACACAATCCAACAATTCACCACATATGGCCACACAGACCGTCGTGTCGAGCGACAACACCCAGTCGTCGATCGACGCAACCAAAAGCTTGGTGTCGAGCGACACCACAAAGGTGTCGATTGACACTCATCACTTACTCGCGTCGAGCGACACCACACAGGTGTCGATCGACACTCAGCACATACTCGTGTCGAGCGACACCCTCCTGGTGACGATCAACACGACCTCACTGTTCACCGAAAACTAGTTTCTCCTCTCTCAACCCGATTCCGATGAACACGGGTCGCAAACCTGCACAACAAACGCGACAATACCACACAAGGAGAACACAACAAACCACAACATCTCAAATCACGATTCAAACAAAACCGATAACCTAATAATCTACTCCCATATCCACGATCACGCACTCACCTTAGATTCGAAGGGAAAAGACGAAGAACGATGAAAAACACTCAAGAACACGAAGAACAACCCCTGATTTCGATTCCCAGCCACGAAAATCAGTCACCGCCACGCTCCTCACTCGTTCTAGAACCTCCTAAACGATCACACAAGCTATTTGGATGGAGAACACAAGGAATCCACAAGAATCCTTGATGAACACTCCAAATCCAATCAAACTCTCTCTCTCTCAAATCTCTTTTCTCTCTGGTTTCTCTCTAAAAACGGCTGAAAAAGGAGACTCACGCACCCTCCTTCACTTATATAGAAAAACCCTAACCAGCCCTTAACCAAAAACAATCAGAATTAAAAGCCCTAATCCCGATTTGGCTTGTGTCGATCGACACAACTCCACTGTGTCGATCGACAGAGCACTCTCTGCCCAACAATCTCGAGAACCCAACAGCCCGTGTCGATCGACACAGCACCCGCTGTCCGATTCCATCGAGAAGCTAACACCACGTGTCGATCGACACACAGCCCCTGTGTCGATCGACACCCATCCAAAAACACAATTTTGGATCACGGGCGTTACAGAAAGCGACAAAGTTTATTTACTCTTCTTTCTTTAAGGTATCCTCGTGTTCAGAATCCGAATCACTGAAGCTGAGAAGGGACTTCTCTTTTCTCTTCTGGAGATTGGGACAGTCAGCCTTGGGGTGTCTATTCCCTTTGCACTTAAAACATCTCAACTCCTTGAGTTTGGTGCATGGGCATTTGGTTCGAATATGTCCATTTCCTCCACACTCATAGTACTGGACTTCTCTCTTCTAGTTGTCTCTACCTTCACTTGGTCTGTAGTTCCTCTGGTAACCTCTATCATTGTTGTGATATTAGCTTGTGGATCCAGAATTCTAGTTCTGTGATACCCTTTGTAGAGCTTTCCCAAAGTTCCTCGCCAATAGTAACATCTCATCCTTCAATTCTTTGAATTTGTCTGTAGTATGTTCTTCAGCCGTGAAGGAAATTCCATGAGGTGCCTCTTGCTTATCTTCATTGAGTTCCATCTCTTCAGCTTTTAGCATACCAACCAGTTCTTCAAATCTCAGAGACTCTATATTTCCAGTAACTTTCATAACATCTTTGTTTGCTGCAAACTTCTGTGGTAGAACACGCTAAAGGTTTTTAACAAGTTTCTTGTCTTTGTAAGTCTTTCCAAGCACTTCAGCTTCATTGGCAATAGAGCTAAGCTTTGAAATGAACTGGACAATGGTCTCATTTGAGTCTATCCTGAGATTCTCAAATCTCGTTGCAAGTTGATCCAGCCTTGTGTTTTTAACCAGAGATGTACCTTCATGAGATTTTAAAAGAATATCCCATGCTTGTTTGGCTGTCTTGCATCCATGGATTAGTTTGAACTGGTCTTCCTCAATACCACTAAAGATGATATTCAAAGCCCTGGCATTAAATTGGGATAAGTTTTTCTCTTCTGGCATCTAAGAGTTCTTCGGTTTAGGAATTTTGAATCCTTGTTCAGTGAGTTGTGTTAGAGCTTCCCATCCGTCTTATACAGCTTCCAAGCATCTTCACCTTGAGAGCGTTTGATTTGTGTCATCCTGACATTCCAGTAACCATACCTCTTGGTATCAAGAAGTATAGCTTTACTTGCTCCTACTATTTCTGAGGTCGTCTCCATGTCCCAAGATCTTCACCTGTTGAAGAGCAGAACTTCTCTTAAGTCTGGTGAGAGGCTCTGATACCAAATGTAAGAATATGGGCCTTCAGAAGATAGACTCAAGTTGTAAGAGAAGATGGGGCACAATAGAATTCTCAAATTTTATTTCCTAAACACACATATATTCAATTCGTAACAATGTTACACACAACAGAGATGCAACTTGACTTCACTCAAGAACACACAATCAAAGACGAGTTGACACAACCCTAATCTACCCAGAACAGACCAAAGATAATCAATAATCTTTGTCTGAAAGGAAACCCAAGAATAACCCAACATACATACTTAGTTACAACTAGATTTTTCAATCTCTCATAACTGAATTCTTTTTCCAAAAGAACACTTAGAAATCTCGACTCTTTCAATTTAATTTTTTCGAAGAGCTAACCTCAAAAACCAGCACGCCGCTACTTCTTATGCAGCTCAAAATCTCTCTAGATAAAACATGCAGACTCTCCCTGGAACCCAACGGTCTGTCCGTTGCACTCTGACCTAACACTTGCTTTCTACTGCTCCATCTGCTACGCGTTACATATGGAGGCTCCCAAAGTACCTTTTTCCTTTTCAAACTTGTCAAGACTTTTCAAAGGCGTGCACCTTGTTTTCTCGATCCAAACACCTTCTTTAGCACATTCGGGACTCCAAAAGTAACTTGACCCGTTGACTTTGTGATATGTTGACTTCTTAGATTGACTCACTGATACTACAGAGTCCTAACTCCATTATGCTTAGTTGATATATATATATATATATATATATATATATATATATATTTTTTTTTTTTTTGAAATGAATTATATTCAAATAAAAAAAACGTTTTTACAATGATTGTATATTTGAGTTGAAAAAACAAAAGTGTAAATAGAAAAGAGATTGAATCTTAAGAATTTGACTTTTCCAATTTAATCTGATCGAGTAGCAAACCATTCGGTTAAGCTTTCGGTATATGCTTGATCTTCAAGAGCTCAGATAGAGCACAATCGATTCCGCACAGTTTTGTCAATAATCTTGGTGAGCTTTGTTGGCGTCAACGACTGCTCCCCATGCTTCCGGTTATTGCGTTATCTCCATATGTGATACCACGTAGCTTGAAAGGTGTATCTTATGAGGAAAATTGTGATGCGGATAAAGCTTTGATCATCGAGTAGAGCGATCAAGTTGTCCCAATGAATTGTATATCGAGGACCTAGGAGATTTTGAGTGAGTCCTTTCCAAATTGTTGAAGAGTAAATACACTCAAAGAACAAGTAATTGCGAGTCTCGTTCATAGTATTGCAAAATACACATTGGCTTTGTCCACCCCATACACGAATTCTATCTCCAGTAGATAATCGATTAAGCATAGCCAACCATAATAAAAACGAGTACTTTGGTGTTGCGTGGGTAAACCACACACCGATGTACCAATTTTGTATAGGGTTAGAATGCCGAATCAAATCCTATGTTCCCTTCGTGGTGAACTTTTTTTTGTATTTGTCATCTCCGTATCGCCATAGAGCAATGTCTACTACCGTAGATATTTCCCGGGAAAACTTGATGATTTTGTCCTCTATATTATTCACAATCGCAATTCAGTGGTGACGTCGGCGGCAGCGGCGAGGCAGTAAGACCTCTGCAACCGTTGCATTAGCCGGAATTCCCAAATCTATTGTACCTCTTGGACCTGTAACATCAACTAATTTTCCCAAGGGACACCATATATCATGCCAGAAATAAGTGGTAACCCCATTTCCAATTTGTACCTTATGTAAGCTTTGTGCCAATACTCGATACTTAAGAATTTTTCTCCACATCCAAGAGCCAACATTGGTTGATTCCCGCAAGGACCAGAGACATCCATCACGCATCAGCATCTTCTTCACCCATAAAACCCATAGAGAATCTGTATTAGATACCACTCACCAAATCAGTTTTAGACAACTTACAATGTTCGCCTCTTTAAGTGGTTTAAACCCCAAACCACCTTCTCGCTTTGGTTTACATACATCTTGCCATGCTATCTTTGCTTTTCTTGGGTTTAAGTCGGGACCCGACCATAGGAAAGCCGCACACATTCCTTCTATTTTTTGAATACATTGACTAGGGAGCCGAAAAGCTTGTATCCATAAGTTAACTGTACTCACAATGACGGATTTAAGTAGTTGTAATCGTCCCGCATATGATAAATAGCGAGCTGTCCATGAACTCATTCGGGTTCGTATAGTATCAAGAAGCACCTCATAATCAGTTGAACTCATCCGTTTGGTTAAGAGTGGTAATCCCAAATAACGGACAGGGAGAGTCCCTTCGGCAAATTGGATTATGCATGGATTGCACCATGCATAATCCAATGCCTTCACATATATATGAAGGAACATTAGAGAATTCAAATCTTTTTCCATACTAAAACACTGAGCTCCTCGAGCAACATTGTAAACACATTTAACTCCAAACCCTTCCATTGTAAACCAAAATCAGAAAAACGAAATCCCTTTAGAGGAATCTTTTAGTATTGCAATGGAAGGCGGCGGTTAGATGAGATGAGATCATAATCCATCAGTGACCATAGACGAGGAACTAAAGAAACGAACTACAGAGCAATTGAAGCTTTAGTGAGAGAGTCTTTGATGTGTTTCCATTGGACAATGGTTTGATATTGGTTGAGTTCTTACTGAAGAAGGACATCGAAGAGGTTGCAGAGATGGGAATATGGGTAGCCAAAGGCGAAGTTCTGTTGGTCAAGGAATGGCCCTTGGTAGGCTCTCTGAGTGAAATCGACTTCTCGATGATTACCTTGTGGGTTAAAGTAAAAGGTTTGCCCTTATCCCAATACACACAAGAAAAAACTCAACGCATTGGCAAAAGGCTTAGCAGTAAGCCACTTAATTAAGGATATAACTATTGATCTTTCGAGAAGACAATTCATTGTTCGCGCCGAGATTGAATCCTGGTTACTTCATCGGCAAGCAATGGAGGCCAATCTGACAATTCATTGTTCAGTTGAAGTACAGATATTCTGGTAAGTTTTACAAATGGTATGGTAAGGTTGACCATACGATGTGTGCGAAATCCCTTGAAGAAAGGCCTCTAACTCGAAACAGCAAGAGGCCCCATGTATGGTAGATGGATGTATGCTATGGAGTACGAACTAGCTGATGCGAAATTGGAAATCGAGTTCCCAAAGAAACTGGTGGAAGATTAGACAGAGTTGGAGGAGACAGTCCCTTACCCACAGTTTTTCATAGACCTTGAAGTTTCTTATGTTTGTAGAAGTCACCATGAGTGGCGCGGAAAGAAACTGTTTTGATATCATTTAGAAGACACTATTGAACACGGTTCCGATTTCCAACATCCTATCTAGAATCCAGCAATGATCCTTACCAAGATTTGGCACGTGAGATGGACGAGAATGTTCCACTAGTTGGTTTAACCTCTAAGGACAAGGTGGAGATTGTTAGCAAGTTGCTAGATTACACAATGAAAAGCAAGAAGATAAGGTCAAGACGAAAATGGGTTCAAGTCAGAGTTTGTGTGATCAAAACAACCAAGATGTTATCATGCGTTGATTTTCAAACAATGCTTCAAGAGAACAAAGAGAAGGAATATCATCGTGAGCTTGACGAAAAGATATGCAAGATGATCAAGAGACGCGTCAAAAACAACGAGGACATACTGTCAATGGCGTTGTGGATGAGTTGCATTGAAGATATGGTTGGGGAAGACCAAGTAATGCCTTTCCATCTGGAAGATAGATGCATAAAGGCGAGGAGAGAGGCGATTGAGTATGGTAAATGGAGAGGAGAAAGAGATGTTGATGAACTGGAGACGAGAACGGTAAACGGGCACGACATGGATGAGCTAGACCCGTGTGCAATTTGTCAAGAGGGGATGTTCCTTGGGGAGGAAGCAACCTATATGGCTTGCTCTCATGTCTTCCACTCTACATGCATTGGATCCTGGCTCGATATACACTGTACATGTCCGCTTTGCCGTCACAAACCCCACACAATGACAAACACAAAGGTCCTGTCTAACCTAACTTAGAAGATACGACCTCTGATCCTCAAACAACGTTATGTTTGATTTTATCTTTGAAATCTCTAGTTGTCTATTGATTTGTGCAACTATGGCTCTTTAAAACTATACATGAGGCTATTGACTTGTTCTTGACTTGTCTTTTAGAAGCTAAAGTGTTTTTTTTTCTCTTTGGTGCAAGGAAATTGAATTGTTAACTTTATAAAATGTGGCTTCGCCTATTAATTGATTTTCTGAATTAATCAGACTCATGAAAGAAAAAAACAATTTAGAGAGAAGAAGAACGAATTGCGCAACGTCACAAATAAATTATATGGATACAACCAAGAGGGAAAACAGAGGGTTGCCCTCGACTCATATTGTTATTGCTTCAGGCTTATGCTCGTGCAAACTATACCTTCCCCTGCAAAACAATTGATGTTACCGGAAGCCGCAAAATTGGAATTAATGCTTCATTGCGACCACCAAACTAGTGATGCATTTATGTGAAACTACATAACTAGTAAGTGAAAACTTAACTTGGGAAATTCAAATGCAAACTTGCACTGCTTATTTAGCCCTTTTCGGTGTAAATATTGTGGACGCTCTTCCTACAAATAAGCAAAAAAAACAAAGTTAATATTAAAACTTAAAAAGCATATGAGATCATTTAGTGAAATTTCATTAAAAAAAACAAAAAAGTGATATAGAGGAGTATTTGAACATCTTTATAAAAACCCATCATTCATGCCACATCTAACAAATTGTACAAGTAGTATCAAAATGGTAAATAAAGATGATGGATTGTTAAATGCTACTCATTTTATATCCTATGAAAATGGTTGTGTTGAGAAAGAATACCTCACTATTCAACTATTTTGTTTAATTTTTAATTGTTTTTATTAGTTAGCAGCCCACTACAACTAGCATTGATAATGCTTTAAATTGTTATTATTTTGTTGATCAGTGAACATTTGCTTTCCAAATGTTTTTACAACCACCTCAAATCCATACGAGAAATCTAATATAACAAAACAATTCCTTTGCATATATATATATATATATATATATCATTTTGGTCCAAACGGAGATTGATTGCATGTCTTAACATAATATGTCTACGTTTAGCTTCTTTTAGAGTTTTGAGTGGTCTTTCTGTAAGTTTCAGTTAAACAAAGAATTTGTGCAAGGTCGTACACACTGTTTTTAGCAAATACAAGTATCTTCTAATTATTTGTAACTGAAGTGTTTAATTTTGTGAGCCACTTCTTGACTTTTTTTTTCCTTTTCTCGTGACTTCCTACTCTATATTTTTAAGAAACCAGCACAAAAAGAGAGGCCCTTATGATATACCACCTCCTCAACCATCGTTATATTTGAAATCTCTAGATGTCTATTGATTCGTGCAACCATGCCTCTTTAAAACTATACATGAGGCTATTGACTAGCCTTTTAGAAGCTAAAGTGTTTCTTTTTTCTGTTTGGTGCAAGGAAATTGAGTTTTTAACCTTTCTAATGTAACTAAAGATGAAGAAGATTTTCCTTACCTTTGTAATCTAAAGCTTTTTAAGATTTCCTACGTAGTTCGCTTCCAAGTTGATGGACGAGCTCGCTTGCGCAGCTTTTTTGTTCTTTTTCTTTTGATCCTTCCTCTTAGCAAGGGCTTTAGCAGTTGAAGCATCTCTCTCCTTTGCCTTGTCCTTCTTTGCATTCTCAGCTTTGGCTTTCTCACGAAGCTTCCTCTTAGCTTCTTTTTGGACTTCGGTATCAACAATTTAGAAGAAAAAAAAATACAATAGGTTAGTAACACATACTTTTGACAAAACATCCATATATATTACCAACCTTAGTATCTTTCCCCTTGCCTGCTGTTAAAACTTTTGGCTTCTGATCCTCCTCACTAGCTACTACAACCAGACCCGGTCCAGAGGACAAGTCAGTGAAGCCACCGCTTAGGACTCTAAATTTATAGGGTCTTTTTTAGTTAAATTTTGTTATAGCTATAATTAAAAAAAAATTATAAACTTTTTCTACAATAATAATATTCGTAAGATTTTGTTTTTCAAATGTTTTTTTAATGTTTATGGTCTTGTCTAAGCAAACATGTTAATTACTCATTTCAAAAAACATAATTTAAAATTATTAGTTAAAATCCAAAGGTGAAGCTGATAACAAAATTATTTGCGATCTACCATGTGACAAGAGAGACTGAATGGGTTAGATTTATTATCTATTGAAACATAGATGGTTGAAAAACTCGACAACGTCAGTTTAATTAATGATTTTGCAGGCAAAAATACAAGAGAACAATATTTCAAAAATAAATTCTATTTTGTTGTTTTTTTTTATTTCTTACTAACTATTTGGAATTATAAACGGTTTAATGGAGTTTTCGTATGTTTTTTTATTTAGATTACTATTTTTATGATATTGGAAAATGTAAGAAAGAAACACTTTTTTATATATATGCACAGGGCATCCAAAACGATTGGACCGGCACTGGCTACAACATTCACCGCAATAACCAAACATGCAAGACTCTGAGATAAGAGAAGATAATTTAGCTCATAACACAGAGAGATATTTTCATAATGTCAAATATTCTCTTAAACCATAGAGAAATTGCAAAATCTATCAAACAACGACACGACACCTACGCAACTATAAACCACATCGAAATTCGGTTTTCAACAAAGTACGTGGTGATTTCTCCATTCAAAAAGAAAAATTCGCCAGAATCGGTAACTATAAATCCACGTTATAATGTAAGAAATCAGAGGAAAAGTGCTCATACCTTGAGAATCGCCATTGATGACATCAGAGGACAACTGAGAGAGATACTGAGAGCGCGCTACTGAGTTTTTGTTTCTTCTCTCTAACAGAATTATTTTTGAATATCTTTTGCAGCTGCAAGATACACGGCTCATATGGGCTTTAGATAGGCCCAAAATGAATCTCATATTTTTGTTATTTATTAAAATGTTCTTTTACCCAGTTTAAAATTAAAATAATAAATTTAGCCTTGGTACGAGCTCTAGTTGGTATGAGCTTTGTGTTTTTTTCTTTAGGTCAACCAAAAGACCCTAAACCCAATGTTTATGATTTTTCCACATAGGTCACTTTTGGTTATAATTTTTTTCTTTGTTATACACCAAATTAACCCTGTTTATCTCTATCTATTTTTTTCTTCAAATGGTTGTAGACTTTCAAGAACAATATATAAATTTTGTTTAGTTTGGTTTAGGTTATTCATGACTATCATTGGTTTTCATAATTCGTTTCCAATGTTCTATCTGTTTTTTAACTAGGGTTACAAGGAAACATTTACTATTTACTGAATTTCAAGTAGAAAAAAACAATTAAAAAAATCACACTACTTACAAAATGTTGTTGATCATTGATAATGGCACTTGATCAACACAAACAAAGGCGTCATCATCAGTTTTCGGTGAGAAATTTGGCTTAGCCAACCTCTGCCTATTCAAGAGATGTCGTTCGTGAGGCAAAACAATAAAAACTATACAATTAAGTTAAGGAAGAAACATGACAAAGACAAGTATTTCCCCCAAAGATGCAAAACATGATCGTAAGTCCGAGCCTCCCTCCCAATCTTACATCATTCTATTGCATCCATATTCTTCCCACATCCATTTAAAACGAAATATCGTGGTCTTGATGGTGAAAGGAGAGGTGTGCAGTGCAGTGCATCTAAATCAACAATGTGCTTTAGTTCTTCTGATTTGGTTGAACCGCTGACAAGAATAGATGTTTCAAGTCACCCGTAATCTGTACTTCACTAGCAAACCATGGCTCAACGAAAATGAACAAAAAAGCATAGTAAAATGAACCAAAAAGCAAAGAGAAAAAAAAATCATTTGATATGCTCTAAGATGTACCATATATAAGGGGTGGGCCGGATCCGGATATCCGACCTTTTTCAGGATATCCGGATCCGTCGGATCCGTGATTTTACTATCCGGATCCGGATCCGTGGCACCCGGATATCCGGCTTTCGGATATCCTTTCAAAAATTAACATATCCGCGGATATCCGGATCCGGATCCGGATCCGTAAAAATAATAAAAATAAATTATAAATATTAAATTAATTTTATAAAAAACTATTTTTTGTAAAATTATTATAAATTTATTAAAAAATAAATAAAATATTACGAAAATATATTTAATTTTAATTTTTTACGTTAAAGTTTTTAAAAAAAATAAAAAAAAAAATTATTTTTAATATATTTTAATGGTCCGGATCCGGATCCGGATATCCGGGCTTGAAAATCATGATATCCGGATCCGGATCCGTTTTAGACGGATCCTTGATTTCATTATCAGGATCCGGATCCGGCCCTCCCGGATATCCGGATTTTTGGAGCGGATCCGGATCGGATCTCGGATCCCGGATAATAATTCCACCCCTACCATATATGTTAAACATAATAACTAACTCAAATAAGAAGGCAAAAGATCAATGCAAATATGTGTCCAGGTTAACGAAATCAAATGAGTTAAAACTCTTAAGGTTGCTTCCGCATAAGATGTCAATAGTTTTTGGTCCCTTCAATTTGCCGGTTCTTCTTCTTACGGTCTCCGCGATGACTAATGTTACCGGCCAAGTAGTTTAGCTAATTCTGTGATTAGGTTTACAAACCTTTTATTTTATTTTATTTTATCACATATTCTAAATCCGGCTTATGTCAAACTCTTAGATTGCTTCTGCCAAAGAAGATGTTAATCGTCACCCTAACACTAATCCTGCTCATGAGGTAAATAAAATAACTAAATGAAATTTTAGTTTATTCTACATACATACGTTCAGTTTTGCTTGAATCGGAACACTTACTAAATTATGATTTCATATTTGTAGAAATCTTCACATAGAGCTTTTCATATAATCTGTTCAAATTATTTCTTGTTCACAATCCTCCGGTTGCGATTGAACATAATAATCCATGGTTCTGGTTCAAATTCTTTGTACTTATGATTGAATGTGTATTGTTTTTGATCTTTATAAACTTTGCTGCTTTAGAACCTGACTTAAGTATTTTCCGTTTTGCATTAATTTACTAACATAATTGAATTGAACTCTCTCTCTCTACAGGCTCCAGTTCTTGAACATGCTGCTCTCTTGAACTTGCTAATCTAGAGGTACTAGTTAATGTTTATGTTGAGTTGATCATGTTTGATTTTTATTTTTTGTGGATGATAATCTTGTTTTACTAACTTCAGTTTCTTTGTAGGCTCTAGTTCGTCCTCTGACTGGTGCTGGGAAGAAGGGCATATTAACTCTCAAGTTGGCTGCAAAAAAGGCTTATAAGCGGTTGATAAAAAAATGTCAGAAGCGGTTGCTGAAAAATGAAAAGAGAATATCTTCGTTTTTTATTCCATCTGTAGCTTGTAATAAGGCAACTCAAGCTAAGAATATACAAATCATAACGAAAAAATGTTGTTGATAGAAGCAACTAGGGAAGGAAGACGACAAAATAAATGTTTGAATCTCTTATTGACCATAACAACACTGAGGATTAAATGTAGTTAACAACTTCAAATAATAGATACGTTTTGTAAACTTTTTCGTTATTTTTTCTTTTGTTTGTTGGCACATGGAAATTTTTTTATTTGACTTTGTTGCTTCTTTAGTCTTTTTAGTGGAGATCGAGATAGAATTAGGTTGAAGAAAAAATAGAGGATTACTATTTCTTACTCTTTTTTAGAAAAAAATAGAGGTGGATTAGAGATTGGTTTGGGATTGAGAAGTTGCAGGTCAAGGAGGAAAATAACTTTCTTGCCTTTCATAAAAAGCCAATTTTTTTTTATAAAGAAAAACGTTAATTGGGATCAATGTCGGTCCTGTAAATTTGAGGGTCACAAATCCAAACAAAAAGTATGGGCCAGTTAGTAAAATTAAAATTAGTTTCTTTTCTTGCATCTAAAGATTCAAACTCACGTACAAATAAATTTTGTAAAATTGGAGCTGATAAAATGCATATATTATTTGGGACTTGAAGCACAAGCTTCTAATGCTTTGAATTTGGGACTTGACCTGGATTTTGGATTTGAGCTCAGATTACGTGAATATGATGTGAATTTGACCTGGATTTTTGATTTGAGCTCAGATTATGTGAATTTTAAAGTAAATTTGACATGGATTTTGGATTTGAGCTCAGATTATGTGATTTATTTGGTTGATGGACTTAGGTCACCTTCTCATAATCATTTGCTTCCTTTCTATCCTTAATTTTTTGGTTGTGTTTATATGCATTTCATGCCAAGTTAATGACATGAACACGTTTTGTTTTGCATGTAGCTACTTGGTGAAGGTAATGCTCCTGCTCTTGCTAGTTCTCTTACGTTGATACATAATGTTTCTGCCTTGATCCAAGTTGTATTACTCTTCGTGTTTACTGTGTCCAAACGGGTAAGTCTCATTTTGTACATCTAATGCTCCTGCTTTCTAGATTTTATTTTTATTTTTGTGCCTTTTATGCTTCATACTAAGTTAATGATCAGAACACGTTTTGTTTTTGCATGTAGCTTCTTGGTCAAGCTAATGCTCCTGCTTCTGGAAATGAGGTATGCAGTTTTTTTATATTTGTATTTGTCTTTATGAAAGCTTAAACCAAATTTTGTTAGCATACATGCATCTTTTTTGCTTGTAGATGCTTGCTCAAGGCAATGCTTCTGCTGTTGTTGATATCGTTGATGCTCAGGTATGTTTCTTCTCGATTGTATTTATGATTAGAATTCTAAATTGAATTTGTAAATTCGATGGTTGATTTGTGAATTTTGATGTGAATTTGACCTGAATTTTGGATTTGAGCTCAGATTATGTGAATTTTTTTGTTGATGGACTTAGGCCACCTTATCAGAATCATTTGCTCCCTTTCTATACTTAATATTTTGGTTGTGTTTATATGCATTTCATACTAAGTAAATGACATGAACACATTTTTGTTTGGCATGTAGCTTCTTGGTGAAGGTAATGCTTCTCCTACGTTGATACAAAATGTTTCTGCCTTGACGAAACATCCGAAGTTCAGATTTTTTCTTACATATGGAATCATTTATATCAAAGGTTGGTTTTGCTAAATTCTAACAAAGTTGTATAAAAAAATTATAATTAAATGCAAACTTAAAAGTAAATGTGCATCCAAAGTACAAAGAGGAAAAGTTTTAAACTATGATAATGAATGAAAACTAGAATATGGTCTAAATTCATAAGTTTTCAACCTCCAAGACCTTATAGATTTTTTTTTTTTTTGGAAATAACTATAGAAAACCTAACACTTTAACTTCCATGGTAATAAGTTTTTTTTTTTTTTTTAAATTTCTGATTTGTATTAAATTAAGACATTACAAAGAGAGGCGAAAAGTAGATAATCCTTGGGTCAGAGACCATTAAGGATAAATAAAAGAAAAAGTTACAATTGTAGAGGGTCAGGTTCCTCTAAACCACAGTTGGAGGCAATCAACGAAGCTTGCTCTATCTTTGAGGGACAAACAAGCATCACGCATACCTCTATCGATCTTCTTAAAAAGCGTTTCGGCGGGCAGACTTTTGCTCCTGAATATGCGATCATTTCTCTGTCTCCAAAGAGAATAAACCACTGCTTGAGCTGGAAGTAACTTCAGATTATTCTCAGCCACATTCGGATAAGGAACTCTTAACCAAGTGAGGAAGTTTTCCCATGTACGAAAACCCATGTACGGAGTCCTTAATCTCTCAAAAGCCAATCTCCAAATGTCCTGAGTATAAGGACAGTTTAGCAAGAGATGCACCCTTGTTTCTCTAAAAATTTCACACAACACACATGTGTCATCATCAACAATACCCCAACTGAACAACCTCTCTTTAGTGGATAACCTATCCAAGCAAGCAAGCCAACTAATAAAAGCCTGTTTAGGTATGTGAGCAAAGAACCAAACCTTTTTGAACCAAGCAACATTGTCATAGGTAGGAGCTGTTTGTTTCTTAGCTAGAGTGAAGGAAAAACAGTCTTTTAGCGGACCAACTCCATCTTTCCAAATATATCTATCCTGAGTTCCTTCAGTGAGAGTAATAGTTGTGAGATAGATCAATAGGGCTTGGGCATTATCACTCCTAGCACCCCTAAAGATCCATCCATGATCTAGAAACGCATCCTTGACCTTAGATTCCAAAGGGAGCCCAAAGATCCTTGGTCCATCTGCGCCTATAAAAGATATCAACTGCCCAAAAGGCGTCCAAGTATCCAACCAGAAAGAGCATGTTCTACCATTCCCAACTGAGCAAGAAATAAAATCTTGAGCTAGAGGTTTAAGTCCAAGAAGCTGAATCCATGTTGAGGAACCAGCTCCAGTTGGCCGTAGACTCTAGAAAGATTTTCTCCTCAGTTTATTTGCTCTACACCAAGCCACCCATAATGAACCAGAAGATGAAAAAAGTAGCCAAATGAGCTTAAGGGCGAAGATTTTGTTCCAAGATATCAAATCTCTTAAACCCAAACCACCCGCAGCTTTGGGAGAGCATACTTGGGACTAATTGACTTTGGCTTTGGATGAGGATTGACGATCGCCTGACCAAAGAAACTGACGGCAAAGCTTGTTTATCACTTTTATACAGCTTTTAGGGATCACAAAAGCAGCACACTAGTAAGCCATAATGCTTTGAATAACCGAAGATAGAAGCTGCGTTCTTCCAGCAAATGACAGATGCCTAGAGGTCCATGAATTCAGCCTTGCCTTGACTTTATCAATCAGAGGGTCATAGTCAGCTTTTGACAGTCTCCTAGGAAGCAGAGGCAAACCTAGGTATCTTACAGGAAGAGTTCCTAGCATGAAGCCAAATGATGAAGCCAAATTTGTCCTTTGTATCTGAGGGGTACCAGCAAGGAAGAGAGAGGTCTTACTTGAGTTCATAGTAAGACCTGAGATAGCCGAGAAGTAACTTAAAATATCAACAATCGCTTAAAGAGATCTCTGAGAGCCGTCAAAAAACAGCATCATGTCATCAACAAAGACCAAGTGAGAAACTGGGGGATCTGAACCCCTAGGGTGCGATCCAATCTGCCCCAAGGAATATCTAGTATTGAGCAGCCTGGAGAAAACATCCATCCCTAGGACAAAAAGAGGCGGTGACAAAGGGTCACCTTGTCTAATGCCCCTGGAACCTTTGAAATATCCACATAACTCTCCATTGATTGACACAGAGAATCTTGTGGTTGTGAGACATTGCTGAATCCACCTTATAAAGACATGAGGAAAACTTGCTGCTTTTAAGATGTCCAGAATAATACTCCATTCTACCGAGTCAAAAGCTTTCTTAAGGTCAACTTTCAACATTCCTCTAGGTGAGATAGTTGTACTGTTATAGCCTTGGACCATTTCAGTGGCTAATAGTACATTCTCCACAATCTGTCTTCCTTTCACAAACGCTGTTTGGTTTTCTGAGATCATCTTGGGAAGCAACACCTGCAACCTTCTGGCCAACAGTTTTGATATGACCTTGTACATTGCATTTAAGCAAGATATTGGTCTAAAATCGCCGACCTCTTCAGGGTTTTGGATCTTAGGAATCATTGCAATGATCGTAGAATTCCAGTGGGGTTCCACTTTTCCTGAAATGAAGAATCCTTAGACTGCGTCAGCCACTTCTTCCCCCAAAATATCCCAACAACTTTTGAAGAATTCTCCCGTGTATCCATCAGGACCTGGCACCTTGTCAGAAGGTAAAGCAAAGAATTCTTTTTTAATCTCATCTAGAGTAAACAACCTCTTCAAGGTCTCTTGTTGAAACTCTGAGCATCTAAAAGGTTGAATAGAGGCAATGGCAGAGACTAGAGAAGGTTTTCGAACAGGAGTAGGGCCAAGTAGCTGCTTATAGAACTCCACACAAGTTTCCTTTATCTCCTCAATGTTTGTGGTCACTGCCCCGTCTCTCATCTTAATCTTTGCTAGTCTATTCCTGGCTCTTCTAGCCACTGCACACCTATGGAAGAACCCAGAGTTATGATCTCCTAGTTTGAGCCACTTAATTCTTGATTTTTGTCTCAAGAAGGTCTCCTCTGCCTTAGCCAGTTCCTTCCACTTTCTTAAAGCATGCAACTCAATCAAAACTTCAGAAGCAGTAGGAGCATAAAGCATATTGTTCTGAGCCAGTTTAAGAGCTTGCAGAGCCTCCTCAGTTCTCTTTTGAATCCCTGAATATGCAGAGTGATCCAACTCCTTAAGGATTCTCTTAAGAAGTTTTAGCTTTCTACTTACCTTCTGCATTGGACTTCCTATAGTGAAGAAACTATTCCAAGCTTCTAATACCGTATCTTTAAATAGAGGATGCTGCAGCAAATGCAGGTTGAACTTAAAAGGCCTCCTTGGCTTGGGCACTGGGTCAGGGATTCTAATGCAGCACACAGCATGATCCGAGAATAGGGGCTCTTCAAAACTAATCCTTGCTTCTGGAAGTTCCATGAGCCACTTATCATTTCCCAAAATCCTGTCCAATTTCTCAGCAATGGGAGCAGAGGAGTTGTGATTCCACCAAGTGAATAAAGGCCCTGAGAAAGGGAGATCAAAGAGCCCTGATACATTAAGACAGTGCTGCAGCTCCCTACTACTTGCTCTGACTATCTCATACTCATCTCTTAATGAGTGCTCTGAAGACTTGAGAGTTTGGTTGAAATCCCCCGTGACTAACCAAGGAGAATTCAATAAAACTCTATTAGAAGAGAGCTCCAGAAGCTCTGCCCATAATTCTCTTCTTACTGAATTGAGGTTTGATCCATAGACAAAAGTAACCGTGTAGCTAATCTTCCTTTTATGAATAAAGAAACCACAAGTTACCTGTTGCAGGGACTTACTGTACACCGTCATGATGACTACAGACGGATCCCAAACAACCAAAAGTCTCCCTATATGGGAGAATTCATAATTTGGTTCTACATTCCAGCCAGGCAGAATATAACCTATCACCCTACTAGCATTATGCTCCAATATATGAGTCTCAGCGAGACATCCAAAAATAGGCCGATGTTGGCTTATCCAACTCTTAAACCTTTGCTGCTTTTGTAGATCATTGATCCCTCTTAAATTCCAAAAAAAACTCAGCATTAGAAAAGTGGGGTTTTTATGAATTAGTGTCTAAGAAGGGAAGACCCTTCTACCAACCCAAGAGACTTATCAGAGCTGCTCATAATATCTCCTGCTCTTTTCTTCTTTTTCTTTTTCTTTTTGGATACTACTAGGGTGAAGTCTTCAACCTCTCTCCTGAGCTCAGGCGGTGGATGAGAATCCTGGGATTGCTCACTATCACTCTTCCCTGAATTTGATCTTTGGGTAGTTGCATCCATTGAACAGTCTTCAACAACTAACTCTTTGTCCATAGACACTTCAGGCGAATCCACAACCTGCTGATAAGGGGTAGAGGAAGGACAGGGATCTAGGGGCTGATACTTCTTGAGCAAAGAAGAGGCATGGGAAGGTGGAGTTTTGATAGAATCCTTTTGCTTATTCAGAGTAGGGCAAATTTCCTTAACGTGATTTGCCTTTCTGCAGAGAGAGCAGAGTGGAGGAGCAGAGGGGCATGATAGTGTGGCCCACTTCATTGCAGAGGGAACATATAGGTGGCAGATGCGGGCAAGAAACCTCCACTCAAAAACTTCTCCCGATTCAAACCGTGCACAAACTATCTCCGGAACTGGTTTGTGCAAGTCTATCTCCGTGAAGACTTTGGCCACCTCAAAATTAGTCATAGACAACGTTTGAGGGTACAAGTAGATCGGGTCACCTATCAGACTCGCAATGCGACTAAGAGCTTTGGGGTTATATAACTCATAAGGTACCTTTCGTAGTTCCACCCATACTGGGGCCGTCTTTAGAGTCGGGATTTCAGGCTTGACTCCGGGGCTCCATGGAGCAACGAACATTGTGCTCCCATCAATACTCCAAATCCCCTCGTTAAGCACACGCTCCCGTGTAGCATTATTAGGGATTTTGAATAGAAAGGAATTGTTTGAGTCCAGCTTCGTAACAGTGATGTCTCTGTGCCTTTTGCTCCACATAAGATTCACCACGGGGTTTATCTTACCGTAGGAAGGCGCTTTTCTGTAAAACTGACCAATAACGAAGTCCTTCCATAAGGGCTTACTCTCCTCAATCACCTGATTAGGAATAGTAACACAGATTTCTCCAGATTCCAGTGTGAAAGGCGTTCCACACTTCTCCAGCGTTACCGATCCAGTCTTGAATCGTTGGCACCACGTGAGAGGAGCTGCTTGTTTGACTGTCGTTGGACCGTCTGTAGCAGCCATTGAGGGTGAGAGAGTAACAGTGGTCGTCGGCGGAGGACGAGATGCTACCTGATTTAGAGACTTAGGTTCCACAGAGACCGAATTCGATTTCACAATCGGGTTCGATTTAGGATTAGAAACAGGGGGAAAAGATTCCGGGATGGTGGGTAGCTTTTTGGGTGAGATCAAGGGTCCCGATATTCCCTTTTTTCTGGCCATTGACGGAGAGAACCGCCGACGGTGGCCACCGCCGACTTTGGTTACGAGAAGAAAGGAAGGAGCGATTTTTGGGTTGAGAGCAGCGCGTGAGATACACTTTTACGACATTTTTGTGTAATGATATGTCTCCCATGGTAATAAGTTAACATACCAAATAATCTAAACCATTGAATGAATTGATTACGTCCAATCAAAAAGTAACCATATATGTAGCCAACTAAATCCAGTTGACATGTACAAGTATCTTATGTGCATTATTCATATGCGAACGAAAAGAAATGAGTCATTACCTTTAGTATATACCCGAGCCGTTTAGAGGTTTTACATATTAGCGATGTGACTTGCATTAAAGTTTACAGAAAAAATTAGCTTGTGCATTTCTTTAGTTCTTCTTTTCCTCGTTTTTCTTTGTTTTTGCAATTGTAGCATTTTTTTTTGTTCAGGTGTTATTTCATTGCCTTGCATTTATTTTTCATTATGTATATGGTACTGAATGTGCAGAGCGGTCTCTACGGTCTACGGGGCGGTCTACAATTGTGTCACCACTCAACAAAAATACAACGTTATTATTACACAGTAAAAGAGGTACCATTAATTGAATAAAGACAAAAAAACATTAGCATGTGCGGGATAAAGTGATTGAACCTCTGTGGACCGCATAGGAGTGGCAAATATGTGTGGTTTGGAGTGGTTTGAGAAGCCACAAATAAAAATAATATTTTCATAAAAAAAAAATCTAACAAACTTTCGTCTATATAAACAGATAATCTCATTGTGCACATACAAAAAAAACAGAAGAGCATTGTGCAGAAAACAAAAACACAAAATCATTATTTACGTGTTTAGAAGCTCACGATTATTTTTGCAAGATCAAACCTCACGATTTGAATATTTTCTTTCAATAAAATCAGGTAATTTTTTTTTAAGCTCAATGTGTGTGTTTTGCAAGATTGTTCTTATGTGAAGTGAAAATTTGATGTGTTAAACTCCATTTTTTATATTAAAGAAGAAAAATAAAACAAGTTATGGAGAAATTTATAATTATGTAATTTTAATAAAAAGATTATTATAGTAAATCAGGACTAATTAGAAAATGATTATTTTAATTTAAAATCAAATATTTTGACAATAATGTAAAAAATTTGGCCGAGTTATACATGTTACTATATAGATTGTGTATTAGTTTTATGATACAATTATGTCAAAATATGAAGTCTCTTAACAATTGGTTATAATGAATATATATTTTAAACAATTATAGTAAATTTTGATATGTTCTATAGCTAAGAGTTAGTTTATATTTTTGGATTTAATGTTTTTTTTATACAACAAGAAATGCATTTTGTTATAAATATTAGTTAAGTAAAAAAATATATAAAACAATATTTTAAATGATCATAAGATAATAAATTTATATATTTGTTGATAGTTAATTTTGTTTAAGGTTAAGTTGTATAACATATATTAGTTTGTTTATGTTAAATTGTTACATTTTTTATCAACCAAATGTGATGACCCAACCAAAATTGGTATTTTTGTTTATTTTATCTAGTATGTATTAATATTTTTGTTACATTTATTTTACTTACCAAATCATGGATTTCCGTTGAATTTATGTTCATAAAATGCAGTTATGAATAGACATCGATCGAACACAAATTCTTCCGGACAAAGAGCCTCGAATGTTCCCAGTGAAGCAACAACAAGAGTAAAATTTTATTTCGTTTCCTACAAAAAAGTTTATATTAGTGTATATTTTATAAACGAAAACAATATTAATTTTCCAATTTTTTTATATTATTGTATATTAGTGTATATTTTATTATTTAGTATATTATTTTTTATATTAGTTTATATTAGTGTATATTTTATTATTTAGTATATTTTTATATTAGTTTATATTAGTGTATATTTTATTACTTAGTATTCTGTACAAAATTTGATAAGAGTTATATTTATTGTAGTGTATAAAATTAATTCTATAAAATGTTAAAATCTGTAGAGCACATCAAGATTTTATTGGACGGACGAGCAAGAAAGAACATTATTTGAGTTGTATGATCATGCAATTGCTATGAACAATTACACTCTGAAGGATCCTCATACTCTTGGTAGAGAGTATATGGTTGAAAAATTCAATCTTAAATATGACATGAATGTAAACTACGGATTTTTCAAAAACAAACTTGATGACTTCAAAAAAGCATACAAGAAGTGGAAGTTCTTGATGAAGTCTACTGATATCGGGGTCGATCCTGAAACATCAAGGATTGATGCACCGCATGAGTGGTGGGAAGCTCATGAGTCGGTAATAATTCATAACCATTCTCATTATAATAACTAAATTAAAAACATACACAGACTAATATTTATAACATATAACCCATATATTTTTTTAGGGATGCAAAATTACAAGATCGTTTGGTCAACAACCGCCAAAAAATTGGGATTTGATGCAACGCTGTCTTGTGTTACACGATGTTTATTCGCAACCTCGACAATCATCACGACAAAGAAGAGAAGAGATATTAACTGAGAGACGGGCAGATGATGGTCTTCATGGTTTCTCAGATGCTGATGGTGATGAGATGCCTCAAAATAGGAATGATGATACATATCAAAATGAAGAAGTGTACCGTGTTAACATTGATGACGATGACAATTTTATCAAAATTTCAAAATTTTCAGATGCAGATTTTGCAGAAGTAATGGCAGAGACGGAAAGAAATAACACAGATGAGGACCCTGTTTCAGCTGATATGGAAGCATCAGAAATAGCAGATGGAGAATATATGACGCAAATAAGAGACAATATCGCAAATATGTATTGGCAAAATCAATAGTTGTCAATAATTTTATTTTTTGCATTGTATTTTTCATATATGTATCCCGCACCGCTATTTGCACTTTTCACCATTCAAAACTTTACTTTTGTACCGCATGTTGTTTTTTTACCATTCAAACATTATCCCGCACCGCACTTGAACCGCACCGTACCTTTTAAACCGCTCTTTTCCGCACCGCACTTGAACCGCACCGCACCTCTTAAACCGCTTGTCCCGTACCACCCAAACAACTGTCACTATTCGAAGCCTATATCAACTATGTAAAACAATCAAATCAATTTATATTGAAACATATTATGCAAATACCCAAAAGTTTTACAGAGATTGTTAAATTCAACCTTGACGACTTTTTTTTTTCTCTTTGAAAACAACTTTATGCTCCTTTGTATCAACAAGAAATGAATAACTGTGTCAAAGCTTCATATTTTTCGTGGTTGTTGATGTGTTTTGATAGCATAGAGCTCGATCGTAGGATACAACCAAAATTTTGTTATTTTCTCGAAGAGGCGCTCAATTGAACCTTTTAGGGACAATGTTTTTCGTGGAAGTGAGTTTTTGATGTTATGCCAGCGATCGAGTATTATTAATTATCTGGGCCCAAATGATAATAAGATTAAAAGGCCCAAATGTTAGTATCTAGATTAGGGTTTGGAGTCTCCTCTTATATGCTTCATCCCGAAAAAGAAAACCCTAAAGAGAAAAAGAGGCGAAAATGGTGCAGCGTCTTGTTTACCGGTCGCGACACAGCTACGCCACCAAATCGAACCAGCACCGCATCGTCAAAACTCCAGGTCTACTCCTCATCTCATCTCTCACTTGATTTTCACTGCTTTGTATCGGAATTTGTAATCAGTGTACTAATGTGGTGATTTCTTGCTTTTGCAGGAGGTAAATTGACGTATCAAACCACAAAGAAGAGAGCCAGTGGTCCCAAATGCCCCGTTACCGGAAAAAGGATTCAGGGAGTAAGTTTTCTCATTTCGATTCAACTCCAAACTTTTGATTTTCGTGTGATTTGATACATGGAATCTAAGATTTGATATTTAGATAGAGTTGGAGTGAGATTTGAGATTTAGCATTTCACAAAAGGTTACAGAATCTTAGGTTATGTTTTCGGCGATGATGATAATTGCTGAAATTCTACACCTCTCAGTATGAGAAGAGTCATAATCTCTTCTTTGAGTACTTAATGCAAAAATCTGAGCCGAGATTGTTCTGTTTTTAGATTTTATGTAATATGAATGAATCAGTAAGATTGAATGGTTTTTTAATTAGTGATCTGTGTGTAGAATAGTTGTACATCTTGTGCTTATTGACGGTCTTGTGCTGATTATTTAAAACTCCCATCAGTACATAACATAATCATGAGCTAAATTGATTGTGCCACTTTGTCTTTCAAGTTGTTACTTTTATTCCATAAGAGATTGCTATCCATCTGTGGCAGAGATTTTAAATTCTCCATATATTTTCTTGTGATTTTTGATAGTTTAAGTTGTGATTGGTTTATTATACTTGTTTACATTTTGTGAATGACATTGTATCTGTTTATTCAGATCCCTCACTTGAGGCCTGCTGAGTACAAGAGGTCGAGATTATCAAGAAACAGGAGGACCGTAAACCGAGCATATGGTGGAGTCTTGTCTGGCTCTGCAGTTAGGGAGAGGTTTGTTTTCCAACTTGAGTCTTTTTTCTCTGTTTCTTATATTTTTGGATGTGTTAAACTCAAATGTGAATTTTTTTATTTTGATAGGATCATTCGAGCATTCCTTGTGGAAGAGCAGAAGATTGTGAAGAAGGTGTTGAAACTCCAGAAGTCTAAGGAGAAAGCAGCACCCAAGGCTTAAGCGGGTTATGTTCTTTCTTCTTTGTTTTGGGATTATGGCTATGTTCAAGTGATAGGACTTGGTGTATGTCACATCTGTGTACTCATCCAATTTTTAAGCTTTGTATTGTGTTTTGAGGTTTTAACTTTGTCGACAATTCTCATCGAATCAGTTTTGGTTTCTGCTTTAATTGTTGGATTCACCTTTAATGTTCGACTTTCAAAGTAGATATCCTCTAAGCTGATGTGGTTACTTCTTGGTTGATATATAATCTGAATCTGTTGGCCGTATGCCCGTATAGTTGGATTTCCATTTACTGTTCTAAATTCAGTCTGATTCCTAAGATTCTAAACTATATTCCAATTTTCTTGTGTACAAGGCCAGGCAAAAAGTCAAAAAGAAAGACTTTTTGTGGTTGGTCAAACTTGTTTCAATACTATTTGGTTTAACTTGATTTAGCTCTCACTCAAGCAAAGCCCACACTTCAAAGAAATTGGCTTGTGAAAATTTTAAAGTAACAAAGCATATAAGTTAACGATTTAAATTGCTTGCATTAATGAAAGAGAAAGCCTACAAGATGTAACACCATAGCTTGAAAAAGGCAAGCCAAGAAGGCAAATCCATCCACATGAATCAAGTTGTGGAGAAAAAAGTCCGCAAATCGCCATTAATGGACGACAATGAGGAATAATAACTCTCCAGCAATGTCATATTCTGTTTCAGGTCTTGATGGTTCTCAAAATCACCAAACATTAGTGTACCATGATGATCTTCATTTGAACCACACATATTCTTCATTTCTCCATTTCCTTCAAATCCCTTCTCTTGATACTCTTGTAGTAAGCTTACAAGAGCAGGACACTGCTCTTGGGCCAACATTGCGGTGAGATCGATCTGGCTTGCGTATTCTCCCAAGAAGGTCGAATCTGATGATGTGGTGTTTAGTAGAAACGAGGGGATTTCATTACACGAGCTAAGCCTTGGAAACTGAGGATGTGTTTCTTGAGTGGCAAGAAAGAGATTTGTGAGGTATTGTTGGCCTAAACATGAAACCGGATCAAAAACGTTGGTGGGTTTGTCGTAGGAAGTGAAATCCAAGTAAGAGAAAGGACTTATAGTGGCAAGAGGAGGCTTTATACTAGTGCTACTTTTGGGAGTGTTGATATAATTCTCATGGTGAAACTGGACGTGAGAGCTAGTTTTGAGGTTTTTGTCTAAAGAAAAATGGGATGTGTTTGGTGGCTTTTGGTCGGACATTGAGTCGGTGCTTGTCTCTGGTTGTATAGAGGAAACAAAGGAGTGCGAGAGAGCTCTTAGGGTCGTTGTGTTAGTCTTTTTAAAGATTCTGCATATAGCCCATGCATCCTGCGATTTCATATTTCAAAAATGAGTTGTGTAATCCACCATCAAATTTTCAAAAAAGAAAAAAAAAACAAAATAAGATTCCTATTATTTCAAGCACAAACATTTGTAATTTAGTTTAAATGTTTTTTTATATAATATATTTTACTATGTTTAAGAAAATGTTTGATTAAAACTACTTGTTGATTTTTTTACAAATTAAAATTAATGTTAGACCGGAAAAAAAAAAATTAAATGAGGATTTAAAAATCAAAAGTGACAAGGACATGAACAAGTTTAAAAATCAAAGGGAAAAAAGAATATGTCCCTAGCTAAAATCCATATATTCATATCTCTCGTATTTGCCAAACCTTAAAAACTTGAAAACCTTTATTTGCTTTCTCAATGTCATGATATATTAAACAAACAAAGATGGTACAGATAGATAGTTCAACTCACTAGCTAGTTTTGTAAACAAAAATGATCCAAATTCAAAATATATATTATTTACCTAACAAAAAGTTATTCTCAAAGTCTTCTACTTAACCAAATCTTACGATCTTAATAACTAAACATAGGTAGTCATTCCTAATTATTTATCAATAAATTAAATATACACAAATTAATAATGTAGAGCTGAAGTTACTGTGAGCTTACGTTTGGAGAGACAGGAGAATCGAAGAACCTCTTAGAAGAAAGAGATGGTTCCGAGAGAGAAGGCAAACGAAACTCATGCATCATCCAATCAGTCTTAACTCCTTTCGCAGCTCTTCCTTTGTAGAACACTAATGACTTCTTTAAACCTATGCATTTGTTTCCTTCCGAAGAGTATATCGGCCTGTCCGTTCCCGTGGCTTTCCAGAAACCGGCTCCTGTCACTCGGTTCGGCCTCGAGCTGTTCCTATACTTCCTGTCCCTCGGACAGTAAAAGTACCATTCCTTTTCACCCGTCATCGCTAACTCTACAATACCAATTTATAACAACAAAAAGAACACATAGATTAGTTTAGTACATATTATTCTTTTCTTATATGAAACTAAAGAATTAATACAAGATATAAAAGTGTGAAAATTAATAATATGTACTTGGAAGATCCCATGGGTCGTATTTGTAAATATCGAGTTGTCTTATGAGCTCAATGGAGAGAGGATTGTGTTGAACCTTCCGCTTCAAGTAGAAGCTTACAAGCTCTTCGTCTGTGGGATGAAACCTAAATCCGGGCAACAATATTTCCTCCATTTTCCGATCTCCATCGTCACTTCTCTCTCCCATTTTTCTTAAAACCCTAAAAACTAAAAAGAGTTGAAGTAGTAAACCCTAAGTGGAACAAGAGTGAGTTTGGTAGAAAAGTGGAAGAAGGGAAATGAAGTGGTTTAGCTTAAGTTGAAATCAATATATGCTTCCTTGCGAGGGGTCTAAACCCGAAGGATCAGCCGCCATTTCAGCTGAGTTTATTTTTCCTTTTTCATTTATCTTTTGAATTAATGTCCCAAGACAATTTGTTTGAAGCCTTCTTCTAAAACAATACTTTAAAAATATGGTTGAAGGAAAAGTTATGAACACAAGGACAAGCGCGAGAAAAATAAAAATAAAAGCTACACGCGTATACTCATATATATGGCTTGCGTATTTCTTCTTATGTAGATATGTATACGAGTATAAAGATACGTACTAATGAAGCATTTTTTTTTTTTTTTTGGTAGTGAACCGGGAGAAAATCTCCCAGTTTTTTATTAATAAACATAAAACAATTACATCATAACATGTCTCGATCGCGCAGACCCAAGAACATCATTCTGCAAAAACGCCTCTAAATCAGGCGGAACATGATCTAAAAATGCAATCCTAATGGTAACGAGAAAGCATAGGTAGCTAAACCATCGGCTAGAGAGTTAGCTTCCCTATACACATGAGAAATACGGACTATCCAGTCCTTAAAAAGAAAGCCATGGCACAACCGTACCAGGAAAGACAAGGGATGCGAGTCACCGATGCCCTTGTTCATAAAACCAACTACCAATGCCGAGTCTATCTCCAAATCCAATCTCGGTACTCGCTTCTCCCAAGCGATACATAACCCATAATAGACTCCCCATAAATCTGCTAATGGAGCCGAACACCGGCCGATGTTAAGAGCAAAACCACCAAGCCAACGCCCATGCCCATCCCTCAATACTCCACCCGCCGTAGCAAGTCTTGGATTGCCATGCGAAGCACCATCCGTGTTAAGTTTCAACCAATCTTCTGCCGGAGGAACCCTACTAATCAGCCGTTCCATCCTAACTCTCGGCGTGCCATGCTCTCTATTCGCCTGAAACGCAACATCTACTTCCTTCGCTAAATCATTAATAAACTTAATCCGGTCCCTACATGATTTATTTTCTCCAAAAACGTAACCACACCGCCATTTCCATCCCCACCAAATCGCCATGGCAAAGGTCGTAGCCCAGAGAATCCCACTTATAACCTTATTACCGCAAAGATTAACATATAGCCATCCCAATAAATCAGTCGCAAAGAAAGCACTATGCTGTCTAAAGGGAACTATATGACGCCAAATACCCTCAATAGCTGGACAATCCCTAAGCACGTGTAAAATCGTCTCAAAACTTCCCTTGCAAACCGTACTAATGAAGCATTGACATTACTTCATGACTAGGCGGAAAAATATTAATAAAATATATTCATGTACGCAAACACACTTGTAGATGTGTATATTGTGCCATATGGTGAGCATAAACACACATGGACGTACGTGCATGAAATTTTCGTATTTTCGTTGCCTCGTATATATGTACTGACCCGTGACGCAAACACACGTGTAGATGTGTATATTGTGCCATATGGTGAGCATAAACACACATGGACGTACGTGCATGAAATTTTCGTATTTTCGTTGCCTCGTATATATGTACTGACCCGTGCTTATAGGGGCCTAAAGAAAAAAATTAGAATTTTACATAAGCGTACTTTTTCATATATATATATATAAAGAAATATCACTAGAAGATATATTTTAGCAATATACTAAATATATTTTAAAAGTTGAAGCTATCAAATCTTATATATAATAGCAAACCCAAACAAATGAATATTTTTTTTTTTGATTCTTTCGGTTTACTTATAGTGGTTGGTTTCACGGTTTGTGTCTTTTTATTTGGGTTGCGACTTATCGTATGTTGGTTTCATTTGGATTGCGAATGTTCATGAAGAGATGTGTTTTTTCTATTTCGTAGGATCGCACCTTTTCGGAAATAACCGTTTTATGGTTATTTTGAAGGATTTTCTTTCATAAAGTCTCATCTTTTCAAAAGTAACCGTTTTATGGTTATTTCGTAGGGTTGTATCTTTTTGCATATAATTAGTGACTGTTTTAAAGGGTTGTGTCCTTTCATTTGGGTTGCAATTTTTCGTAGATATAAACGTTTAGTCATTATTTTGAAAAGTTACATCTTTTGATTATAATTATCTCGTCAAGAAGTGAAAATAGATTTTATGATTATTTACAGGATTGTGACGTTTCGTTAAAAAAAAACTATTTAATAGTTTTTTCCATAAATTACATAGATTCGTATTTTTCTAAAAAAACCGCATTATGGTTATTTAAAAGGGTTGCTTCCTTTCAAATATGTAAGGTTGCAACTCTTCGAAAATAACCGCTTTATGGTTTATTTTGTAGAGTTGTGTCTTTTAGGATGATATTTCTTTAGTCACGACTTTTCGAAAAAAAATTCTTCTATATATTTCTTTCGTTTATTTATGGCTATCAATTTAAAAATTTCTTTAAAACATAATAATAATACGAAAAATCATATGATTCTGTAAATAATAATAACAATCCTCAAAAAATAATAAAAGAGTTGTGTCCTTTCAAATAAACGTATTAATAATTTTTTTGGTTAGGTATTTTGAAAAGATTTTGTAAAATTGCGTCTTTTAAAAAAAATCAATAATATATTTATTTTATAAAGTTGTGTCCTTTAGAATTTGTGGAATCATGTATTCTCGAAACAATTTTTAGATTCACGTATTTTCCTTAAAAAACACTTTATAATTATTTGGAAAACTTTTGCCTTTTGGAATTTGTAGGATCGTGAATTTTTAAAAATATTATAAAAACCCGAATTATGATTATTTTAAAAGGTGGTATCTTTTTATATTTTTAAGGTCACTTCTCTTCGAAGATAATCGCTTTATGATTACTTTGTAGAATTATGTTTTTTCATGTAGCCTGTTTTTAGTTGTGATTTTTCCAAAAAAAAAATATATCTTTATTTCGCTTAACGTTTAGTTTATTTATGGCTATTAATTTTCAATTTTATTTAAAGCGGAATAATGATAGGAAACATCGTATGATTGTGTATATCATAAGAATTCTCAAAAAAAAAAAATCTAAGAGTTATGTCATTTCAAATAAATGATTTTTTTACTAAAATGTGGGTTGCGTATTTTTAAAGTATTTTGTAAAGTGTATCTTTTAAGAAATTCATTTTTTGATTATTTTAAAAAGTTGTGTCCTTTCAAATTTGTAAGATTGTGTATTTTCAAATTTGTAAGGAATGTTTTATGGTTAATTTGTAGAATTGTGTTTTTTCGGGTGGTATCTTTTCACTTTGGACTATTTGGAAAAAACTATTTTTTGTATATTTCTTTTATATTCGTTTACTTTACTTATGACTATCAATTTCAAAATTTCTTTTAAACATGATAGTGATACAAAACGTGATACTGTTTTTTTAATAAAAATAACCATACTCAAAAAAAAAATCCTAGAGTTGTGTCCTTTCAAATAAATAGTTTTTTATAAACTTTTGAGTGTTTTATTTTTAAATATATTTGTTAAAGTCGCGTTTTTTTATAAAATAACCGTTTTATGGTTATTTTGAAAAGTTGTGTTCTTTGAAATTCGTAGGATTGTATATTTTTAAAAACATTTTGTAGAGTCGCGTTTTTTCCAAAAAAAATAAAAATAAATACGGTTATTTTGAAAAGTTGTGTCCTTGGCAATTTGGGGATAGTGTATTTTCAAATATATTATAGAGTTGCGTTTTTTTTTAAGTAATCAGTTTTTAGAAGAAAAAAAATTGTTTTGTGGTTACTAACTCATTGTAGGACAAAGACTTTTTTCTTCTTCTTTTTTTTGTTTTGTTTTCTTTTTTTTTAAACAATGTGTTATTAATTTTGATTGGTTTCTTTCTATCCAATTTTATATATAAATATGTCTAATTTTCTTATTACAAATTTTTCATAAGTCCAATTTAGGTTAACTCGACTTATAATTGATAATCATTATACTTTAAAATCCATTAATAATGATTATGGATTTATATATGTACTAGAATAAAACCCTCGGGATGCGAGAAATATTTGATTTAAGTAAATATATAGTTATATTTAAAGAATGTTTTGGGGAAAAGTATAATATATTTGTTATTTCAAACCCTAACTTAAATAATGTAGTGATTAAAGTTATAGATTCATATATATTTTGAAAAAGTATAATTTCATATCTCTTTATAATTTGAAGAATTTGGAAATCAATAAAGTATATACGCTTGATATATGTAAATATTGTTTAAATCATTGACTATTTGGTAAGTATTACTAAATCATTTTTACATTTTTTGACAATTCTTCTTTGATGCTATTTTGTAATTTTTTAACATGTAAAAACATATCACTAACCAAGTTTTCTTTATCTTTTCATCTTCTAGTTGATCTAGTTCTCTTTTTAGCAACAGTTAATTATTAATGTTCCCTACAGATATACATATGTTAAACCTCGATCCAATGCCGATTATTTTATGTTTTTTTTAGATATACATATGTTAAACCTCTACCTATATATAACGATAATGATAGAAATATGCTCGTTTCTATTTTTAACCATATATTTTTTTTATGTTAAATTTCCCTTTATTAACCAAATTTTATTTATCTTTGCATCTTCGCATTGATCTAGTTCTTTTTAGCAATAGTTAATTATTTTAAGTTCCCTATATATACGTATGTCAAACTTTCATCCATTGCCAATTATTTTATGTTCTTCATAGATATACATATGTTGAACATATACCTATATATAACGATAACGATAGAAATATGCTCGTGTCTATTTTTAATCATTTTTTTTATGTTAAATTCCCCTTTATTAAAATTATGTCAACTAAATCTCGTATATAACTATTTGTATAGCGGTTTTGTGCAATTTGTAAAATTACTTTAACTTCTTCGGGTAATTAACAATTTTGATATTGAAAAACTTACATATTTAATTAATTGACATGTGTCATCATCTAAACGATATTATACACGTGTCGCGATCTCGTGATTTACAATTTTGCTCACTCTCTTTTATATAATAAGATATGATTTTATAAAGATTTTTTTTTTAAAACATATAGTTGGGAAGTTCGTTGGTCTTGGGCTTATGACAAATGTTTTATTTTTTGTTCGTTAGACACACCCTTATAAATATAAGTGTGATGCATGTAATGTATATATGAATGAAGACGAGAAATTAATGAAAGGCCAATGAAGAACATCTTTAATATTGTCGCTTTGGTTTGAAGTCTTTAATTAATATCGGAAATAAGTGCTGATCGAGGCCAGCTGCCACTACAAAAAGATTCGAAATTAAATTCAGTCGTACTAATCAATTGTCTTCAGGTTTCTAGTTAAGATTAAACTACCAAAGAAATTAAAAATGATTGAGAATCCAACTTTCTTCTATTCCATTCTTCTTCTCAGTTTCTATTCCCACTGACCAATGTCAGAAAATTACAAATATAAGTTTTGAGTAGAACTTAAAAAGAAAGCTAATGGTGGCCAGTGGGACAATATGTTAATGAATTTACTATTTTACGCCTTCGTTTGATCTAACTAAATGTCTGAAAGGATCTTGTTTGCTTTGACCATTTCGGTAACTTTCAGTATTTTACTCATATTGTTTTTTGGGGTTAAGACTTCAAAGAATCAGTGAGCTCGAATTTAAGTTCAGTTTATTTATTTGAGTCCATGATCAACAATCAACACAAAGTAATACCAAATGTCTTTACCTCATATGGAAAAGCACTAATAGGCTAAGCCTAGAAGTCACAAGATCGAGTAATACTTAGGACGAAACTAATATTAAGGCCAAAATTTCATGGTAATTAAAAATAACACAAATTAATAGATCTTTCATGATCACATCTTCTTGTAGTTTTTTCCTCTATGCTGCATATATTATATCTAAAGCCGTAAACTAGATGTATATACACCCGAACAAATTACACTAATACACTATCTTTCACAAAAGAAACATATTACACATTTATAAAATATCGCACAAAGCATTTATTTATTTATTTATATATAGGAGATACCGATTATATTGATTTTAAGCTGATTACAGAGGGAATGTAATAACCTGTTTTGGACGAAAGCATTTTCCTACATAGAGAATAGATACCACCAAGACAGAACACATCAGAGATTTAAGTATCTCTGGAAAGATTCAAACCATAAGAAAAGGTAGCTTTGTTGGTATGTCCATTGCAGCCTTGTCTAAGCCAGCAAGCTTTGCTCTGAGTGTTGTTTCAACATCCTTGGCAACTTGGGCAACAGTTTATCTCACAAAGCATTGATCGCTCCTCTATCCAACATATTTTGTTTGGCAGAATTTATTAATGTATTGAATCACATAGATGAAGAAATAAGCATCTACACACAATCACATAGATGAAGAAATAAGCATCTACAAAAACAACTTGTATTCCGTAACAAGATCTCATGACTCTCATCTTTTTAGTCCAAACACCAAAAATTAAACGGTCAAGTCAAATGCAACAATTGTATAATTTTACCATGATCAAAGTTAGTGGCGTTTTTTAAAGATTTTCTAAATGTTGTGCTTCCTAGAATTTTTAGTTCTAGTTCATTTGAGATATGTTTAGGCAAAGCTTTGATCCCAACAAAAAGATGCATGAGTCTCCCCTCAAAACTCCTCGAAAGACCATTTAATCTGATAAAAACACAACCATTATGTGTATGTCCATGGGTAAGATTCACATATGTACAAGTACCTTATGTACATTATTCATATACAAAAACAACCATTATGTTTTGCTCGGACTCACAACTAGATAGATAGTTTGTACCTGGTTCAAAATTGGTTATGGTTTAAATTTTGTCATGGGAAGAAAAATGATTTTCAGTAGTTGAAAACATTGTCACTGTATGTCCTTAATAACATATATACACTATATCAATTATCAAAAAGGTGAATTGCAAGAATAACTAAAAAAAAAATTAATCAACTAACTAAAATTAGCCTAGCGGCTTAATCAAATCCACTAGAATTAAGACAAACAATTAGGTTTTAAATTATAAATCTTTTTGTGTTATTGAGTCCAATTACCCTTATGAAAAATATATGGGAACTTAGGCCTAATAACCAAGAAAAAGTTATAATTAAAATCTTAACCATTTAACCTAAATTCAATGGACAAGATTATGCCACATAGATTCATTTTAGTTAGTTTACTAATTTTTTTTTGGTTATTTAGCAAATTAGCCCAAGAGAGATCTCTAACAAAAAAGTTTAAACAGTTTTCTTTATTATTTAGTCAAAACAAAAATTAAAAAGGGAAAATAGGCCTAATAACCAAGAAAAAATTATAATCAAAACCCTAACCATTTAACCTAAATTTAATGAACAATATTAGACCACATATATATGTTCATTTTAGTTAGTTTACTAGTAATTTTTTTGGGGGTTAGTTTGCAAATTATCCCATATTAAAACCTACTCAAAAGATTTTTTTTTCTTTTCTTCTTAAACTAGATTTCTTGAAGCTTAGTATACACTAATCCCAAGATCGACATCTACTACTATCAGAGTTAGATGTAAGTATGTAACTAATCCTCTACATCCACTCACAGCAAAATTAACTACCTAACACCGATAACAATAATCTTTTTCTTCATAATTAGCATCCCTTTCATAAATTAAAATTGCTACAAGAACTGAATTCAGTTAGAGGTTGAAATTTGTGTGGTTCAATATATACTAGTACTATACTATATATTCAAGAAACGATTAATAGATGATAAATTTCAAAAATATGTCATTTTTGATATGCCACTTTTCAAAAATGTCACTATCACTTTTTCCAAATTTTTAAATCATTTATGTTTGAGTTAATTATGTTATACTCCCTCTATTTCATATTAAATGTTGTTTTGAAAAATGTATCTAGTTAGTATTTGGATGTATTTAACTCAAAACACATCAATATACATTTCAGATACATTTTATCAAAACGATACTTAATATGAAACGGATGGAGTATGGTTTAGTTTTTTTGATTTAAGGTTTGTTAGGGAACAAAATATTTTTTTTAATTGAGAATTTTGAGATACAAAATTTTTAAACAGAATTATAAGTGGTATGTTGGTAAGAAAATAATTTAAGTGTGACATATTTGAAAAGTGGCATGTCAAAAGTGGCATTTTCGTAAATGTCCCAAAGTTCGAAGTAGGAAATTAAAATCGGAAAAGACTCTTCAGGAGTAATTAATTTTAGAACAGAAGTACAATAGTAGGTGAAATAGATTATAATATTATCTGCTACGTGGTTAATGAAATCAGTAACATTAAGAAGATGCGTGTTACATTTATAAGGCAAAAGTCAAATTTACTCGAATTTCTTGTTATTTATTATTGGTGTTTTAAATACCTTGTTATTTATTGTTGGTGTTTTAAATACCGAATACCAAAGTATAGAATTTCTCAAAGTTTTTTTGCTTTTAGTAAAATTCAAATCTAGTTGAAGTTTAAACTTTTATCCAAGAACCTCTCTTTTCTTTAATCATTCTTGTGTATGTACAAGTACCGTCAACTTGATCAATTAATTGTTTACTAAACCGTCAAATAGTAATAAATGTATCGATTTTCGGAAGTCTGCCAAGTGACAAGGCAAATAGAATTTATATGAAATTGATGGTGATTACAGCAGTAGAATGGTTTCGATTCATCAATGTCATTATCAATCAAATGGTGCTCAAGAAGCTCTTTTTTTTAATCAAACCGATTTTTATAGATAACTTAAACTCCAACTATGGAGGAAGTGTTAAAGTTTAACAACAAAAACAAAGATAAAGACTCGGCTAAAACATTTGCCGTGCAAAAAACATAAACGAGATAGATAGAAAAAGGATCCTAAAAGGCAATGTATGCAATGTAGAATACTTTCCGACTCATTGACAAAATCTCTAGACTTGAGAAACTTGACAAGAGAAAGAGAATCCATGAACACATTAAGGTGTCGGGTCTCTATAGTTGAAGCGACAATAAAGGCAGCTTTGATTGTGATCGTCTCCACTCTAAGCGGAAACACTTTCGACGTAGAACTCCATATACCAAATCCTCTAAACACAAGTGAAGATCCTCTAAACACAAGTGAAGAAGTTGGGAGGATACTAAACTCCATCAAGGAGAACTCATGACCCGTCATGGTCACGAAGGATTGAAACCTGCATAATGCAGTAGAGTATCGCACAAAGGCGACAAAGTTGTCACCGAATGGTACAAGAGAAGCATCGCATAGAGGCGATAAGCTTGCCAACAATCGTAAAAACCTGCATATTGCGGTAAAGGAGCACATTCTGCATATTGCAGTAAGGGATCGTACAAAGGGGACAAAGATACTAAGGGCCACAAGAGAAGAACTAAGAACAACCGAACCAATCGGGACAAAGCCAATAAATTTGAGTTCCAACAAGACTAACCCTTCCAAAAACGAGTCCATGGGAAGAGATGGTTGAGTAAATGAGAGACAATCGTCCATTCGAAGAATAGGGCAGATCCACGAGGGCAACGGCGAGGGATTGCAGGACTGAGTGGAGGGACAAACTTGTGCATCAGCATAAACATGAGTGAAAATCAGTGACCAAGTGGGAGGCAGCTGATCCGGAGGGACAGGTGGATCCGGAGGCTCCATCGGTATTGAAGGTTCCGGCACCGCCGAAGAGGACAACATCCGGAGGTGAGAAGGAGTCTCGGTCCGATCCATAGTGACTGGTAACGAGAAGGTTGAGAGCACAATCAACGTTGCAAAACTACGAGCCATGGAGTAAGGAGCAGAGGAAGAGACCGAGAAGAATGAGAGAAATGTTTCTCCGGCGACAACGGCTTCGGCGGAGAGGCGAGGAGACTAATCTTCGTGTGGTCTGAGAGGAGGAGCAGCGCTGCTTCACGAGGAGAAGAAGACCTGCACGGAGGAGCATCGGCGGAGAAAATTCATTTGTGTTGACGACGACGGCGCTCCTCGGGGAGAGGGCTTGGGAGAAACAAGAAAGATCTCTATGCGAGAGTAAACTGTTAGATGAATGAGGAACCGAATTTAATCTGCATTCAACAGTAAGCTTGTATTAAACTAACTCCTTTGAAGTAAATTATGGTCTGAGATTTGCTAGAAGAAACACGCCAAACGCTTCATCGAGAGGTTGTACTTGAGGATTTGAGATTCCATGTTTGCTCTAGTGAACCGCCGTTAATTTACTCCATCGCTGGGCGAGCTCAGAGAGCCCCTTGCTCAGTTGGGATTTCGCCGGAGCTCACGAACCAGGAAAATTTACTATTTTGGGTTAATAAAAGTTGGTAGAGATGGTGGTTGAGAAGGTGATTTTGAAAACATTTCCTAAAACCGGTGTAAACCCATCGGTTAAAGTTGACTATCAACACACGCCAACGGTTAATAACCTTTCTCGACAAGTGTGTCTGAGAGAGAATAACATATATATGATCTATTTTATCAAAGATGTGGTAGGTTAGTAGTTAAATACTGGAGTTGGTTTTATTGTATCTCTAATTCAATTACTCTTGGGGAAAAAACATTTTTCAAAGAAAGTGGACTAAACCCTGACTCCAAACTCAGGGAGATTAAAATATTGGTTCGAACTTCGAGGTTATAAAAAAAAATTATGTTTCTTGTTAAGAAAAATAGATCACATATAAATAAGTTTGCTCGAAAACAATAAATAGAGTATATAATTTTATGGAGAAAAAACAAAGATTTCCACGGCTGAGAAGACCAAGAATGAGTTTGATTTGAAACCATGAGCTTATAACTCAACTAGTAAAGATCTCAGATAAAGCCTAGAAGTCGCTGGTTCGAGTTGTTCTTGGGACGAAATTAATAATACATGTTATAGTTTCGGGTTTGGGAGAATTACGAGCTCCGGTCGAGAACCTCCTGGTAATTCACAAAAAAAAAAAAAAAAGAATGAGTTTGATTAAGGGAGATAACTTTTTATCTATCTATGAAGTTTGATGTTTATAAAATTTACTTGTTGGAACTCGTTTATGACGAAATGGTTATAGACTATTTTCTGGTGAGTTTTCTGATGGAGACGTTTATCGGAATAACCGTTTTTTGGGCATGTTAGAATCGTCGCTGCATGTAGTGTATCTACTTGTCAAAATCGGAGTTAATTTTGAATGAGAAATTGAGGTCTTAAGTGGGTGACATGAAAAAGGTTGTGAAGCTTTAAAATTTTTCTAAGTATAAAAACTAACAAATGACCCACATTGTAAGTTAGGATTAAATTTCTTAAGAGTATAAAGTGGAGATTCAATATATGTTGGTATATTAGAAAAAGGAGATACTTGGACCAAACTTTGATTTTGGGCTTCGGGATTTGGCAAATGGACGAATGGATAAAAAAATTTAATGTGTTTTGGTACAAATTTCTTTTTGAATAAATTGTTGATTAAGTTAACAAATATCTCCTTCATTTGATGTGATATTATTATTGGTAGTTACTTGTAACATACACAATATTAATACACGTTCGAAGAAGTATTGATGATGGGATTAAATTCTCAAATCTCCCATTATAATTTTGACGTTAGCATACGTTGAGATGTTTGAGTTTTATGATTATAAAGTCAAAGTCTTCCTCCACTATTGATGATTAAGGTTGAAAAACAAGGTCAATATCACAAACATAAATCCTTCACATGTTTATTTTTTGTTTTGTGTCAGAGGATACACCTAGAAGTTTTGGTTCGTTAGCTTCTATTTTCGAATATTGCGAAATAGTTGATCGTGTGGTTGTATCATGAGATTTTTAATTGTATCGAAAGCCGTCACACTACGGGCAATTAAAAAATTAAGAAAAGTGTCTCGCCTCCACACAACCTCACTACAAGAAAACAGGTCGTTAGTGACTCGAATTACCGAGTGGCAAATTAGTACAAAGATTTGCGACTCATTTGTGACTCTTTTGTGACTAAAACGTGACTCTTTTTGACGGATTCACAAATTAGTCGCTCATTTGCGACTCCATCCCATAGTCGTTAACCAGTCACAAATTTGCGACTAATCTACGACAACGATTGGTATATTTGGGTGGAGTCGCATAAGAGTCACAAATTTACGACTCCGTAGCGACTAACATTTGAGTCACAAATTAGCGACTCCTTAGTGACACATAACGGAGTCACAAATTAGCCACTTGTAACTGAGTCGCAAAAGAGTCGTTAATTAGCTACTAATTTGCAACGTTTCAGGGTTTCGTGTTATGGTAACAAAGGAGTCGCAAAATAGCCACTCGGTTGCGACTCATTACCCACTCCATATATGTTTTTGGAAAATTAAACACCATAATATAAATCAATATAAGTTAGTTTTGTATTTATGTTTTATTTAACTAATAAGTTTGTAATAAATACACAGTAGAAGTGAAAAAAAGAAAAATAGAATTTTCTAAAAAAATTTCACCACAAATGCTTTCTTATCAACACAAAACCTATATAACTTAACTCTTCCATTTCATATTTTTGAAAACTATTCTAACTTTTTTTATTCCTAGTGTTTTAATGGATACAACCAAACAAATAATGAAGAAATACATTGGAAATTGATTGAAAATGAATATAGTTATTGTGGTTGGTCCAAATATTTAGAGTTTAGGGTATAGGTTTGTGACTGAGTCGCAAATTAGTCGCAAATTAGTCACAAATATGTGACTATTTAGCCACTACTTTACGACACTGTATTCCAAATGATTGGGTAATCATTTGGGCCCCGCAGTGAAATATTTGGGCCTTTGCGCGGTAAATTTTTCCCCCTGAAACAATTTGGTTGCGACTAATTAGCGACTCATTACCGACTCTAATAGAAGGTAAATAAAACAGATCTGAATCCCAAACTCATTTCGTGATAACCCTAATTTCCTATTTCTCTCTCGAAACCTTGGCGATTTCAAGGCTTTTTTTTCATTCTTCTTTTTTTCCCTTCAATTAACCGAACAAATCTTCTTCTCTGTTCTTTCTACCTATCTAATCTCTAAATCCATTGATTCCAGTGAAGAAATCCCTTCGATTCTTCATCACATAAACCCTAATTTCAAAGATTCCTATTCCTCTTTCAAAACCCACAAAATCTTCATCTCTGTTTCATAAATCGACTCAAATCTCTTCACATCTCTTCATATCTGTCTCTAATCTCCATCATTCACTCGGATCGCATCGATTGAAGTTCTTCTCAAAAACCCTAATGGTGAAATCTGGAGTTTTCTGAGGAGTTAGTACACGAGGACGTGGCCGTTCAGCTAGCGGTGGAAGTGGAAGAGGCGGTGGAAGGGTAAAGGCGGTGGAACCGGAAAAACCACTGAGGTTACCGGTCGAAACCGTATTGGAGAAAATCTACGAGAAACACAACAATCATCCTCCGATAAAAATGGAGACAAGAAAGAGACTTTCTTCGATTTCTGAGGAATTGGCTTTGGAAGCTCTCAAAGCTCCGGCGAGTCTCCGATACCTTCTCCTGGAACTCCGGTGAAAAAAATTTGCAGGCTTTTTCGAGGTTAGTATTTAGTTATTGAAGTCTGTCACATGTTTAGGTGTTTGTTTCTTCTTATTTGTTGAAAACTACTGAAAAAATCTCATCTTGGTTGATTTGTAGTAGAGATGTCTGTTGATTCTGAAGCTTCTTCTCCTAAGTTGTTTAAAAGAGAAGAAAATGGAAGATCTTTGCATATTTCTCCTCTATTAGCTTTAGGCGAACTTGAATTCAAGAAGGCGTTTCTGTTTGCTTAGCTATATTGGAGGGTATGTTTTAGCTACAAAGTTTCAATCTTTCTCCTTTAGTTTTATCTAATTCTTTGGAAAGTGGTAATAATCTTTGTTTGGTTGTATATAGGGAATCATTGGTTGATGTTATAAGTGCTGATGAGATTAGACAATGGAATGATTTGCCAATGACGGAGTACGAAACAGTAGTCTGGTTCCGGTTGGGCCAGCAATTTTGTTCCCAAAAGGAGCGAAGATCGGTATGGAAGTTCTCTGCTTTGTACTTGAGCCTTGGTGTCAAATTTATACTAATTGCTACTGGTTGTTCTTTTACCTAGTTGCTTGAATGGGATAGCGAGAAGACTCTTTACTATCAATGTCATGTTGCTCTCGACGGTAGTTACAGATTCAAGGTTTAATCAACTCTCCAAGCACTTATCATTCATGTTTGCATTTTTTCACTTGTTCCACTTGCGTCTGTTGACTTATGGATAGACTGTTTTCACAGGGCCCTCTTTTGGAGAACACTGGAAAACACCTGCACAAGGTTTTGGGTGATGAAAATGTTTTAACCGTCAAATTCGCAGACGTTTCTGGCGTGTCAACTTATTGTAATGACCTTTACTCTACATACAAAGAAATTGCTAAGAATGGTATCATGCTTGGTTTACGCCGTTATCAATTTTTTGGTACGTCTTTCTCATCTCATTGTTAAGGTGTCAGTGTTATGTCTAGCATAATTGTCATACTTTTGCTTGTAAAACAGTTTTCAAAGACGGCGGAAAAGAAGAAAAGATGAAAGATTTTTCTACAACGGGAGTCAAATGTTACTTTATATGCACAGACTCAACAACTTCGAATGGTATGAAAAACCCCTATATCTTATCTGGAAAGTCGATTCATGAGGCACGTATGCATTTTATGCATGTGCATACATTGCCATCTCTGGCCAGCTATATGGCAAGGTACATTCTTGTCCTTTTTTCCAACACTCTGTTTGAGGCATATTGTTCATTGTAATCTTTCGTTGTTGCTTCAGATTCTCTTTGATTCTGTCAAAGACTAAGAAGCTTGAAGTCGACATGAGTGGGATTACAGTCGATCCAATCGATGATATACACTGCCATGTACATCCTTAATTCATGTCTCTTTCTAATTGACCTTATTTAGCTGTAATCGTTGTAAAAGTTGACAATTTTTCCCTCTCTTCCAATTGCAGGATCGATATGGTAATGTTGTTCTTGATAAGAATGGGAAACCGTGTATACATTTAGATGCCACTGGTTATATCTATGAGGACCTTGCTCGATTGTACCGTGATGGCATTTCTAGGCAACCTACGAGAAAGGAACTGATGATGAGATTGCCGAGTGTCCGTCTTCCTCAACAACCGCAGTTTTGACCTCAAACTTAACTCCCGAAGTAGCTCCGGTCATTGAACGAGTTCATCCGTTTGTAGGTTTCTCTTTGTTTCTAAGTTAATCTAATGTATTTTTTTAGTTAAGACTTGTTGATGTTTAGACAAAATCAATGTTTTATTTCAATTGTATTAGACAAAATCAAGATTCTTATTTTGCTAAATAAAGTTTCTTTTGTTTACATTTCTGATATACTCCATTTTTGGGGTATTCTAACCTTTGTTTTGTAGGGTTTTATCGAGTCTTTCTCCTTTGTATCGAGTCTTTTTAGGTCCAAAGGTGGCTGGAATGAAGAATTGGAGTTTGCTAGGAGTCTTGGTGGAAAAGATGGAAAACACGATCTTTTGGATTCTGAAGTAGCTGGAGCACCTGCTCCCGATTTGACCGACCTGCTCCCAGAGATTCATAAAAGGGAATATTCACTTAATGGAAATATTCACCTAGAAGATTTACCCAAGATCTACCTAAGATTTACCAAGCCGCCGCCGACCTTAAAAGAAGGAAACATCTTGGAGGATAAATATGTGCTTTTTCCTTTACTTTCGACACACAATCTTTTACGCAAAAATCATCAAAGACTTTTACTTGCTTTTCACGTTTTGGCCGAGAACCCTAGAGAGATCTTCGTCGCACTTTGCTTTGGATTTCGAGAGTTGTTCATCTACTTGTTATTGAGTTTTCTCTTGAACCTTATCTCTTTAATTAATTCTATGAATACTTTCATCTCTCTTTGTGTTCTTCGTTCTATTATGTGCGAGTAGTCTTCTTTGTTAGATTAGGGTTTTTCAAAGGGATTTAGAGATTCAATGAACTCGGCATAGATAGGATCATACTTATATATTTGATATCTTCATCTAATGTTGAACTTATTGCCTAGACTAGCTTGATCACCTAGCCTTTGATTTTAGGTTTAATTTACTATCAAAAGTGTAGTAGATTGCTTGAATAAACTTAGATGGGCGATTTGACCCTTAGCCAACGACAGTTGAAGTTAAGGCAAATCGTGAACTTATCAATCTTAATCGTTAATGCTTGTTAATTTGTTTAGTCTCAAACGACAGTTTAGGGTGCTAGATTTATTAATAAAGTTGTTGATACCACGACAGTGGATCCTCATGAAATCGTGATTGTGTTCTAGATTGGTGCTTGAATTTATATCCTGAATAATTGCTTGGTTCTTGATGATCTATTCCCTGCGATAATTCCCTTGTCTAACGCCTTTATCATATTTGTTTACAACCGAATTTTACTTTGCTTGTTATTTTATTTTCGTGACACCTTAAAACCACTTGAATCGCTTAGCTTGAATTGTGTTTAAAAGGAACTAAAGTGTATTGCCAGTCCCTGAACGAACCTAAATCTACTTCTACATCGGATTAGTAATTTGGGAATTGAGTTCTTTAAACCAGGGTAAAAGCCTGTTATCAAATTGGCGCCGTTGCGACGGGGACTACTTCGATACCTTTAGTTTTACAAATACGTTTCTAGACTAAGTACTAATTCGTTCTTTTTGTTTCTCTTCCTTGTGTTTCAGGGTGCATGAAAGCTAAGTCTACCCGAAAAAGTCGACAATCACCTCTCGTGTACTTCAGTAACTCGGAACTTGCAAGACTAGAACGAACCAACCGAAAGAAAAAATCTGATAAGGTCGACATGGGTGACCAAACAGACCTCGACATGGTGGCCGAGATGAAGAGGCTACAAGATCAGATGGCTCAGCTGTAACAGCAACAAAACCGTAACCAACAGCAAGAACGTGCCATCGGGGATATGGACAATCCTCACGCCTTCTATAGGAACCGAGCTGCAATCGTTCCTCCTGGTGTCTTAAGGCAAGACTATGAGATAAAACCTCAGATGATCATGCTGGTCAAGCAACATCTATTCCACGGACTGCCCGCTGAAATTCCGATGGACCATATAGAGAATTTCGAGGAGATCTGCTTCACGACAAGTTCTAATGGGATGAACCCGGATTTCTTAAAGTGCAAGCTTTTTCCCTTCTCGCTCGCGGATAAGGCTTCACGATGGCTCAAGTCTTTACCTGCTGGATCTATCACGACTTGGCCACAGTGCAGGGCAGCGTTCTTGGATCACTTCTATACCAAAGCTAAGACCGCGGGATTGAGAAACAAGATCTCCACGTTTCAACAACAAACTGGAGAATCTTTCTATGAGGCATGGGAGAGATTTAAGGAGTATAAAAGGGAGTGTCCACATCACGGATTTACGGATGAGAACTTGCTGGGAATTTTCTACGATGGTGTTGGTTGGGATTACCGGAACACGTTGAACGCTACTAGTAATGGGGACTTTATGACCAAGACAAAGGAGAATGCTTACAAGCTTATTGAGAACCTAGCCGCAAGCCCAAGCAACAAGTCTCAGGAGCATGATCGGACTACGAAATCTAATGGAACAGATTCTCGTAAGATCGATGACCTAACGGCTAAGGTTAACTTGCTGCTCAAAGGGAACCAAAGGATGGTTCACTTTGCCGATGAGAATGGAGAAGCACTAGCTGAGGATGTGACCGATGGAGGAGAATTTGATCCGGAGGAGGTGAGTTATGTGAATGGGCAAGGGTATGTTCGAAACCAAGGGTTCAACTCAAACTACAGGAACCATCCGAATTTCTCTTACAGGAATACGAATGTAGAAAATCTGCAGGATCAGGTATACCCGCAACAAACCGGTTATCAGAACCAAAAACTTCAGGATCAAGGTTTCCAGAAGACGGTACCTCAGGGTTTTCAAGGCAAGACATTCGTTCCGTTTCAAGGTGAAAAGCCCAGGTTCAACAACTTCCAAGCTCCTGCGAGCTCCGGTGGTACTTCTCAAGACGAACTTAAGAGTATGATGCAACAGTTGATGGAAAACCAGAATAAGACAGCTGCTGAACTAAACACTAAGGTAGACTCCATGTACTCGGGCCTAAATAGTAGACTTGAAGCCGTGACTAACCATGTTAAGAAGCTTGACACGCAAGTAGCCCAAACCGCGGAGGCCGCTAAAAGCCCACAGGGAGTGCTGCCAGGAAAGCCGACCACAAACCCCAGAGAGGTTACTGCTGTCACGCTGCGCAGTGGAAGAACTTTACCCCCGGTTGTGGAGGCAGTAGCTAAAAACTGCCCAGAAAAATCTGCGGAGCACCCGCTCCAACAGGGAGCACCTGCTCCAACTGAAAAACAGGATGAAACAGTTGCTGGATCATCTCGTCCTGTACTTAGACCGAATGAGCTAGTTGACCAAGTTCGGTCTCGTGTTTACAAACCTCCAGTCCCTTACCCAGTACCCCCAAGGAAATCGCAGAAAGATTTAGAGGAGGCAAAGTGTAAGGAGATGTTAGATCAACTCACGGTTAAACTCACACTAACCGATGCTATACAGATGATGCCGGCTATAAAGAAGTACGTTAAAGGTTTGATCACTAGTAAGGTTTCATCAGAGCAAGGTACCACATTGGTCTCTAAGGATTGCAGTGCCGTTCTGCAAAACCGGATGGTTAAGAAGCTCGATGATCCCGGGAAATTTGTGTTGGCCGTGCAGATTGGTTCTACGTGTTTCAAGTGTTCCTTGTGTGACTTGGGTTCCAGCGTGAACCTCATGCCCTATTCGGTTGCAAGGAAACTTGGTTATACTAACTTTAAACCAACTCGTATTTCTTTGGTTTTTGCTGACAGGTCGGTGAAGTTACCCGTGGGAATCCTAGAGGATTTACATATCAGGATAGGCAACACGTTGATCCCAGCTGATTTTGTAGTGCTGGAACTTGATGAAGAGCCGAAGGATCCCTTGATTTTGGGACGTCCTTTCCTGCGCACAGCTAGTGCGATTATCGATGTGAGGAATGGTATAATTGGTCTCCAGCTGGGAGACATTATCATGGAGTTTGAGATGGATAGATTGCTCAAACAGCTAACCATTGATGGGCAAACCTTTGCCGTCGAAGGAGACCTTGAGATCTCGGAAGACGACATGGAAGAACTCCTAACCGATGATCCGCTTGAAGTGGTGCTAACGAAGGCCAAAAGTGAACATGGTTATTTAAGTGAGGATGCAGTCGGGTTAGCCAGGATAATGGATTTGGGTCAGAACGAAAAGTCCACCGGTTTCTTGAATCTCAAACCGGACGATGCTGAAGGAGCAGCTGCTCCAAAAGACGAGACCCCACCTCCTGGAAACACTGTTGACAGCCCTTGGAGCAAGCTGAAAGCTCCAAAACTCGAGCTCAAAACCCTTCCTGCCGGGCTAAGGTACGCGTTCCTAGGCCCTAACTCTACTTACCCCGTAATCATTAATGCTGAGTTGAATAATGTGGAAACCGCTTTGCTTTTGTGCGAACTAAGGAAGTATAGAAAAGCTTTAGGGTATTCACTAGATGATATTCCTGGAATTTCACCTGAACTTTGCATGCATAGAATACACCTAGAAGATGAATCAAAGAATTCTATTGAACATCAGAGAAGGTTAAACCCGAATCTGAAGGACGTAGTTAAAAAGGAAATCATGAAACTTCTAGAAGCAGGTGTAATTTATGCAATTTCGGATAGTAAGTGGGTTAGCCCAGTTCACGTAGTACCTAAGAAAGGCGGAATAACTGTGATCACTAATGCGAAAAATGAATTGATACCTACTAGGACAGTTACTGGCCATAGAATGTGTATTGATTATAGAAAGTTAAATGCTGCCACACGAAAAGATCATTTTCCCCTGCCATTTATTGACCAAATGCTTGAGAGATTAGCTAACCACCCATACTACTGCTTTTTAGATGGGTATTCAGGTTTTTTTCAGATTCCCATCCACCCGGATGATCAGGAGAAAACGACATTCACATGTCCATACGGCACGTTTGCTTATCGCCGCATGCCGTTCGGGTTATGTAATGCCCCTGCGACTTTTCAAAGGTGCATGGTGTCAATTTTTACCGATTTGATTGAGGAGATAATGGAAGTTTTCATGGACGATTTCTCCGTCTATGGAAGCTCTTTTTCCGTGTGTTTGTCGAATTTGTGCAGGGTGTTGCAGCGATGCGAGGAGAAGCATCTAGTGCTCAACTGGGAAAAATGCCATTTCATGGTTCGAGACGGTATTGTTCTAGGTCATCGAATTTCTGAAAAGGGTATAGAGGTTGACCGAGCAAAAGTTGAGGTTATGATGAGTTTGCAACCGCCGGATTCAGTCAAGGGAATAAGGAGTTTCTTAGGTCATGCTGGATTTTATCGCCGATTTATCAAAGACTTTTCGAAGATAGCAAGGCCACTCACGCAACTTTTATGTAAGGAGACTAACTTCGAGTTTGATGCAGCATGCCTTGAAGCCTTTCACACAATAAAGGGAGCTCTGGTAAGTGCACCCATTGTCCAACCACCGGACTGGGATCTCCCTTTTGAAGTGATGACGGACGCAAGTGACTACGCAGTAGGAGCGGTTTTGGGGCAGAGAAAAGATAAAAAGCTCCACGTGATATACTATGCGAGTCGAACCTTAGACGAAGCTCAGTGCCGATACATGACAACCGAGAAGGAACTTCTAGCAGTTGTATTCGCTTTTGAGAAGTTCAGGACTTATCTTGTTGGTTCCAAGGTGATCGTGCAAACCGACCATGCGGCTTTGAAATATTTGCTCACCAAAAAGGATGCTAAGCCGAGACTTTTGAGGTGGATACTATTACTCCAAGAATTCGATCTTCAAATTGTTGATAGGAAAGGGACAGAGAACGGAGTTGCTGATCACTTGTCACGCATGAGGGTTGATGATGAGGTACCTCTTGATGATTCCCTTCCGGATGAACATGTTTATGCAGTTGGAATCCGTTTGCAAGAACCGTCAATCCGGACATGAGCCTTTTGTGAGGCTATATATAGAGAAGTTGTTCCGAGCTTTCCTTGGTTTGGGGAGATAGCGAACTACTTAGCTGCTGATCAGGAACCGGTCGATTTTGTGGGAGATAAGAAGAGGAAGTTTCTCCATGATATACGAAGATATTTTTGGGACGAGCCCTTTCTCTACAAACATTGCTCGGATGGTATTTTTAGAAGGTGTGTACCGGATGAGGAGATTCCTGGAATTCTCTTTCATTGCCATAGTTCTAATTATGCCGGTCACTTTGCCACCTTCAAGACAGTCTCTAAGGTACTTCAAGCCGGGTATTGGTGGCCAACTATGTTCAGAGATGCGCAAGATTTCATATCACGATATGATACATGCCAACGGCAAGGAAACATCTCTAGAAGGAACGAGATGCCTCAACACTTTATTCTGGAAGTTGAAGTGTTTGACTTATGGGGAATAGACTTTATGGGACCATTTCCATCCTCCTACGGAAACAAGTATATCCTAGTGGCAGTTGATTACGTTTCCAAGTGGGTGGAGGCTATTGCGTCCCCAACAAATGACTCCCGCGTTGTGGTGAAGATGTTTAAGTCTATCATATTCCCTAGGTTTGGAGTGCCGCGTGTGGTCATAAGCGATGGAGGCTCTCACTTCATCAACAAGATCTTCGAAGTGCTGTTGAAAAAGAATGGTGTATTGCACAAGGTCGCAACGCCATATCATCCACAAACTAGCGGACAGGTTGAAGTTTCCAACAAGGAAATTAAGAGTATCTTGCAAAAGACCGTGGGACTGTCTAGGAAAGACTGGTCTTACAAGCTGGATGATGCGTTGTGGGCTTACCGAACCGCGTACAAGACTCCGTTAGGAACGACTCCTTTTCACTTGGTATACGGGAAGTCTTGTCATCTTCCGGTTGAACTAGAGTATAAAGCAGCATGGGCGGTTAAGTTATTGAACTATGACATCAGACCAGCGTTTGAAAGAAGATCCATGCAACTTCACGCGCTAGATGAGATAAGGCACCTGGCCTATGAGAGTTCTAAGATATACAAGGAGAGGACCAAACGATCAAGTACTTCTCTTTAACTCTCGTCTCAAACTCTTTCTTGGAAAGTTGAGATCCAGATGGTCCGGACCCTTTGTCATCAAGGAGGTCCGTTCTTATGGAGCTATGGTGTTACTGGACGCTAAAGGAGCCGAATTCGTGGTCAATGGCCAGAGGCTTAAGCCGTATCTTGGCGAGACAACCAACGCCGAAGGTGGATTCATCCCCTTAGGCGATGCACCAAAAGCCTAAAATGGCTAACCAAGTCGAGCTAATGACTTTAACCAAGCGCTTGGTGGGAGGCAACCCACCGGTATGTTTCCTAACTCTTTTAAATTTGATTTCTTTTTCTACAAATTTTGGTTTTTCGCTTTGAATTTTTCAGGTTTTCCTTTTTATACAAAAAAAAAAAAAAAAAAAAACGGAATGCGAAGAAGGGAAAATTTTGCCAGAGAGCTCCCCGTCGATCGACACGAAAGTTCCTGCCCAAACTTGCCAAACCAATCAAACAGAGCACCTGCTCCAATCCAATACAGCCTGCTCTCCTGGGTATATTTTGAATTTCGAATTTCGAATTTTAAGATAAGGCCCACTAAGAGGTAAGTCCAAAAGAGAATATTTGATGGGCCGAATATCTAGCCAAAAAGGAAACAGATTTTAAATCAGAATATTTTCCTAATTTTTTGCGATATAACTGATTTTGTGGGACCCATTTATTTATTTCTTCCTATATATTCGCGCCCATCTCTTCTCTTTCTCTTTTCTTCTACACGGTTTTTCCTCCATTCAAACCTTCAAGCTTTTTTTCTCTCTAAAACACAACATTGTCAAATCTTCACGGATTTGTACGATTTTTAGCTTGATTTCACTCGATTTTTCGCCCTCTTTCCGAATATCCACTTCGTTTTTCGAGACTCCAAAGGTATGTGCTCCAAATCTCTAATTTTCAGTCCGAAATTTCGAAGAACAAAGGTGAAATCGATGGTTAATCTTGCTAGAATCAGTTTGGGTTTGCTTTCAACTTATTTCTTTATCAATTTCGTATCATTAGGTTGTGACATCTGCTCGTAATTGTTGATTTGAAACAAAACCCTAATTTTGATTGAAAAAAATCACTTTTTGAGGAATTTATGGTGTAATTGGGCTTGGATTACTCACTGATATGAACTGGAACTAGTGTTTTTGCTTGTTTGAACATGCATACATAGGATTTTGGAATTTGAATGTGAACTTTATCTTGAGAAAATTTGGATGTATGTGTATTGACTTCAGCTAATCCTAAGCAACCGGTGGCGTCTCAAGGGACTCTCTCATTTTTTGCTAACGGGAGGAAGCATAGTGTTTCGATCCGGACCCTTTGTCGGATTTATGGCTTTGATGTTGGATCGGAAGCCGTCTCTCTCCCAACCGCTTTCACGGCCAGGAATGCCTTTTGGAACTTCATTGCCCATGGCCACTACGCGTCCCGGAGTTCATCACAATCATCAATCCGTAACCCCGCCATCCGTATAGCGGCTAAGGCATTATCTACCATCTTCTTTGCTCAAGAATTGCATAGCAAGGTGAGGATTCAAGAGTTAGTGCTACTCTACCATGGGGTTCGAGAAGTTCTCTCTACGGTACCCGACTTAGTTTGTGCGGTGGATCTCGATGTCAACATGGGAGCCGTCTTTGCTCGAGTGATCGCGGATAAAAGGACCATGGACGGAAAGACGGAGAGAATCAGAAGCATCTTGACAAAGCTCTTTGAGCACGTGGGTGTTGATTTCGGTGATACGCCTTGCAAAAAAGAGGAGCATGTCATGGATACCAACTTCCTCATCACATATCAAATCATGGCGGACTCCAACATCTACCGCTTCATTGGACGCGATGACCGTGTACTGTTTTGCAGGTTACCCCAGCCATCATTGACCAACTTGAGAGATGGAGAAGACATCGGTTTCACTCCGGGGAATGCTTATCTTTGCACTGAAGCTAGAGCACCTGTTCCTCCAGAAAATACCCGAGTTGGATCAGCTGCTCCTGGTACCCCTGTTTTCTTGAGCGACGACGAGATAGAGGACTTGGCGGATGCGACCGCTACAGTGCGACAATCACGTGCGAACTGGCGCAGGCCTTACCGTAGCGAGTACACACTCCGTGACCTACCGGATGAACCTTCGGACCGAGAGTACCGTGCTTGGATGGTGGACTCCACCAAGAAGAACAATGAACTCATGCGCCGCATTCTCCACATGCTCCAGAAGGGTTGCAATGGTTCTAAGGCCACTGTTACAGCACCATCTACCTCTGCGGTTCCACCCCCTGCCAGCAGAGCACCTGCTCCACCATCTGCCGTACCATCTTCTTCCGGCCGTGTGACACGTTCGTCCAAGCGTAAGAAGCCACTCACCGATGACGATGACTCAAAGCACACTACGAGTGCTTAGCCACTCTTCCCATTCCGCTAAGACATTTTCTTTCTTGCACTTTTCTTTATTTTTGGACTTATTTATTTCTTAATTTTCTCTTTTCTTATTTTCACACCGGGTCGGTGTGAAGTAAGTCTGGGGGGAGTTGTTGCTGATGTCGTTTATTTTGGATGTTTTCTTTTCTTATGTCTTTTGAGTATGTTTTTCTTTGTTTTATTGAGTCAAGACTTTTTAGTTGGGAATTAGGACTTTATTCTATGACGATTTCTGAACCACTTGTGCTAATTAACTCTCTTTCTAGTGACCATTTCTTCAGAGCATGGATTACAAGGATTAACTGGAACACTTCAATGCACCATCTTCCAGGTTCCAGATTGACCAAAATTCTCTCGCTATAGGCACTAGACTAGGGAAACGATTAATATTCAGGACTTCTTTTTCCTTTTTACCACTCTTGCTGATCCTGAATAGCTAGCTCATTTTTAGCTAGTACCCTCCTTTAACCTTACCTCTTTTCAAACCCCTTGCCGTCTTGTTACTTCATTGTCATATGTGCAAAAGGGCCGGAGAGAGAAGGGTCGACACAACCTCTAGATCACTCGTTCTGAAGGACAGAGCACCTGCTCTTATTTATGAGGATTTGTGGACGAAGGAGCGAAAGGAACTTTATCAAGATCCACTTGGGTATGAACATCACTTCTAATATTTTCGTTTTTGAGAGGCATATCTGTGTAATAAAAAAAAAAAAAAAAAACCCCCTCTTCATCATCAGTACTTTCATCTAAAAAAAATAAAATAAAAAATAAAAAATAAAAAATAAATTTAAATTTTCGGTGATGAAGAGCGGAAATCTGTAAGAATATATGTCTCTCAAACCCAGCAAATATACCCAAGGGGAACAGCAGTTCACGGGAAGAAGGAGGAAAACAAACAAGGATGGAATGAGTGATTTAGAGAATGTGGACATCAAACAGACCCGCTCTCTCTTGCAATTTTGTGCGATATCCAGCATCCTCTACAAAACAACGGTAACCCTTAAAACACTCTAAACACCTTTAACTCCACCCTTAAATGGCCTTAAACCCTTTAGCGCCGTATTTCCTAAGAAAGTGTTTTTAGCGAGACCCTTACGTATACTTTGATTACGTTTGGTTTGTGTTTTACAACGAATTATTCGGGAAATGGCCTGGTCGGGAAGTGTGTTGAGGTTGTTTTGGCGAAGCTTTGTCGTTGGTAATCTGGGTTATGTGGTCTGCGGATCGAAAGCCAAAGGTACGGTTCGCTGAGAATAAAAGAGTTTCCACGTTTTCAAACCTTTTTCCTTTACTTGGTTTTGAGTTTGTTTGAGGACAAACAAAGATCTAAGTCTGGGGGAATTGATATACTCCATTTTTGGGGTATTCTAACCTTTGTTTTGTAGGGTTTTATCGAGTCTTTCTCCTTTGTATCGAGTCTTTTTAGGTCCAAAGGTGGCTGGAATGAAGAATTGGAGTTTGCTAGGAGTCTTGGTGGAAAAGATGGAAAACACGATCTTTTGGATTCTGAAGTAGCTGGAGCACCTGCTCCCGATTTGACCGACCTGCTCCCAGAGATTCATAAAAGGGAATATTCACTTAATGGAAATATTCACCTAGAAGATTTACCCTAGATCTACCTAAGATTTACCAAGCCGCCGCCGACCTTAAAAGAAGGAAACATCTTGGAGGATAAATATGTGCTTTTTCCTTTACTTTCGACACACAATCTTTTACGCAAAAATCATCAAAGACTTTTACTTGCTTTTCACGTTTTGGCCGAGAACCCTAGAGAGATCTTCGTCGCACTTTGCTTTGGATTTCGAGAGTTGTTCATCTACTTGTTATTGAGTTTTCTCTTGAACCTTATCTCTTTAATTAATTCTATGAATACTTTCATCTCTCTTTGTGTTCTTCGTTCTATTATGTGCGAGTAGTCTTCTTTGTTAGATTAGGGTTTTTCAAAGGGATTTAGAGATTCAATGAACTCGGCATAGATAGGATCATACTTATATATTTGATATCTTCATCTAATGTTGAACTTATTGCCTAGACTAGCTTGATCACCTAGCCTTTGATTTTAGGTTTAATTTACTCATCAAAAGTGTAGTAGATTGCTTGAATAAACTTAGATGGGCGATTTGACCCTTAGCCAACGACAGTTGAAGTTAAGGCAAATCGTGAACTTATCAATCTTAATCGTTAATGCTTGTTAATTTGTTTAGTCTCAAACGACAGTTTAGGGTGCTAGATTTATTAATAAAGTTGTTGATACCACGACAGTGGATCCTCATGAAATCGTGATTGTGTTCTAGATTGGTGCTTGAATTTATATCCTGAATAATTACTTGGTTCTTGATGATCTATTCCCTGCGATAATTCCCTTGTCTAACGCCTTTATCATATTTGTTTACAACCGAATTTTACTTTGCTTGTTATTTTATTTTCGTGACACCTTAAAACCACTTGAATCGCTTAGCTTGAATTATGTTTAAAAGGAACTAAAGTGTATTGCCAGTCCCTGAACGAACTTAAATCTACTTCTACATCGGATTAGTAATTTAGGAATTGAGTTCTTTAAACCAGGGTAAAAGCCTGTTATCAATTTCAAATCAAACATTTTTAGATTACACAAAATTTAATTTGGGTGACATTTGGTGGCTAATAAGTGACACCATTGAGACTAATTTGTGACCAACTTATATCTTCATAGAATGACAACATAGTGCCTATTTCGTTGCTAATTAGCCACTACCTATATTAGTCTCTCATTAGTCACAAATTTGCGACTACGTTTAACAGACACATATTAGTCGCTGATTAGCGACCCAAAATGATCGTCACAGATGAGTCGCTAATTAGCCACTCTGTTGCGACTCGAAAAATTAGCGACTCGACTATTGTCACTCCATTTTTCGAGTCGCTAATTAGTCACAAATGGCTCATTTGTGACTCTTTTGTGACTCTTCCCGGAGTGACTAACGACCAGTTTTCTTGTAGTGCTTGTTCATCGTTCATCATAATTTTGGTATTGATATATGATATTTTGTATATGTTTTTTATTATTAATTTGAACAAATATTCAGTTTTACTATGTCGTACAAATTGTGCTCCTACACTTGCCACTAATGAAATGTATTTTTGTTTCTCTGCATCTTTGTTTATTTTTCGAATATATAGGTAATTTTTACTAGATAACATAACTTTGTATCAAACGATTAATTTTCCCATGACCTACATCCAAATTCAAAACATTATACTGATGTAGCATCACAATTACATAGTAACGCCATTGGTCGATCTTTTGTAAAGTGTCCATACTCGAATGTTTACAGTTGAAGGATTTTTTTTTTTAATAGCTTACGTTCAAAATTTGAAGAAGAGATGATCCCTATGGATTTCTTGGGTCAAGAAGGATCTCATCCATGGCCGTGTTTTTTTGGATTATTCCCAATCAGACCACTGGAAGTTGGTTAAGGAGGCAAATACTACAAGCTAGAACTCTTGCTCGTCCCTTTCTTTCCTGTTAATTGAGGTCAGGGAAAGGTGTTTTTTTTTTTTTGACATGATGATTGGACCCCTTTGGGACCTTTGATAGTCATCACATGCATTACAGGGCCAAGGGTCTCTGGTATTTCCAATTTGGCCACGGTGGATCAAGTGATTTATGAAGTTTTCTGGTTGGTCCCCTCGGAAAGAAATAGCATTTGTCAACTACTTCGAGCATCAAGAAGCCATGGACAAGGAAAATATTAAAAATGTAACATATGGAAAACTGGAAAAATATAATGTAGATGGTCCTGCTTCACCTGATTTTAATTTTGGTACCGACTCCAAAACCAGATCGATCGCACTATAGGCACAAGTCTAAATTCATAGGTAGGGTTACGTCAAACCCAATGAAATCCCAAAAAGCCAAGTTTCCTCGGTTTATACCCATTTTGTCTCTCTTTTAGTTTTGACTCTTTTTGGTTTTTACTTCCCAAGCGTGTGCACTTGATATTAGAGCTCTATTTTCTTTATCTTATTGTACATAAATGGAAATGCATACTAGTTGATTTCTTTATTCACAGTACGTAATAAATATGAAAAATATATTACATTAGTCAAAACTTCAAAGTCTTCAAGCCCAAGCATCCATACCTCTGGCTTCGTGAACATAAGTAACCCTCTTCACCACAGTTAATTATGTCCCTCGCCTTCAAATTTTTTTTTCTTTGACCAAACTTGCATGAAACTTGTTACTTGATTTTTTTTGTTTTTTTTAATCATATTTTTCTAATTTAGCATTTTACCAGTAGTTTTAGTTAAGTGTATCAAACGGACTGTGTGTTCGGAGCTTTCAAGTTCAAATCTGGCTTAAATGGAGACCAACTAGGCAACTAAATGCTTAATTCTCAGTCCAAGGGCCGGATTGTATCGGTTAGGTTATTATAACAAAGTTAAAATATAAATACAGTTATATGATTTATCTTTTAAACTTTAAAATAAGAAATGATGTACTCTGCAAACGGACTAATCCGCATTCATTATAATCAATTAATTGATCATTATATCAGATTTCAAAGTAACTTCAATCTCTAAAGTGATCATAATCAATTAATTTCATTATATCTAGCTAGTCGCAATTCGCGAATCTACTAGACTAGAACTTGAACATTATTGAATAGATCATGTATGGCTCATCTAGTTTCGATTTATACTCAGCTATACAAAAAAAGGTATATATATACTTCATCTATGGATTCTTTTATACATTACTTAACCAAGAAAAATTATTATATTCAGCACCGATGGTAGCAATATATATATATTTTTTTTTTTGGGAAATGTTTTCCCAGGTTTAATCACTGCAATAAAAAATAATTTACGCTTTAATATTTAATTGTTTGGATGCGTGACATGCGTCTTGCATTCTCTATTTACGAAATGGATTCATCCACTTTTGACGATTAAATTGTGTGCGAGTTCTCAAGATCAGTATTTGGGCCTTGACTCGGCTAATAAGCAAAATGGGCCAATCAATTAAAAACTATAGCCGACTTGACATTGTTTTTGTTTTTGGTAATTTCCCAATTACCCAAGGTTTTAGTTACATTTTCGGTTTTGTTGTCCTCTGTCTTTGTATCTTGTCGGGGAAGCATATCGGCGCTACACGTAAAATTGGACGGGCTGCTTTGGGCAGTGGGGAAGGACTCAGTGACTCACCTCATAAGGTCAAGACAAACTGCACAAACTTGATACAAATGACGGAGATCCTTTCGATTGGACAACTTTTCATTAAGAGTTAGACCATTTTATATTCTTAATTGAAAGGTCTTTCAAGATTGTGATTTACTCCCTCCGTTTCAATATGTATGATTTTTTAGAAAAAAAATTTGTTTTAAAATGTATGATGTTTTCAATTTTCAATGCAGTTTTTAAGAACTAATGAAGATGAATTCTAAACTTCAAAATACATTAATTGATTTTATTAAGCTACTATTGGCTTAAATTTATGGAAAATTGTTTAGTGCAAAAAACAATGTATTAATAGATCAAAATTAATATTTTTTCCGGTTGGGTGCAGCTCTAGCGGCTTCGTTAGCACCGGACAGTGGCTCTGCCACTTGAGAAGATGGGTGGTCAACTGACCCCTACAAATTTGTATAAATTTTCAAATTATTAGTGTATTTAGTAAATAATTGCAGGTAAAATAGTTTATAGATGCTTTGTTGACCCCCACTAACAAGGTTGGACACCTTAAACTTGACCCTTTACATGTTTTATTTTTATAATCATGTTTTTTTATTACACAACTATTTGTATGCCATGATTTAATTTATTAGTTTTATTTGTTTAATATCTCATTGATATGTATTTTTTGCATGTGTGTTTTATTTCTTTCAACTAAATATGAGGTATATTTTACATATATGATATATAAGTATTTTTAATCCGCTATGCTTTTATCATATAAATATCATATTAATCCAAAAATTTTTTGACTCCCACAAATAAAATTTCTAGCTCCGCCATTGGCACCGGAGTTGTGCTCTCATCTCCAGTTTTTCTTCCTTTATCATTTTCATTCATCGACTTCTTATTTTGAGAGGGGTTAAATATCTGATTTTTAGACCTTTTTTTTTTGGATCTTGTTTGGGTTTGCTCCTCTCCCTTAAGGAGTGATCTTACCGTCTTTTTTTGTAGTTTTCGTTTGGGTTTTGTTCTCTCTTGATAGATTTATAGATTGTTCATAAGCTATGGGTTTAAGTCAACATTTGCAATATTTTTTTTTCTTCTCTGTATATTCTTTGTTTCCTCTCTAGATCGATCTTCCTTTTTTCGGTTTGATGAGTTCGGTGCTACCTGGTTTGGACCGCAACCGCTCCTTGTCTCTACAAAACATCTTATCCGTTCATGATATCTTCTATCTAGGCGTTTAAATTCTAGTTATTTGACATCACCGCATCCTGGAGAAAGTTTGAAAAACTTGCATATCTTGCCGGCTTATGAAGATTATGAATTCTGGCTCTGTGAGGTGCATATGAGTCACTAGTCCTGGGCATACAGGTATTCGGATCGGGTACAAGTTTGTGTCCAACCGGATACATGTTCCATCGGGTCTAAAAAATATGTACCCATATAAGTACATGTAAAGTTTCGGTTTGGTACAGGTTCGGGTCTTCACGGGTACATGTTTGGGTACATGTTTCTAAGAATTGAACCTGTAAATACCAAATCATCAACAAAATGAGTCAGAAGTCAAGATCATATGTAAGAAGACCTAATCAAAAACTAATCTAAAATGAGTAAACAATGCTTAGTCTTTGCTCTCTAGTCTCTAATCATGCAAACAAGCAAAGATGCAGTGCAAAACTACGATTTTACTGAACCAAATCAAAGTTTGGGCGAAACTTTATCGAACTAAAGCAACTAAACAGAGCCACAAAGGAACTAAACCGAATCAATTTGGAATTTAGGACTATGAACAAGCATCAATGACGAATCGATTTTGGAATTGAATCAAATTTGGAATAAAATCAAAGCAAGATTAGAAGAAGAATGATGATTAGATGCCTACCCTTGATCGAATCCGAGATGTCTTTGACGGAGGAGACGATTGTGATCGAGGTCGAGGGGAATTTGGGATTTCCAGTTTGAAAAATTAGGGTTCTTCGTCGAATTGAAGTTTTTGTTTATTTTTTTTGTGTCGTCGTGTGTGGTGGGGGAAGTGGAACAAGCATCAACCATTAAAAACAAAAGCATTAAGTGACTTATGGTTCGGATACATTCGGGTCCTATTCGGGTATTGGGTACGAACCTGTACCCGAACATGTACCCATGGGTATTACAAAAACATACCCAAGAGGTTAGATCTCTATATTCGGTCAGGTTTCGGGTCAGATATTACAGGTTCGGGTACAAGTTTGGGTACACAGGTTCGGGTAAATGTCCCCAGGACTATGAGTCGCTATGGGAGGTCGTTGTTATCAATGTGTGTTATTATTGGTAGCATTTTAACAAAGGATATCGAGAAACCTTGGGAAGTTGCATTATCTGTTTGATTCTCTTGGTTTGTATTTCAATCTATGTCTTATTTTATTTCGGATTTGGTCTTTCTTCTCTGTTTATGATTATTCGAATGTCGTTTTTCTCTTTTGGGCATCGCTCTTCTATTTTGGGCTTGTATATTTCATTTATGCAATGATTCTTCGATGAAATTTTAATCAATTTTTAGACGGGACGGGAATAAAAAAAAAGATATGCAACTTCCCGACATCATTCCCACTAATTAGAAATATGAAATTCAAAAACTCAAAATTCATTTACGTTTGTGGTTTTTTTTGTTTGTGTGGAAATTTGATCGCCCCCCGAAACCACCCATTGGATTTGAATATTAAGCTAAATCGCTGCAGTTTTTAAACAAAATGAGCTAGTGATGAGTAAGTGTCTTTTTACAAGGGAGTGAGGTATGGGTGACCCACACGGCTTTTTTTTTTTTGCTAACCAACTCACACGGCTTTTTTCATTCTTTTTCTTATCAACATTGTTAATTACAAGATCCCATAAGTCTTGGGTTTGAATTAATGGGGTCTCATGATTTGGAGCACTCAACCACCAATCCACAGTAACTTTAAGTCGGTAGTGTACTCGGAAGAAGATATAGTGGGTCTAACGCAACTTGAAGTCAAACATATTTGATTATTAATTAAACAGGAGCAACCCAACACATAAATGTCGTATTTAATACATTCGATGCACGTATCGCATCTTTTGGTTTTTGGATTCTAATTATTCATGCATAATTTTAAGTGTATTAGTGTCTAGCTAGATTCTTTGCGTATTTTTTTTCTAAATTGGTAAGAAGCAACAATTAAAACACAGATGAGTATGATCATTTCAAGTACTAGAAATATTTTCCGAATGGATTCAAAACAGAAAGAGACACATAAGATGATAATAGTCTCTCTATTTCATTTCAAGTGGTGCTTAACGTTTGCAACACATACTAAAAATCGTTTAACTTTTGTTTTTCTATATTAAACATAATTCAACTAAAGATAAAACAAACTGTATGATGTAAAAAATCAAAATATTAACATTAGTTACTTTTGTACTGAAAATTTAAACATCACTTAAAATAAAATAAAATTGGTTACAACATCACATATGTACATAATAAGAAATAGAGTGAGTAAAACATACGCCATATACATTAGATGCTATGCCCTTGCTTTTTGACCGATCATATATGTTATTACCATTCAAGTTGCGTATAAGGTGATAGTTATAAACAACCCCCTTTACCAGGGTTAGATACCAACCATTTGAAAGATATGTGCTAGGAGAGATTGTCCATGTGCAACAACCCTCCTTCATCATGAAACACATGTGTAATAGAAGCGATGCAACTAGTTCTCATGTATACACCCTCTCAGTAGTGTGTCTTAGCCTGTTAGGTAGATTTAATGATGCAATACATATTCTTATTTTGAGAGCTATGCGAAATGTTTTTCGTCACAAGTTGTATCTGCGTAAAGTGTATCAGTTCTTCACACATACATCTTGGAACTCGTCTAAATGTGTGGCAGATCTTTCTCCCCATGATCTTGTGTGAATATGAGGTCCATGTGTCATGTTACGATTGGCGAAATACGGAAAAGTATTCAGTAGTTTACCCTCCCACCCATTCAAGTGTTTCAGAGTTAGGGAGTAAAAACTAAGAATTTTATTTCATGGATGCACTAAAATTGAATGTATAAAATGCTAGAACACAATTCTTATTAGAGGTTTTACGACTCATATAGTAACAACAAATATTATATTCTCATTCGAATCAAAGAGAACCGATCGTTGATTATTATCTACTTGAAGCGTGTCGTTATTCTTTATCATTAACTGATTAATTTTCATAATGGTAGTCAAATGATGGTTGTTGAGAAACTAAGAGAAATATTTTGAATTCTAGTGAAAATAATAACCATTGATTCGTTGGGTAAATTAGTTACGAAAACATGTCTATATTGTTACAAACAATTCGAGCAGGCAGTAGAAATGGTTCATTACAATTAGCCTATCCTAAATGGGGTTAAGGATAGGGGTGGGCAAAATAACCGGAACCGAAAAACCGAACCAAACCCGACTGAAATTACCCGAACCGAATCCGAACCAATTTTTTAAAATATCCGAATGGATCCTCTTTACTTAAAACCGAAAACCCGAAACCGAACCGAATCGATAACCTAACGGGTACCCGAAATATACAAAACATAAACAAACCTATGTAATTTTTATAATTTTTTCTTTGTTTTTTTATCAATTCGGATATTGTATATACATTTCGGTAAAAATAACCAATTTATGTTATTATTTGCAACATTACAATTTTTTTTTGTTATTTTGTTTAGAGTATTTTTGGATAATTCGAATACCAAATAATCAAATTGAACCAAATGAAAAAGAAAACGAGGTAATGATAAACTATTGGAGTAGTTTTAAAATACTTTTGACAAATTTTTAGCATTATGGATAATCCGAACCCGACCCAAACCTAACCGAAACCGAACCGAACCCGACCCAAAGTTTTCTAATACTCGAATGGGTATTATATCTCTAAACCGAAATATCCAAAAATCTGAAATACTCGATCCGAACTCGAACGGGTACCCGAATACCCACACCTAATTAAGGACATTGATAATGAAAATAGGTAAAGAAAAAAAAAAAGAGGTACGTGAGTTGTACTAATCAATCCTAAAAAAATATTTCCAATTATTAACACTGAACTATGCTAACGAGCACGCCGTGGAATGATATGATGCTTTACAATCGTAAGATGCATCTATAGCTAGCCGTCGGATTAACACCACAATGCTTGAAATGGTGGATCCCATGTTCAGAGGTAGGATGTTTTTCACCTAATCCATAAAATTTCATACAATAATTTGCGTAAAAGTCACTGCGAAGCGTAACAATCAATCTCTCAATTGAAGCAGATCCTTTTTTTTCCTTCCCCAATTGTGCATTAACTTTGTTGAAATTTTTGGTTTATATTCATTCTGGATGCAACATAAAAAGCTACTAGTTTCTGCTTAAAACCAGTGTGAACTAAAAGTGTGAAAACAAAATAATTAAGCCCAAGTAAAGGAAAAAGAAATGGGAAATTGGCATGAATAATAGCCAATTAATCAAAAATTAAGTCTATAACATACCCTAAAATGAAATTAGTTATCTAACATTTAGCCTATCTAAAATTTCAATTTTACCCTTGTATAATTATACAACTTTCTATTAAAAAAATAATTGAGAAAATACTAAAATTGAATTAAAAACCCTACCTCTCTTTCTTCTTCTTTCCTCCTTCTTCCTTCCTCCCTCCTTCTCGCCGTATCCATTTTTTTTTTTCCATCATTAGTAAATCATCCTTTTCCATCATGTCTTTTTCCTTTTTAATTTGTTTGAAACGAATATCTTAACCAATCTTATCTTTCTTTCTGGTGAGCTACAAAACGAACCCTCAATCATTTTTTCTCATCTCGTTGGTATGGATCAAAAATCTCGAATGGTAGATTAAGATGGAGATCGGTATAGTTAACTATGTTTAAAAATTTATATAATAGCCAAAATATTATGTATTTAATAATAGTTGACTATGTTTATGATAATAGTTAATTATAGTTGATTATGTTTGTCGTAGTAGATAATAGTTGACTGTGTTTGTGATAATAGTTAATAATAATTGACTATATTTGTGATAATAGATAATAGTTAATAATAGTTACCAATAGTTCATTTATATATGTAGTTAACTATATAGTTAATTTTTTACAAACAGTCAACTAGACTAGTTATATTCATGAATAGTTTACTATTTTCTATATGTATAAATAACTATATTTAAATATAGTTAGCTATATATCCATGTGTACTTAGCTATATATAAACATATAGTTAACTATTTACTTTGAATTTAACAAGTATAATTGTTATATATATATATATATTCATTATTATATATATTTAACTATATGTGAGATAGTTCACTATTATAATAAACTATGTGTTCATAATAGTTCACTATAAATACATACATAATCCTCTATATAGTTGACTATCACTATTTACAAATTAACTTATATGAATAGTTGACTATACGCATTCAAATAGTTGACTATCACTATATACAAAATCTTACATGAATAGTTGACTATACACATTCAAATAGCTGACTATATACATTCTTATTTTGTTATAGAGTGTTTATTCAGATTTATGGAAGGTGGAGAAAAAATTATTCAGTACAAAAAAAGATATTATCTTCCATGAGTGATTTTAGGGATTTGTTTTTTCTTAGATTTATTACTTTCTCTAATAAATATTTTTTGGAATTTCAATTGATTTTCATTTAATAGGTGAGTTGGGGTATTTTAGTCACAATTTATTTTATAGATGTTAGATACCTAAATTCAAATTAGGGCATGTCACACACCTAATTAAAGACTCTAACCAATTATTCACCTAATTAACTCAAAAGAAATCAGCTTTTATTTTTTCTTTTTCTCCTGCGTTTTTTTTTTGTCGTCTTATCTGAATTAATAATATGTATATTGTATTCTTTTCTCAATTCTTCCGCCGATTTTAGGTTAAAAGATATTTGTGAAAAAAAATAATAATAATAATATGAGACGTCGATTTGATCTACCTTCTCTTTTCTCTCTCTATCTCTCAATGGCTCTGTTTTAAAAAGGGCAAATAGATTTCTCCCCCAATTACAAAAAAATCCCCAGCTTTATCACATCCCATGGCCATTTTGCTGATGATGACGACGACGATTCACAAAAACTAGGTTTTCCACAACTTCTCTTACACGTATCCTCCTTCATCAATTCATCTCCACCGACAACAATCTCGGACTCCGAGTCGTGTCACTGGATCTCTCAGATTCGTTCTATCTCTGTACGTTCCGATTTCTTCATTCCGACAAATCTACTTGTAATTTTCCAATCTTCGTATGTTTGTTCTTTTTACCAGATCGGACTTACTTTTCTTAATTTAAACATCCATTTTTGCTGCTGAATCTGTTAATATTCCTTTTCTCATAAAGACTAGTGTTTGATGTAGCTTTCGTTAATCTTACGGATCTTTCTTAGTTACGTTTATCAAATTTTATTGCTTCTCCCTTAAGACAGCATCAAAGTATACATCTTTACGAATGTGAAACACATGTCTGATCTAGTTTTAATTTTATTGATTTCGATCTGTTATTATGTCCGGATTCACTGATTTGAAATCTAAAGTTTCTGTCTTTTTATCTCCTCTTGATCTGATTTAGAGCTGATCTGAGTTTTTTTTGTGTGTGTGTTAGATCGATTATGGCGTTGAAGTCGAATTCTGCAGATGGTAAAACCAGAAGCTCTGTTCAGATCTTCATTGTATTCAGTCTATGTTGCTTCTTCTACATTCTTGGAGCATGGCAACGAAGTGGTTTCGGTAAAGGAGACAGTATAGCTCTCGAGATGACGAACAGTGGAGTTGATTGCAACATTGTTCCAAGTTTAAACTTCGAAACTCACCACGCAGGCGAATCGAGTATCGCTAGTGCATCAAAGGTCAAGGCTTTCGAGCCTTGCCATGCTCGTTACACGGATTACACTCCTTGTCAAGATCAACGACGCGCAATGACTTTCCCGAGAGATAGTATGATATATCGGGAAAGGCATTGTGTTCCCGAGGAAGAGAAACTTCATTGTCTTATACCGGCACCTAAAGGATATGTGACGCCTTTCTCTTGGCCTAAGAGTCGTGATTACGTGCCTTATGGTAATGCCCCGTATAAAGCTTTAACCGTTGAAAAAGCGATTCAGAATTGGATTCAGTATGAAGGCGACGTGTTTAGATTCCCGGGAGGTGGAACTCAGTTCCCGCAAGGTGCTGATAAGTATATTGATCAGCTTGCTTCGGTTATACCGATGGAGAATGGAACCGTTAGGACTGCTTTGGACACTGGTTGCGGGGTAATCTCTTATTCTTGATTGTTTTATTTACATTTTACTTAGATAGTGAAAATTGAATTTGATACGGTTTGGTTAGGTTGCGAGTTGGGGAGCGTATTTATGGAGCAGAAACGTGCGTGCCATGTCTTTCGCACCAAGAGATTCACACGAGGCGCAGGTTCAGTTTGCGCTAGAGAGAGGTGTTCCTGCTGTTATTGGTGTTCTTGGTACTATAAAGCTACCGTATCCAACACGTGCGTTCGATATGGCTCATTGCTCTCGTTGTTTGATTCCATGGGGAGCAAACGGTAATAAAAGTTTATAACAGATTTGTCGTTCGCTTAGTCTTGATAATGATTGGTTCTTTTGGTGGTTTGATAGATGGGATGTATTTGATGGAAGTTGACCGTGTACTTAGACCGGGCGGTTACTGGATTCTATCTGGTCCTCCAATTAACTGGAAAATCAACTACAAGGCGTGGCAACGTCCAAAGGAGGAACTTCAAGAGGAACAAAGAAAGATTGAGGAAGTTGCTAAACTTCTTTGTTGGGAGAAGAAGTATGAACACGGCGAAATCGCTATCTGGCAGAAGAGAGTGAACGATGAGGCGTGCCGTTCTAGACAAGATGATCCTAGAGCCAATTTCTGTAAAATTGATGATACCGATGATGTCTGGTACGTATAGTGTTTGTTTATTAACCGACATTGTAACGTTTAGTTTTCGGCTCTAATATAACCGTCTTTTTTAGGTACAAGAAAATGGAGGCGTGTATTACGCCGTATCCAGAGGCGAGTAGTTCAGATGAAGTAGCTGGAGGAGAACTTCAGCCTTTTCCAGATAGGCTTAACGCAGTGCCGCCTAGGATCTCTAGCGGTTCGATCTCTGGTGTTACGGTTGATGCATATGAAGACGATAACCGTCAGTGGAAGAAACATGTGAAAGCCTATAAGAGAATCAACGGTTTACTTGACACGGGAAGGTACCGTAACATTATGGACATGAACGCAGGGTTTGGTGGATTTGCTGCTGCTCTCGAATCACCGAAGTTATGGGTTATGAATGTTGTTCCCACGATTGCCGAAAAGAATAGACTTGGAGTCGTATATCAACGAGGACTCATCGGTATCTACCACGACTGGTACGTCAAAAAAACTCTCTCTCTTCTTTTCACATCTTCTCAAAGCTCATTGTTTTCGGTTGTTCTGTGTAAATATGGATTCAGGTGTGAGGCTTTCTCTACGTATCCAAGAACATATGACTTAATCCACGCGAACCACCTCTTTAGTCTGTACAAGAACAAGTATGTATTCGTATTTTGTTTAAACGCTTATTAGGCGGTTTTATGAGATTGCTAATGTATGAAACCGGAATTTTTTTAGGTGCAATGCGGAAGATATTCTTCTGGAGATGGATAGAATTCTGCGACCAGAAGGAGCGGTGATAATCCGAGACGATGTGGACACATTGATCAAGGTGAAGAGGATCATCTCCGGAATGAGATGGGATTCGAAGCTGGTTGATCACGAGGACGGTCCTTTAGTTCCCGAGAAGATTTTAATCGCCGTGAAGCAATACTGGGTCACAAACTCCACCTCTACTCACTGAAGTCTCTATATTTTTCAGTGTGACCTATAACATTTTGATCAAATGATGTGAGAGAGCTTCAATCTCAGTCTTTAAAACACTTTTTTCTTAAGTTATCACTATTTATTAATGTAATAGTTTATATTTGTTTTCCCAATCGAAGGAACCTTGATGTGTATCATTGAACTCAACTTGATAGTTTTTGCATTAGCCAATTCAGTGTTTTCTCTTAACAAATTTGGGTTCAATTGGCAAAGTATAATGGAGCTGGAGCATCAAACAACATTATGCTATAATGCTCTGATTAAAATGTATGATTGGCAGAGCTGTGAGTGATTATATATAAAATTAAGATAAATTATTTTATTATATTATTTATATGTATTCTTATAATTACATAAATAACGTATATTCATTTTTAGTGAAATGCATTGTGTATATATTATATAAATTATGATTAGACTTTTTAAATTTTTCTAATTTAAATGAATTATATTTTTTATAATATTATTTCAAACTATAGAACAAATAAAATAATGATAAACATGAACTAAAATAACTAAAAGTTTTTATGCATAGAATTTATTTTGATGTTATCTAAAAATAAATTAGTTTTATAATTTTATTTTTTTAAAAACATGTTAGAGCTCAATGCTCTGGAAATTGAACAGGTTAAATAGATTTAATGAAACAAACCTCTTGTTCAGTGCCACAGAGTAAGCAAACAACCTGTGAAGAAGAAAGATAGTGATCTTGTCAACTGGGACCTGAACACAAAACTATAAACATAAAGCAATTAATATATACAGACTACTTAACCTGTTCAACTTGGTGGCGAAGAATATCATGTCTCTGTTTTTGATCTACGTTTATACTCTTCTGTTTCCAAGACATGATTAGAAAAGTAAGCATACGTATCTTGAGAAAAATTAGAGTTGCTATGAAAAGGCAGTTTCCTAAAATCTATAACTTCAAACAAAGAACTCTACCTTCGCCACATAATGACAGTGATGGCAACCAAAGTTCTCATTACAACAAGGAGCTCTAATACAACACCTTCTTTTGTAATGTGGACATCTGCAAGAACATAGGGGAAATTAATCCAAGAAAAAAGCTCAAGTCTAAGAAAACACAAATCGGAAGCAAAAATTACGCATGCTCCATTACTCCTCTACCACAGACTTCGTTTATCATTAACTCTAGATGAACATGAAGGAAGGTTTCTCAATGACCCATACCTCATTACCATGAACCCTTTTGTCGATAAACTAGAAGACACTAGAACCTAGCTCTCAGACTCACCTCGAATCTGGCTTTTACTCCTGAAAAAGCACCTAAAAGCCCTCCAAGGACACCCAAGAAGCCCCTTGTCCTTTGCCAATTCAAAGACTACCTCATGATACAATATTCGTACAAATATCCATTTCTTTTGTCTTTAAAATCTATCTCAATTGTTAATTAATTGAATGCTCTTTTCTTACTAAATTTTAGTTTTAATTTTTCATGATGTAGGGATTAAACTGGATGAAAAATTTATGAAAATAAAATATATTGAGAAAACGATCCAAGAAGCAATTGGATTTGCTCCAGAGATAGAGTGTAACAAAGATTCATCGCATAATAACCAATTCTATCAGGTTTATCTTTGCGTTGACACTTTGACTTATATGATAGTGATATATACATTACAAATGAAAACACCTTCACATCTCACCCTATGATGACTTGATAACTTGCCTTACCCTTTCAACTTTTAAGTCTTGCTTGCCAAATTTTTTTTTTTTTTCATTTTCTTTTCTAGCCATTAAAATTGTTTTCTATGTATTTTGTATTCAAATGTAATTTTTGTTTTCAAAATTGATAAAATATCATCTAAAGTATCAACTAAATCACTATTAAGTAGTCATCATAATATTTATATACATCTAGACATTTAATCAGTTTAGAGTCGCCAAAACCAATTAACTGTTCCTAACCGATACTTACCACTTGGTTTAGGTAATGTAATACTGTTCAGTATTCACATTCAATCACCTGATTCAGTTAAGTACCTTATTTGTTATGTTTCTTGCATTGTTAACTACTATAAAGCATAAAAAAAACATTTATTTTCAATAATATTCATTTCCACAGTTTTTCAAGTGATGAAAAGTAAAAACAAGAAGAAATTGAACTAGTCTTGACTGTGAAAAAGGCTATGAATCAACTTGCAGCTCTTTAGTCTCAGACTTCTTTGAGAAATTGAGACTGGTCTGTATAACTTTCTTAGTTCCTGAAAAGAACAAACACAATACCAATAAACATCAGTACAACAAAGAAAAACATACACAAATGAACCAATTTTGGATTGAATCAAAGCTACCTTTCTCTGGTTTCTGCTTGATTGTATTAACAACTGTTGATTTCCAGTCCTCGTACTTAGCCTCCTCCATCTTCTTATGTCTTTTGTAACACGAAGACTACATACGATAAATCAGATATTGTCACACAAAAAAAAGAGTGACTCTAGAGCAGATTACGGGGAACAAAAAAAGTATACCTCATCATCAGATGAATATCCACCATCCTCTAGTCTCCTCTTTTCAGGTAACACATCAAGCAAGTCTGAGGAACATTTTGCACGTATTCACTAATTGTGCGTTCGATTGATATATGCCTAGACTAGTAAAGCTACTATACCTCGGTTTCCTTTCACTTCCTTTGCATTTTTCTTTTCCTTTGAGATTCCAACACAGTCAAAGCAAAGATCCGTCATAGAGGTCGAGACCTGTTTTAATAACCCACATAGCTCGAAATAAGTAATCGAGTCAAGCGTTAAAGATATTAGTATGTCTATATGAAAAATTACAATGTCACTCACACAAGAGAATTCAGATTCTGATGTTCCACAAACCTCAATCAACCTAAGCTTATCTACCTTTAGCTGCAAACAGATAAACAAAGCTAAACAAAGTCAGATACTTTCCGAAAATCCCTCAAAAGAAAAGAGATTTGAGTTATTAATTACCTTCTGCTTCTTAGCACACAAATAGAAAGCAACAGCTGTAAAAACAGGTCTCGTAAAGTCAGCATTCGCCCGTCTCGACGCTGGTAGTGACGCAAAAAATCGCTCCTTATACCTAAATGAGCAACAAAAGTAAGCAAAATTCATTGAGGCATTTAATCAAACACTTAGCACGCAAAATATTAAAGAGAAAAAGAGTGGCTTACGAAGATAACACATTTTGCACAGATTTGATAATCCTAACGCAACCAAATTGAACCGCCAATTCTTTTACATTGAGCTTAATCCTGAAAGCATAATTTTATTAATCAAGATCCATAAAAAAAACTTTAAGATGGAAAAAATAGTCAATTAGAAAACTCACTTGATCCCAATAACGTTTTGCAGGCTATTGAATGATCTTGAGTAAGCCTTTTCAGACATACCACTAACCTTAATCGCTAATTGTCTGTCAAAAATAACCTCTAACCTACAAAAAATTCCAAAACCATATAAATCTAATTGCAAATGGAAAATTAGAATTGTGATTATCAAAATTACGATTTTATTATACCTAGATGCAGCGATTTCCAAACATATCACAGCTTTACAAATCTCACCCTGCGATTAATCAAAATAATTCCGATTTCAATTAGTGAAAATGGAAAATCAAATATTTTAAGAATTGATATCTTACGACGCCGATGATGGATGAATCGAATTGAACATCACAGAGACGACGGATCTCTGCAGCTTTTCGGATCAAAAGCTTGTTGTTAGAAAGACCAAGTTTCTTCGCTATGTCGGAGATATCCATTTTCTGATTATTCCGGCGATCGTATAGACAAAGAACCCAGTGAGATATTTTCGAGAATTGTCAATCGAATTATCAATTTTATAAAAATTGGAGTTTGGCGGGATTTTTGTTGACTCTTGAAATTTTAGCCGCGCTTGAAATTTTGTTTCCACTCACGCTTTTTTCTAACTAATCATAATGGGCCTATAAAAAACTTATCGCGGCCCATAATACCATAAAAATGATAATTATGAAAGAAAATTGTAGAAATAAATATAATCAGGTTCACGCTATAAGTAAAGTCACTAGGAAACAAGAAAACAACTAAGAAATAATGCGGAAGTTACGGCCATAAGCGTTACAAGATCTTGAAAGTCACACAGTTAGAGAGCTTGGAGCTTAGTGACAAAACTTAAAACAGTCTCTCACAAACCACGTTTTATAACATCTTTGTACGTTACATTTGAAATTCTTTTGCGAACTAAAGTACAAGCGGTTTCAATTTTGATTTCAGCTAAAAGACAATGGTGTGTTCATGAGTGTTATAAAAAAAAAAATTATGAATGTAACGCTTGATATGTATTTCACTATTTCAACATATATATGTTGTGTACTTGCATTTCTAGAGGTCTAGGCACGCTCGAAGCGTGTGAAGATAGCCAACTGAAAATACGTTGATTTATTTATTAATTTTCTGGTTAATTACATTGGCTAAGTTTGTATTTTCTGTTCATACTTCTTTGTTTACTTCCATTACTTGCTAATTACTAGTAGTATAGTCGTGCTCCTTAGTCAACAAAACCAGATATTGTTTGTCTCTAACAATTTTTTCGAGTCTCGTTTCGTAATTAACCACACATCAAATGAAATATATATAAACCTCCATATACTTTCTTCTTCGTGTCCTCCTAGAGAATCCATCTTTTCCAAGTTCTAAAAACACAATAGAGAGTCCACTTCCTTCTTAGCTAGCTATTGTAAAACAATGTCTTCCTCTAAATCAAGCAGTAAAATGATCCTTACCGATGTGATCAACGCCAATGATCACATCAGTAAACTTCCAAACGATATTTTGGTTAAAATCATATCAAAATTGAGTACCGTAGAGGCTGTGAGGACGAGCGTAATATCTAAAAAATGGGAGAATGAGTGGAAGGAGAGGTCTCATCTCACGTTGGACATGAGAAGGATCTCTAGAACTCTGTCCGATGTTACTCATGAGGCTGCTAAATCAGTAGCTAAGGTCCGTTCAATATTCTTAATATTTTCTCTTAGAGTTACTTGGGATGTTACATGAAAAGATCTGGTTATAATATGATAATCTAGCTATATTGATGTTTAACTAGATGATTATTGATATTTGTTTGTTGATTGTTGAAGTGAAAAATCACAACCTAGATAACCCATGGATTGAGATGTTCAATAGATTTGTTGTTGGGGTCTGTAATAGTTGTTCTATATTTGATTTTTTAATTTTAAAATTCCCGCGTTTATGAAAGGGAAACTATTAGTGGTTTTTCCCGCGAAAAAATATTAAATTATCTGATTTATTAATAGATTTGAAATTGAATATATAACATGGGTTTTTTTATTAAAGATAACGGTTAACGGTTTTTGCGCAAAAATGTTAGATTTTCAAAATTTATTATCAATAGTAGGCCTGGGCGCGGATCGGATATCCGGAAAAATTATAGTATTTGTGATTCGATTTGTTATTCATGGATATTAAATTTTCCGATTTGCTTTGCTTTGAAAATTTTAGATATTTGGAGTTACGGATATCCGGATTTTTTTCCGGATATTTGCGGATATTCGGATATTTGTTTTAACTGAAAAAAACGAAAGAAAAATATTTTATTTTTTCAAAAAGTTATTTTTTCAGTATAAATTTTAAACTAATTAGTGAAAAAATAATATAAGTTAGATAATTTTATTTGATATAACTAAAAATAAAATGAAAAGTGAAAGAAAAAATGGTGGACTACGAAACATTTATTATTATTTTTAGATAAAAATATGAGACAACTGATTTACAAAATTAGTAACTACGTAAATTTACTATAACTATATCCGTTCAATGTATTGAAAAGGTTAAAAAAATGCAAATATATGTTGTAGGTATATCATATTATATGTACATATATGTAATTTACGGATCGGATCGGATATTCGGATTTTTAAAATTAGTATTTATGATTTGCTTTGCTTTAGTCGGATCGTAGATTTTACTATTTGCTTTGCTTTTATTTATAACGGATATTCGATTTTTTCGGATCGGATCAAAACGGATCACGGATCGGAGCAAATCTAACGGATAATTTGCCCAGCCCTAATCAATAGATTTCTGACAATTATGAATTTGTTGTCATTGTAGTAAAAAGAAAGATGTGGTTTTTGATTATTTGAGATATTTAATGTTTGGTGTTGGTGTTTGTTGCTTTCGTACTATATTTATAGAATTTTTATTTTGAAATTCGCACGTTTATGAAAAATAACGATTAACAGTTCTTTCGAACGCTAAATATTAGATTTTCAAAATTTATGATCGATAGATTTGAAATTGAATGCATAACATAAATTTGTTATCATTTAAGTGAATAGAAATCTGTGAAAGCATGATCGCTATCTTTACTCCACCTCATAAATACTTGTATTCAAGTTTGGTGGTTCATACTAAACAGAATCCTTATAAAAGGTATGGTAAAGTATATAAATCCATATAACTTTCCTCAAAGTCTTATATTGTTATTAAACTTAAAGAGTTGTTTTCTTGAAATATTATTGCAATTTAATTGTATATAATGTTGTAGATTATATCCAAATAATATGTCCTAAATCATATTCTTTGGTTTTGTAGGTTGTAAAGGATCACCATGGCAATTTGGAAAGATTCACACTCTTCCATTACCCAAACCAATATGAACAAGAAACGTTCGATACTTGGATTCAGTCATTGATTCATGAGAAACTCACCAAGCATCTCGTGCTTATAAACTGCCGTTTGAATCAAGCAACCACACCAAATTTCACACTCAACTTGCCTCCAAACACATTTTCACATCCAAACCTCATTTCACTATTGCTATGTGGGTACGACTTAGAAACTTCACATGCTTTCAACAACTGTTGGAACCTAAAGACTCTCAAACTCATTGGCGTATCCGTCGAGATTGGAGTCTTTAATATAGTCCTCGTATCTTGCAGTTCCCTTGAAGCTCTTGTGTTAGACTTCAGCATCCAGAAAAGAAATGGTATTCTCAAGATTGAGAACCGGGGCTTAAAGTTCTTACATATATCCTGTTCTAATAAGATTGATGGCGTAGAAGTGTCTACACCTAGTGTGGATATCTTTTCCGTTGGATCTCTTAGGTGTGACATGGAGAAGGTTTTCATTGCAAACGCTGAAATGAAGTTCAACAGAAACTATTGGACAATAGGAAGATTCTCTCCTCACATAAGTTATCACATAACTTGCACCCATCAGGTATGTATTTCTTTTTACATTGCATTTGTGTTTTGACTGAAACAATAATGATAATGTTTTAATTTGACATGTTTGACATATATATGAATTCTTAGGAGGAAAAAAGCATTGGACATGAATTCATGATGGCCAGACCAAGTGACTATATGAAAAGGTTTGGATCGATGTCGGTGAGCGTAGACTTGACTAACAAAAAGGAAGTTGAAATGCTAAAAGATGTTTTAGTTGCATGGCCTGGAGAGATGGGAGAACTTGAGATCGTGTTTAAGGTATGTTTATTTCATGTTTTGTTCTAATCGTAATTGGACAAATTCGGCTAATATTTCTCATAACATAAATGGACCAATTAATACATGTTTTTTTTTTTTGCATACATAGCATAACAGTACTCCTCAGGAAGACGGTGAGTCGTGGAAGAAGTTTTGGGAAGGGACAAAACCGTTTCCAAACGCTAACTTCCGTGCATATACGATATCACTGTTTAATAGCGGTTCGAAAGAAGAGTTTGCGTTAGCATCGCGTTTGATAACGCAAGGGACAGTGGTTAGGAGTTTGATGATCAAAATGGCGCCGTTTACTCCAAGTAATGCAGCACTGGCCTGGCTTAGGGAACTTCCAGAAGGTCACGAGGAACTTATTATCAAGATTTCCTGAAGAAATTTGGTTTGAATCTAACCATTGGTGATGGAAAGAGAAAACTTTCAAGAAATTTGGTTTGAATTTAGCCATTGTTTTTCTTTGTTTTTATGTTTGAGATATATGGGACCTAAGTTGTATTAATTTGATGCTATCCGATTGTCTTGTTGAACCATTTTTCTTTCTAGATCTATTTGGGACCTAAGTTGTATTAACTTTTCTTTGTTTTTAAGTTTTTCTTTCTAGAACTATTTTTCTTTGTTTTGTTGAGTTTTTGTCTTGGTCAATGCTTTTTAATTTCAAAAAGGATTTATGCTCTCGTGAGTTAATTAACAAAACCGAAATGTTGTTTATTTTGTTAAGACAAGGGGATTTTTGTTAAGATAATGGTATAGAAATCTATTTGGCTAAATTATTTGACTAAGTTATCTTTTCTTTTAGTTTTCATTATTTCATAAGCATAATAATAGGAGGACACATCTCTTCCGAGAGAGTTCGTGAACAAAGCCCGTACTGGTCTTAGTTTCCATTATTTGACGTATGTAGGTGGAACCTATTGGTTTCAATTTCCTTCATAAATGAGGAAAACCAAAAAAGTGGTGAATAATTTGCCCCACTATCTATAAGAGATTCTATTTTTATTGTTTTGGGACCTCTACCACTATTTCATTCTTTTTTTTGTTCGAAGGAGGGGAAGACAACAAGGCCTCCCCCAATTTATTAAAATACTAAAAAGTTACAACCGGACTTGTCGTGAAATCGTAGTCCCACTCATATCCTCTAGTAACAACAACTTAAAGGAACAAACTAATAAATGAAAACCCAAAGGTAAATTAAACGCATAGTTCGCTAACCCATCTGCAAGACGATTAGCCTCCCTATACACGTGAGATATACGGACTATCCAGTCCTTTGATATGAAGCCATGGCACAAACGCATCAGGAATGACAGCGGATGCGACACACTAATCCCTGTCTTAAGAAAACCCACCACCATCTCTGAATCTACCTCAACCTCCAATCTTGTGACTCGCCTCTCCCACGCAATAACCAAACCATAATAGACTCCCCAAAGTTCTGCTAACGGTGCCGAGCATATCCCAATATTTAGCACAAACCCCACACTCCAAGAACCATCTCCATCCCGTAAGACTCCCCAGCGGTAGCTACTCCAGGATTACCCCTCGATGCCCCATCAGAATTTAACTTCATCCATCCCTCACTCGGCCGTGCCCATGCTATCAACCGTTCTATCCAGGCAATTCGGGGCCGTGAGTGGTTCCTCTCTTTCAAGTGAGCTAAGGAGACTTCTTGCGCTAACTCTCTCAAGAAGTGAACCCTATCCCGACACTTTTCATTAGTGCCAAATACGTTTCCACAACGCCACTTCTATCCCCAGCAAACACTCATCGCAAACAGAGTGGACCACGTGCTCTCTCCCATACGTGTATGATCTCCCAAATTCCCATATAACCATCCAATAAGATCCATAGTGAAGAACTCTCCTCTTGTCCTAGCTGGTATCAAACGACGCCACACTTCTTCCATCGCCGGACAGTCGCGAAGAATGTGAATAATTGTCTCATCTCCACTTTTATAAACTTTGCATAACCCCGAATCACTAATATGCCTCCTTTGATGCTCAACATTAGTCATCAAAACTTGATGCACACCCAACCAAATGAAGCTCCAAAACCTTTCAGGTACAATCAAACTCCAAACACGTTGAAATAATACCACTATTTCATTCTTAATATCTACGTAAAATAATTACGTGTTCATAAATATTATGAAAAAAGTAATATCCTATAACTTTAGGTAAACAACTAAGATGTATGTTTCAATTTTAACTTCGAGAAGAATGTTTTGAAATTTTGAAAAAGAAGTTTGGAAATTATGAGATAAATTACATTATTTAAAATTGAAATTAAAATAGCTACCGGTCTCATCCATATCATCCTATATATTATCTAAGAAGCATTTTGGGAGCATTTTGGGAGCACTTTGCTTAGGTGTCATCACCACAATTTTTTTCTTCTTTATTTTATTTTTTATTTTTTTTATTTTTTTTATACTCATTACCAAATACATTTATTTCCAAATATATTTATTTTGATTACTATAACTCTAATTACCAAAGACATTTAAATCTTCCTAACTTACCAAAATTAAAATATTTGGAAACTTGCCAAAATTAAAATATTTCAAAAATTATAGATTTATATCATAGAATTAAATGTGAAAAAAAATTTAACATATACACCAAAATAAAAATTTTATTTAAAATAGAAAAGAACAATTTCTTATCTTTTGAAAATATATGAGCATGTAAAACAGTTTTTCATATATATTTTTACATGTGTTGTTTTGTTTGACACGTAGATGTTTTAATTTTTCATAAATACACTTTCCTACAAGTAAAATAATTATCAATGAAATTTGTTGGTTTAATTAGCTGAAACACATTTGTATATAAAAAGGGACAATTACAAAAATGCCACTTTTGACATGCCACTTTACAAATATAACACTCTTGAATTATTTTCTTACCAACATGCCACTTATAAATCCGTTTAAAAACCTTATATCTTTAAATTCTCAATTTTTAAAAAATGTTTTGATCCTTAACAAACTTTAAACCCAATAAACTAAACCCCAATATAACATAGTTAACCCAAAAATAAATGGTTTAAAATTTTTGATAAAAGTAATAGTGACATTTTTGAAAAATGGCAAGTCAAAAGTGGCATTTCTTGAAATTTTTCTAAAATCATCGCAAAATTCAAATATATAAAAAAGCAATTCTCATAGATACCACTTTTTAAGTTTTTTTTCCAAGCATACTACCAATTTTTAAAAGTTCCCTAGATATCACTTTTTTCAAATGTTCCAAAATACCACAAAATTAAAATTAACTTTAAAATGTTCAAAACTAAACCCTAAACCCTAAACCTACACCCTACAACCAAAAACTATACCCTAATTGTACAATAGTTAACACAAACAAAAAAATTTAAATTCTAAACCCTTTAAAAATCAATTTTTGTGTTTGTTGCATTTTTGGAATTTTTGATTTTTTTTTTTGTTTTTTGAAAAAATGGTATTTTGGAACTTTTAAAAATTAATTGTATCTAAAGAACAAAATTTTGTTTGGTGGCATTCTAGGAAATTTTTATATATAAAATAGATCTTAGAATATGTATAATGTCAGACCAAAAAAAAAGAATATATATAATAATTCACCATAATTGTTTTCCAATCATTTTATCTAATGTATTACGCGGGTAATTTTCTAGTTAAAATTAAATAAACAGTTAATTAATTGAAAAGAATCAGAAATGAGTCGGAAAATTTGGAACGAATGTGAAATGAGACGGATAACCTGACCCGAAGTGGAAATGCCTAGTTATAAATGTATCATCGAGATGCTGAAATACATATCGTAGTGAAACAGTAATCCCATCAAACATATGAAAAGACAGAAGAAAAAGTAAACAAATGTATATTCGACTAACATGAGCTTTTACACCAACATAAGAAACAAAGCAAAGAAGTAGAGAGGAAAAGCCTTTTTTTTGGTTCTTGTTGCGGTATTCAACTTTATTAGGCTAGATAGCGGTAAAGTTTCCGGTCTGTATTATCCCTTTCCAAGAAATCCCGTTCAATGAGCGACTCGATTCTCTTCTTTATCTCCGTTGGGTTAGCCAAGAACCGTGGCTGCAACTGTTTAGTCACCTCTGCTATTATGTTGTTGTGGTCCAGTACTTTTCTAGACTTCATGATCCTCACAATGGCTGCTTCAATCTGAGGTTTCCTGTCTTCCTCCACCCTCTGTCTCGTCTCTTGCTTCTCCGGTTCCGTCTCCTTTTGCGCAACCACCGTTCCAATCTTCACTTTGTAAAACTTGCAGGTGAACTTGTCGTTCACGACAAACGAATCCTCCTCTCCTATTTCTTTGCTCATGGGTTCTTTCTTCAGCACGTTTTTGCCCTTTACGCATGCAAGCGACTGCAAACAGCGTTTAAGATCTGATGATGGGATTTCAGTGGCCTGTTCGATCTCTTTGTAGCTGAGTCGATCAGCGTTGTTGAACAACATGAGAACACACATCTGGAAAGTTGACACATTCAGTTCATGTTTCTGACCCTTTCCAAACATGGCTTTGATATCGGCTGTTCCCATGTTAGTTTGCCAGGATAATCGTCTACCGGTATGAGTCCCAAGGTAATACGAACGGAACTTCTCACAGAGAACCGAAACTTCAGCGGGGAGATTACAAGGTATCGCAGGCTGTGTGGGCCAAGAACCAGTTGTAAGAACCTGAACGATAAGTGTTGGTCCTTCTGAAAGCTCGGGGTGACTGCCATAAAACCCGCGCATTGTGTCCTCTGACGTTTTCATGTCAGTGAACATGCCTTCCAATTTCGAAGTGAACTGATAGCCACATTCCGTCTTCAGTTTCACTATCAAACTTCTCTCTGCGTCGTCCGACACAGTTTTGCCAGAGAGAAGCCTTTTAGCCAAATGCTGCTTGTAGTACTTCTCGAAAACGTCTTTCTCTTGTAAGTAACGGAACAACATCATAACTTTATCAAGGATAACCTCCACATCCGTCTCAGTGATACCTTTAAGTCCTTTCCGTAGCTTGTCATCAATGAACAAAGAGATGAACTCAGGAGAACGAACATTTAAGTTGATGAAATACTCGAACGAAGAATTCAACGCGTTCTGAAATGTTTTATCATTACCAAACGCTGTGCTGATGATTTTGTCGTATTTATCACGCTCATCCAATAGACGCTGTACAAACTCCACCGGATCCTTTGACTTTTCCGGATCAGTAACCAGTTGCTTTCCCATCTCCCTAAGATGCGAAGTCATAACATCTCTCACAGTAACAAGACCGTTGGTGACCCTGCGGAACAAGTTGTACATTCTACCCATATCCTCATACTTATCATTCAGAAGCATATTAACCAGACCTGAATTCTCCATGTGAACCAATCTCTGCATGTGGTTAGCAATCATCTCTTTCTCAACCACACTAGTAATCTTCTCTTCGCTCTTAGCGTCCAAGTAGTGAGCTACCCTATCTATTTCTTCCGTCAGACGTTTCTCCGCCTTCTTTAAGTAATCCCCACAATCACAAGACTCAATAAACTCCTGAGACTCAACCTTGTAAAACTCAGAAGAAGCTTCCAAAAACGGCTTCTCAAAATCATCCTGATACACAGATTCACCCAAATCCATAAACATTTTAGTCACATTCCTCATCAACCCTCTGTCTATAACTTCACCGGTCCGTTCCTTCTGAACTAAATCAAGAAGAGTGTTCAAAAGCCTTGTATGTATCTTAGGGAAATGAACTACATTATCCCTCCACAAGTTAAGCCCCATGGGATGAACATGGGTTTTCTTGGTACTCTCGATGTAAGTTCTATCCATATACATGAGAATATCCCGTATCATTTCCAACGCTTTGTTATGCTCAGTCCATTTCTTGTTAAGCTCTTCAAGGAACGATCCTCCCTGAGCCGCCTCAATCAGCTTCGACTTTTCTTTGAGATGAGCAGTCATAGTTGTGATAAACCCAGTATAAAGCTTCTCTCCAAACTTATGCAGGACCATGTTGTACGCGTTTCTGAACCAATACACACACAGAAACAAAAACAAAACGTACACAAAGAGCATCAGTATGCATCATCATTCTACATTCGCCTAGATTAATTCCAGAAACATAATCATTTTGTACATACACATAACTAGGAGGATTCAAGAGACCTACCTGTAAAGCTCTTCAAAGCTGAGACCGCTTGCATCTTGATTGTAAATCTGATGGATCGCACGCTCGAGAATCTGCCAAGTTTTATCGGCGTATTTGGGATCTACCACAACTCGATGCTTAAACGCCTCTATCTGGAAATTCCTCCTCTTCTGATTACTCATATCGAACGAACACCCAGAGATTCGAGAACGAAGATAGATGTATAAATCAAACCTAAATCAACAAAAATCAAATCTAAAATCCGAAAACAAGAGCGAAAATCAAAACAGAGAATCATAAAATCGATGGATCGAGGAAATCGGAGACTGACCGGAGAGAATCGGGGAAGACGACGGAGGATGGAATTAGGGTTTGGAATCAGGGTATATTCTTGGCTTCGTCGAAGAAATTTGGGGGTAAAATTGCAGAATAATGAAAAGAAATTGGATATTATTTTGATGCAAGCGTCGGTGTGAAGATAGATAGATAGATATAGAAGAAATCTGGGAGAAGAGATTTGAAGGTGGAGGAGGTTGTGTTGAAGATGATAGACGATTGAGCCGAAGAAAAATAATAGAAAGTGGACTCTCCGTCTCTACTGGAATACTGTATATACTTTATATAAATAAATATTTCCTTTGTTCATCTTTTAGCATAATGGCTATGTTGCATTATTTAGAGCTCTCATTACACAAGTTCGAATCTTTTTTAGCCAACAAAAGTAATTTTTTTTTTTGCTTAAACGTAAGAAGTGTATTTGGCAAAATAGACATTATTTAGTTCAATTATAAATTAGTTGTTTAGATGGTTTTAAAAAATTAGCCTAAATTTTATTAGTTGTTTAGATGGTTTTTAAAAATTAGCCTAAATTTTAAAGACGCATTACCAATCTATATGCATGATGATGTTTATTTCTAACACTATACAAACATCAGTTCTCATCTCCATTTGGATGAATTAGTTGAATGAACACACAAACATGAACATGCTCTTATTATTGGATGTGATTATCTCAGTGTAACTTTTTTTTTGGGTCACGATCTCAGTGTAACTTATGTACAAATATATTTGTATTCAAACCGAAATGTATAGGGAACATGAAACATAACTATACACAAAATTTCATATAATCTAAATTGATGTCATAGAAAAACTCTTCTTACCTCTTGAAGAACAAGCTGAGAACATTAGTTTTTGCGTTTTTTGAATAAGATTTGGTTGGAAATGAATGTATAGCCAAAACTAAATGAATTTGGTTTTGTATTGTTTGTAGGTTGTTGAAATAGCAGTTGTTGTGATTGATAATCTTGTTGAAGTACAAGCTGAGATTGAGAATCCTCTTGAAGAACAAGATGCTAACTTTAGTTTTTGCATTTTTTTGAATAAAATTTGGCTGGAAATGAATGTTTAGCTAGAACTAAATGAATCTGGTTTTGTATTGTTTGTAGGTTGTATGAACCTGCTCTTGTGATTGAGAATCCTATTGAAGAACAAGCTGAGATTGAGAATCCTCTTGAAGAACAAGCTGATAACGTTAGTTTTGCGTTGATTTTTGCGTTTTTGAATCAGATTTGGCTGGAATTGAATATGAGTAGAATTTCGAATAGAATATGTTGGTTGTGATTAATCTCTTATTGATCGTGATTTATTTGTGTTTGAAGGCTGTTTTGGGAGATGATAATTCTGATTTGAAAGAGTCTCTTGCTGTTGTGAGTAGAATTTCGAATATAGTATGTTGATTGTGATTAATGTCTTATTGATTGTGATTTTATTTGTGTTTAAAGGCTATTTTGGGAGATGATGATTCTGATTTGGAAGAGCCTATTGCTGATTTGAAGAATACTGTGAGTAGAATTTCGAATAGAGTATGTTGATTGTGATATTCTCTTATTGTTTATGATTTTATTTGTGTTGTTTGAATGCTGTTTTTGGAGAAGATAATTTTGGAGAAATGACCTTGAAGAGAAAAAGACATTCATAATGAAGTGCGAAGCAGAAAAGAATAAAGTAAGATTTGATATATTTAGGGTCGATAGAGACGACAATGTACAAAGTGATTTTGCAGTTTGTAGAGAATGTATTTGGTATATTTATGAACCAGCCCCATGCCGGGCTAAACGTGATGGAGGCTCGTCCATATGGAATTTAATCGGCTTAACATAGGTTATTACGTCATTTTTTGGTGTCTTTGATTTATAGTTGTAACAAAACAAGCTGAATAAGTGGATGATATTGTTTTTACATATTTCTTACTTATATTTTTTGGTGGATCATATTTCTTACTTATATTGTAATACCAATTTGTAACTTATCAAAATCTTTTTACTTTATTTTTTGCTTAATTTCAATGTTGATTCACCGCAAAAAAAAAAAGAACAAGATCTTTATTTTTTTGCTTCTCTATCATGAGAAGCAGATCTGTTTTTGTTTCCTCAAAGCTTATAAAAAAAAAAAAGAAATAAAAACCGCAAACAAATTTGTGTTCTGCTAAACCGGTGAAACAAGAACCAATTTTTGCTTCACCGAAAAATACAAGATCTATTTGTTTCTTGCTTCCACCCGAAATCAAGAGAAGAGTTACCCTTGTTTCTATTGAACAGAAAGGTATGAATTCAGAAAATATCTTGGACAAAATCTTTCTTAGATCGAGTTGTAATGAAAGAACCTCCGAGCATCGTTGGAGTAGAGTATATCACCATTCAGGATGCTGTAACATTCACTTCAAAGAAGCAAAAAAAAAAAAAAAAAGTTTCCTAGCTATAGAAGCCAAAACATGTCGTGTTCACAAATGATACTAGTACGTCTAGCTTCCTCCTCATCAGCTTGTGTAAAATCGAATAATAGACGAAATATAATTCATATGTATTAACGATTTATTATCCAAAAATAATAATTAAAAGCTCAAAAAAACAAAAAAGAAGAACAAACTCAAAGACTTTTTTTTGTTTCTACTTAGAAAGAATAAAGAAAAAGAGAGATAATAAAATCAAACATAACGTTGTTTGAGGATCGGAGGCGGTATCTTCTATGTTAGGCAATTTAGACAGGAGTCACAGGACCTTTGTGTTTGTCGTTGCGTGGGTTTGTGACGGCAAAGCGGATATATCGAGCCAAGATCCTATGCATGTAAAGTGGAAGACATGAGAGCAAGGCATATAGGTTGCTTCCTCCCCAAGGAACATTCCCTCTTGACAAATTGCACATGGGTCTAGCTCATCCATTTCGTACCCATTTCGTACCCATTTACCTTTTTCTTCTCCAGTTTATGTCCTTCAATGTTCATCTTAAGTTTTTGTAGAAAGGAAATGCTAAAACTTCTACAATGTTGATTTTACTTTACTGCTTCCAAACTCATGAGAGTAACATGGAGAAAGTTCCCTACTTTGATACTCTGCATTACAGGAGGAATACTGTGCTCATTCTTGAAGAAATTCTCAGGATCATACTTAGCTTTAATTTCCATCAATTTCTTCAAATTCCCCATAAAATACTTCCCTCCATATATCTTAACTTCATCCACGCTTGTCTCACCACTCGGATTCCTTCCAATATCGAAGTCTCTATAATTATAGAACGCTTTTCTCGGGTTACTTGACACGTACGGTTCCGCAACCTCGTAAAGCTCCTTCATCATTCTCAGGCTAGTTTCGGTGGCGTTTGCCTCGGGCCATACCGTAGAGTATTGAACCTTAAACAAGTTTCCTCTGCAGTGAGGAAACGCCATGGCGTTGGCTGGAATTTGGTCCATCACTCCACCGTAAGGGTTAAATTGCATCCACACAATATTATTGTTGAATTTCAACATTTTCTTCCAAAGCTTCTCCAATCCTTCTTTAGGGATTGGTTTTATGACGTAATCCGATTTTCTCTTGAAGAATACTGGATTCGTCGGCCTACCTAGAAGAACGCTCTTCAATGTACCGGCGCGTAATCGGCCCAAGACAAGGTCGTGTTAAACCAGCTCATTTCGTGACAATCTTTACGAATTAGCCCTAATTCAGGCAGCCTCTGTTTCATTATCGACATTAATTTATCGGCTGTACCCAAGAACTGAGCGTAGAATACAACCACGATGGTTCTCTCGCCGTGTTTCGTTCCATATACGGCTTGAGGCCATGCTCTCATGAAAAGATCTTCAGGGAATTTGGTAGCGACAAGCTGCCACTTGTAGAGAACATCAGTACCTCCTTGTTCTAAAGTTTTGTTAACCTTAAAAACTGTTAGAATCTTTGAAACCTCGACGAGGTTTATTTTCCAAGAGAGTATAACTCCGAAACTCCCCCCACCACCGCCGCGAATCGCCCAAAAGAGATCTTCTCCCATGGTAGCTCGATTCAAGATCTTGCCGTTGACATCAACTAATCGACCGTCAACGACATGATCCACGGTGATTCCGGATTTTCTCATCAGGTTTCCGTACCCGCCACCGCTGTTGTGTCCTCCAGCTCCTACGGTAGGACAAATGCCAGCCGGGAACGCTAGCGTTTGGCTTGCTTTGCTTCATTGATTTTTACGTAGAGCTCTCCCAAGGTCGCACCAGCTTGAACCCAAGCTTTCTTGTTAGACACGTGAACAGTAATAGACCTTAGGTCGTGCGTAGATTGACAAATGGTACAGACGACCTGTAAGAAAGGGCTTCGAGGTCATGACCGCCGCTGCGGGTACGGAGTTGTATACCGTTGCCCTTTGCGCAGACCACCGTGGCCTGAACATGAGATACATGTTTTGCCGCAACGATGGCTAGTAATTTTTTTGTAGTTAGGGCTCAAGTAGATCTTGTTTTTCGTGTAGGACAAGTAAGAAGACAAGAAGGTGGTTGTGTTGTCTGCGGTGAAGATGACATCGTTGATCGGATTTTCCGGATTAGTCCGGTAGCGAAGCATTCGATGAAGCTCGCAGAATCTGGTTTCGTTACTTCTGCTTGTAACACCGAAACAAGAAGAACAAGAAGCAAAACAAAAAGTGCGTCTTTCATTTCTTGTTATGTAAAATGTCTTACGTCTCTATTTGGATTTTAGATATCTAGAGAAAAAGATAGTTTACAATTGACTTTTGTTTCGTCATATAGGTTTACTTTGAATTTGATTTTTGTAAAAATGTAGGTTGACTTTGAATTTTGTTTGGTCAACATGCATGTAGGTGTTTATTTTGAAAAAGCTAATGGAAATTACAACTTATCTAACAGAGAAATCGTTTTCATGATTAGGATCAGCGATTCATGTCGCATCCATCATCCATCGAACATCTTTGGTCAATTGTTTTCAGATAATTGATATTGGAGGTGGTACACACAGATTTTATAGATAGAAAAAATAAACGAGATCATACAAATGGAAACGTAAGTATTTTGTCATATTTTCAAGAAATTAACCTACATTTTATTGAAAAAACTGATGATTATTGTGGGAGCCTAAACTAACACAATTAAATTTGTAAGGGTTCGTGAGAAAGCAGAGATTCTTAGGGTAAGCTAAGATCACAAGAGATGAGAAAATAGTTTTGTTATTGCTTTGTCAAAGTTTGAGTACAAAGTTGTGAATGAATTTCAGAATGCCCCATTCAAGGGCTTTTACATTGAGTATATATATTATCTCTAAGGCGGCTACGACTTCCTAAGTCCTTGCGGAATCCTGTTAATGCTAAGGTCGGCTACATCACAGCGGGCTTCACACCTAGACTGGGCTTCAGGCTCCCTTCATGTCCATGGGTCGGAGATTGCACCAAGCTAAAGATAAGACCAGCAACTAAGGTGAGCACGTGATCGGCCCACGAAGGGCGAGCCCGTGGTCGGTCGCAAGGCGGCGAGCCAGTGGTCGGTCGCAAGGCGGCGAGCCAGTGGTCGGTCGCAAGGCGGCGAGCCAGTGGTCGGTCGCAAGGCGGCGAGCCCGTGGTCGGTCCCAAGGTAGAGAACGCGTGGTCGGTCCCAAGGTGGAGAGCGTGTGGTCGGTCCACAAGGTGAATCCATGGTCGGTCCACGAGGTGAATTCGTGGTCGGCCCACGGAGGGCGAGCCCGTGGTCGGTCGCAAGGCGGCGAGCCCGTGGTCGGTCCCAAGGTAGAGAGCGCGTGGTCGGTCCCAAGGTGGAGAGCATGTGGTCGGTCCCAAGGTGGAGAGTGTGTGGTCTGTCCACGAGGTGAATCCGTGGTCGGCCCACGGGAGTGAGTCCGTGGTCGGCACACGAGGTGAAGCCGTGGTCGGCCCCGTCTGGTCCCGATCCATTCCCGCTTCGTCCAGGCTCTTTCCGCTACCGCATGCTTCGCTTCGCAAGAGGACCTAGGTGTCGTCACGCCTTCTACGTCGAGAATCCGAAGGGCTGTTCCTTCAATAGACTTGTCTTTGAACGTTAACGTTGAGCGGGTGAAAAGCGACCCCAACAGTTAGCCCCCCAACTCGGTAGTGTTAGAGATAATAGTGCCGAGTTAAAGATGTATTGGGTATCAGCGTTAACGTTTGAAGTCATGGCGTTGTTGGCATGACCACTCACACAGCAGTAGAGAGTGACTTCATACTTGAGGTTTTAAGACTCCGTAAGTATTCTGAAGGTTTCAAGACTTCCTGCTTCATCTGCTGAAGCTGCTGCGTTTCTGCAGAATGTTTTTTTTTGTTTTCGAAGGTTTTAAGACTTCGTATTTCCTATGGAGGTTTTAAGACTCCGTGTCCCGAATGCCGGTGGCGAGGTTGTCGCGGGCAAGGGAGCCGAACACGTGTTTGCCAACGCTGTAAGCGTTTGGTTTACCAAAGATTTTAAGACTTCGTGTTTGATTGAAGGTTTGAAGACTTTTTACTTTGCTTGCCGAAGCCACTGCGTTGCTGCAGTACAAAGAAACTTTTTTGTCCTTTTGCTCATGAATGAGGCTTTGTTTGCTCATGAATGAGGCTTTGTTTGCTCATGAATGAGGCTTTGTTCGTTCATGAATGAGGCTTTGTTCAGGCTATGAAAACGCAAATGCGCTCACGCTCTTTATCTGCCAACGTTGTTGTTGGGCTTTGCAGAATGGTGCTGTTCTCTAGACATGTCTGTCCGAGAACAAGTACACCCTAAGTTTTACCAGCGTGCATCCTGGGTTTCCGAATGACTCGTTCAGGGTACATGCCGAACGATATCATTAGCAGCTGCATTTTACCAACGACGTTTGTTGGGTTTCTGAGTGATCAGTTGGGTTCATCCGCCCCAATACTGAACACTGATACTTATATAGCGTGCTTTGAATCTGATGCTGGATGTCATTGTGTTCGTATTCCCGCATCATCACTGTGGCCAGCAGCAATGAATGCGGAATGACTCTACTTGAATGAAGCTTTGATTAGCCCATGAAGGACATAGCTGTTCTCATGATGAGGTTTGTGTCAAGTTTTTGAAGTTTCTGGTGATGATGTAGTCAAAGAGTAGAGTACGGGTACCCCACTCCCCCCCCCCCCCTTTTTAGACGAAGGAGGGAACTAAAAACACTTACTCCCCCCCCCCCCCCCCCATAAGGCGGAGGAGATCAGTGGAGCTCGTCCGGAGACAAGGCTTAATGAAAACACTTATTCCCCCCCCCCCCCCCCCCCTTGTAGAACCACTTTGAGGCTCTCTACGAACAGTTTGCAGTAGCCGATGTCTTTCTCGGCTTCTGTGAAGTTTGCCCTTCCTAAGGCGACTTCAAATTCCATCAGATGGAAGGGAGGGTCGGTGGTTCCTTCATAGATTGGAAGCTTTACTTTTCCGGGGTCGGAGATTTGAGCCCTCGCGACCCTCTCGGCGAAGGGTGTGTTCCGTGCCCTCTCGAGCACATAAGCGATCCCAGGAGCCTTCGCCGTGCTCCGGTACATCTGTAGTTGGGTAGCTTTTTGGTCAGAGACGACCTTGTCCAACTGGGCTTTCAGCGCATCGACTTCTTCATCTCAGAAACCTCGTGGAGCCCTGCGCTCCTGTTCCCTCTGGTACAGCTCTGCTATGGAGGGCTCTCCTTCTCCGTCAGCCCTGGCACTGTCGTCAGCAGTGTTCGTTCGGGTACGTCTCCGAGGAGGAGGTTGATCGTCGTCAGATACCTCCACAACACGCTCGGGGGTTCCATCGGTGTCCCGTCGTGGCGGTGGTGGAGGCAAGTCTTCTGGATCCGTGCGAGAGGTCCAAGGCGTGTTGATGCGGGATCTCTTGCGCTTTCTTCGTGAAAGCACTTGCAGCTTGCTTGTCGTCGCCTCTTTGAACTTCTTCTGCTCATGCGCCTGCTTGACGGGCGTTTCTAGCATCTGCTTGATCTCCGTCATGTTTGCTGGGTTGTTAGCAGTGTTGGGTGCTGGAGCTTCGACGGAGTTCTCCTTCTCCTGGTTGCTCCTGCCAGACGAGGACTCCTCGCTGCTGTTTGACTTGCTGTAGTCGTTGGTCATCCTCCCAGATCTTGTGTAACCTAGCCTTTTTGTGTCAGAAATTCTCTATTCCCCTTAGTCGGCGCCAAATTGTGGGAGCCTAAACTAGCACAATTAAATTTGTAAGGGTTCGTGAGGAAGCAGAGATTCCTAGGGTAAGCTAAGATCACAAGAGATGAGAAAAGAGTTTTGTTATTGCTTTGTCAAAGTTTGAGTACAAAGTTGTGAATGAATTTCAGAATGCCCCTTCAAGGGCTTTTACATTGAGTATATATATTATCTCTAAGGCGGCTACGACTTCCTAAGTCCTTGCGGAATCCTGTTAATGCTAAGGTCGGCTACGTCACATCGGGCTTCACACCTAGACTGGGCTTCAGGCTCCCTTCATGTCCATGGGCCGGAGATTGCACCAAGCTAAAGATAAGACCAGCAACTAAGGTAAGCGCGTGATCGGCCCACGGAGGGCGAGCCCGTGGTCGGTCGCAAGGCGGCGAGCCAGTGGTCGGTCGCAAGGCGGCGAGCCCGTGGTCGGTCCCAAGGTAAAGAGCGCGTGGTCGGTCCCAAGGTGGAGAGCGTGTGGTCGGTCCCAAGGTGGAGAGCGTGTTGTCGGTCCACGAGGTGAATCCGTGGTCGGCCCACGGGAGTGAGTCTGTGGTCGGCACACGAGGTGAAGCCGTGGTCGGCCCCGTCTTGCCCCGATCCATTCCCGCTTCGTCCAGGCTCTTTCCGCTACCGCATGCTTCGCTTCGCAAGAGGACCTAGGTGTCGTCACGCCTTCTACGTCGAGAATCCGGAGGGCTGTTCCTTCAATAGACTTGTCTTTGAAAGTTAAAGTGAAAACCGACCCCAACAATTATCTAAAAGATATTTTTAGAATTGCATTGAATTTTTCTCCCTCGTTGATTTGAAATGTTAATAGGTAAGGTTTGTATTGCTGTAACTTGTAACTTACTAATGATTTTATGATGGCCGACATTTTTGAATTGGACTTTTTTCTGACAACGTACAATAAAATTTTCTTATAGCATAAACAATATTAATCATTTTTCTCGCGACCGTAAATGGGAAATCGGGTTGAATAACCTGAAAAAACAAATTGTAATTAAAAATCCTAACCAATTAACCAATTCAAAAATATTAGAATTTTTAGCACTTTTTAAACTACATGGTGGGATGTTCGCCTTCTTGATCAAGAAAATATCAATTGGATGAAAAGAAAGAAAATAGCTATATATAGCATCACCTATTTTCTGATTTGGTGAAGATGATGTAAACATCAATGAAGTAGTCGAAATTTGTCATAGACCGGAATAAAAGTTAGAAGATAAAGGAGACGTTTCACTACATTTTATTATTGCACATTCCGTACACACTTAGTTCAATGAGTGATATGATGTTGAATTGTACATGCACAACTATTTATGATGTTATTTGTATAAATTCATCACCACCTGATTGGTTCACTAGTTAGTGATAAAAAAGTCTTGTTATGTAAAATGTCTTACATCTCTATTTGGATTTTAGTTTATAGATATCTAGAGAAAAAGATGGTTTACTATTGACTTCTGCTCTATCCATTTTCTCCTGCTGCTTAATCTGCCTACGGATAAAACCCCTAGTCTTGTTGTCTTTTGATATCTCCACGTGCCTAGGTCATCTCTTTCTATACAGTAACAACAACCATAGATTCAAATTCAAATCGCAATAACAACAACCATAGATTCAGATCTGAATCACAATAACAACTATAGATTCAAATCTATACAGTAACAACAACCATAGATTCAAATTCAAATTGCAATAACAACAACCATATATTCAAATTCAAAACTATAGATTCAGGATTATTTGATAATAGTTACACGGTGATATACAGATTGAAAAACATATACACGGACAAGGGTTATATTGCGGGTAACCAAGGATTTCACGGTATTGACTTGCATTTTTTTTAGTTGAAGGTTATATTTGCAAAAAATAACATTATATATGGAGGGTTAATTTGCAGAAAACCTATTTTAGAAACCTTTTGTTTTCACCAAATTTTGCATTGTTTTTCATTCACATCAAGATTGTGAGAAAACCAATCGCTATTTAAGTTCTCGGTAATTTTCATACAGGAGGTTAAAAGCATATTAAATTTACTTTCTCTGCGCAGTCTACAATGAATTTCGTGATCTTGAAAAGAACTATGTTAGAACATTAGGTAGGTTACCGACTTGGATTTCTAATATAGTTTGACTCCATGAGATGTGAAATATATTCAATAAGTTATTTTATTTTGAAAGTTGGAGGATGATGAAAAGTTTGCCTTACGTTACCACTTTCAAAAGCATAGAAGCTGGAAATAAAAAGCTTGCACGTAATACTAACTCAATTTAATCAAGCATTTGCATATACAAATCACACGTCACGTAATTTTTCTTATATAACCAAACGCAACCATCCTTTCTTATCATAATTCATTGGTTCTCCAACTAACTTAATTCCTGCAAACTATATAAATTTGTTTCAAATTTATTTTCTTGAGAAAATGAAATTCTTCATTTTTATTCTTGCGTTACAACAATTGTACACACAATGTGTCGCCGAGGATTTCGACTTCTTCTACTTCGTTGTACAGGTAAATTGATCTAATATCATGTCTCTACAAAAATCATCAATATAGTTAGTTGTATATATATGCATGTTTATGTATCTACGTTAGACGTTTGTTGCAACGTAGTGGCCTGGAGCCTATTGCGATTCAAGACATAGTTGTTGTTATCCGAAAACCGGGAAACCAGCAGCAGATTTTGGAATTCACGGTCTTTGGCCTAACTATAAAACTGGTGGATGGCCACAAAACTGTAATCCTGACAGCGGATTTGATGAATCACGGGTTAGTATTTTTTGTTTGTTTTTAAAACCTTTTAAACATGTTATGTTTTAAAAGAAAACAATTTAACTCATACACAGTGTCGGCCCTGGGCACAAGCAAGGGAAGCTTGTGCTTGGGGCCTTCACATAATATTAAATATTTTAGGGGCCAATTATAACCGAGAAGTTGTTGTAGCCTAGTGGTTAATGGTGCTTCGTTTTTACTACACAATGTGGGTTCGATACCTACCGGTTGCGTTACGTTTAAAACATAACAGATTTATGGGTTTTTTATGTTGGCATGGGCCTGATATTGGTTATATACATTTACAGCCAGGGTGTTATAATAATAGTTGTCTATAGCTTAGTGGTAGAAGTTGTTTTACTGGACATAATTGTGAACGGTTCGAGTCTCTTCCTTGCATTACTTTTGATAACTTTTTTGAAGTTTAAGTGGGCCAAAAAAATTTTTTTTGCTTGGGGCCACTAAAATCTCAGGGCTGGCACTGCTCATACAAGAAAATCAAATAGGAAAACAATATTTTGGAACCATCATAAGTTTATCCTATATATCGCAAAATATTTCCCAAAAAAGGAAGTGGTGAAATAATTATTGAATGAGTATTGAAAACAAATGAAGGTATCTGATCTGATGAGCAATTTGCAAAGAGAATGGCCTACATTGTCGTGTCCGAGCAACGATGGTGTGAACTTTTGGACACACGAGTGGGAGAAACACGGCACGTGCGCCGAGTCCGAGCTCGACCAACACGATTACTTTGAAGCTGGTCTAAAACTCAAACAGAAAGCTAATCTCCTTCATGCCCTTACCAATGCTGGTACAACATTCACTTCTTTTATTCTCAATTGTTAATTATGCATGCAGAATAATTGGATATTTGTTTCTTCTTATATTTCAATTTTGATTTTTCTTTAGGGATTAAACCGGATGATAAATTTTATGAAATAAAAGAAATTGAGAAAACGATCCAAGAAGCAATTGGATTTGCTCCGGGGATAGAATGTAATAAAGATTCATCGCATAATAGCCAACTCTATCAGATTTATCTATGCGTTGATACTTCGGCTTCCAAATTCATCAACTGTCCAGTTATGCCACACGGTCGATGCGACTCTCGAGTTCAATTTCCCAAATTCTAAATTTTACAACTCATTTTTATTTACATTTTTTAATTTACAAAAATGTGTACTTATTGGTTTTTATTTGTGTTTCTTGCAACTTTTAAATGTAACAACAAATACCTTGCCGTAAAAAAAAGGAAAAAAATACCCTTGATTTTCTTAGTAAGAAAATCATAAAGGTTATTAATTATATTTTTATCGCCTTCTTGACTTCCAAGTCTCTGCTTTAAGAAAGAGAATGATCTTTCTTTTCTGATGATTATTACTCATACGTTGATCATCTAGTTGATCTCTAGAATCTTTTTGAGCTTCTAAGGTTTCTGCAAGAAACTAACATAATTGTAATTGTGGCTTGTCACCCCATGAACATTGTGGTTATTGAACCTATGAACGTTGTCTTCGAAGGTTTGTAGACCTAGTTATTTTATTTATCCTCATCGTAATCTTCTTGTTTTTTTAAGTTTGATTATATTTGTTTGAACTGTGTTGTATAATATTGTGGCTGGTTCTGTAACCTATTACCTATGTTAATGGAATCAAAAGTGGATATGAAGAAGTAAAGCGTTAATTAACTAAGAAGCGGAGAATCAATCTACGAAAAAATTTTAACAAGCGAGTACGTGTTGGAAGCGTATATATATAAACATTCAAAATCAAACATCTAGAGAATCGTTTTTTATTCTCATTTTTATGTTTTCAAATGATGTGTTTTTAGTTAAGCTAATAGAATACCATAAATATCTTCTAATTTTTTTGTCAAAAGAAGATTTTTCTTGTTTGTATCTAAATTAATTGAATTTATGTCTCTATCAGGTATGTCCAAAAGTTGATTAGATAAGTACTAAATCAATTGGAAATGCAAAAGAGTCGAGGGATGTATAAACTAAATATATATACATATGCGAACTCAAGGGCCAAAAAAGAGAAAAAGCAAATCCCTAAAGACAAATTTGAAAGAAGTGACAATCGCGGAAAGCACAAGCTCATCTCCCACACAGGATCCGAAATCTCCTTATCATCTCCATCCAGATTATAAGCCAGAAAAAAAAGAAAAATTTAAAGAATAACTCTCTTTATTATGCTTAGAAAATAGCTCAAGACTAAACACTTTTCTTTTTACCTTTGATCACAACTCAATCAAGGTATTTATAGGTTTAGCACAACTTTGCTAATCCTCTTTGATAATGGAAAACTACTCTTTTCCTAATTCTAACAACAATGGAAACTTTCCTTCTAGCCTATCGTGTCAACAACCGACATGTTGATGGATGTCTTGGGCTACAAGCCATTGAAGCTTTACTCAACAAAAACAAACTCTCTACGGTTACACTCACCACAGAAGGAGAAGACAATTACTTCATCTAGAAGAGAGATGCTCTGGAATTCCTTCGAATCAGAAACAAAACCGGTTTCGTCGACAACACAATCTCAAAACCCCCCGACCCATCATCGCCTCTCTACGAGGCATGGAAACAATGTAACGACATGGTCACGTGTTGGCTAATGAATTCGGTGAGCAAGGCGCTTCAGTACTAGCTTCCCCAAAGGATGGCGATGATGAGACAAGACGGTGATTAGTAAACTCTATTAATTTAGACCAACGATATTTTATTAATTTAAAAAAAATACTAATTATTTACACCAAAAAGCCAAGTTACGACTGTAGAACTTTATTGATTTATAAAGTTATTCATTTATAGAATTTCTACAGTATTGGATCACGACGCGGAGGCAAAATGGTTCCTCGCTGGACGTTTATTTCAGGAATGTGGATCATGCTTGGCTGGAGCTGTCGGAGTATGATCCTTTGCCGGAGTGTACGTGCCGTGGTTGTCTTGCGACGTGGCGAAATGTGCTTTCGAGGCGAGAGAGAAGGAGAAGCTTTGCGGATTTTTGATGGGTGTGGATAGAGAAATGATAAGTTTGAAAACACGTATCCGGCTCATGTTGCTGAGCTGGACCTAGGAAGCATCTCTATTGGCTTTGAGTATTTTGATTCATTGAAAATATTTTAAGTTGCAAGACAATGATTGATCTTGTCGAGATGTGTTTACCTAGGTCACATTTTTCTCTGACTTTTTGCCTAGACTGATAATAATTTGTCTAAATTGTCCTTTACACCGAGAGTATACTTAGAGCTGGTGATGGTTACTTTCAGTATTTAGAGATCAACGTTCGAGGCTATTGCAATAGATTGTCAGACGTTTATGAAGAATCAAACGGCACGTAGCACTTGTGAAGAGTAAGCAATATCAACAACATTTGATTCATAGGAAATTGCTTTGTATAATATGCACCTATAAATCTATGACTTCATATACCCCCCATCGAACAAAAAAATAGTAAATGAAAATTTCAACCATTCTATTGAAACCATTACTATACACCTAAACTATCTTAATCTACATATACTAAAACGAACCAAATCAGATGTTTTCATGACAAAGAATTACTAGATAAAAACCATATTCTCTTTTTGTACCTGTGGTGACGCAGACGTGAACCAAAACGCTAGCTCATAAAAGAACGTGTTTTACGTCTTGAGTTTTACCAACCGCGGCAGCAAGAGAGCGTTTGATTTCTTGGTATTTACGCCAGAGGCAAGTCAATTTCTGCAGGACTTTGGTAATGAGCAACCACATAACCGTCCATGCATCCATCACTTATGATCCTTCCATCGTTCTTGTAATGAGGCTCGAGTCCCTGTTTCGCCAGGTAAGCGATCCATATCCCCATCGCCACGTCTTCTAGCTTGGACATCTATTCCAAATTTCAAATTTTTTTACAATCCATTCCATGTGAATCCGGAAATACGATTTGATGGACTTAGAGTTAACATAAGAGTAAGTACCTTTAAGTTTCCTTCTTTGAAAAGCTTACCAACCGAATTGGGTGAGAGTCGGAATTGATCAGTCCATATATTAACCCACGAGTGTTGTTGATCATCGATAAAGAGAGTAGTATTCATCAACACGAACAAAGGCATCATCATCCGTTTTCATGATAAACTTTGCTGAGTCCACCTCTGTCTGTTTGAGAGATTTCGTTAGCGAGGCAAAACGACAAAGACTACTTAACTTTATTAAAGAAGAGACAACGACAAAGACAATATTTACCCCAAAGATGCAGATGGCTAGTGTTTTCCAAGTTATGAGACTGTAGTAATCAACAAAGGGCATTAGCTGTAATCATAACAATAATTATTGTTAGCAGGAAATGGTATGACTGTTGATACTGATCTCTCATTTGATATAATGCTCTCTTTTGTTTTTCAAAAGACTTTTTGTTGATGTTGAGTTTGGAATTCGTCAGGGGGTTCACCAAGTTTAACCATGCTACACAAGGCTGAGGCAAGAGAAGAGGATTGTTACTGATGGTGTGAACGTCAATTTTGTTAGTTTATAATTGAGTTTCACAAGCTAATTATAATATCATATATATTATAGTTATATGTTAAGTCAACCATTATGTAATACACGTGAGTTATTACGAAAGGGTGTGAGTAAAAGTTGTAACTTGTTGGATAAGTTACAACTGTTACCAACGATCACGTTGAAAATTATGTAAGTGTACATATTGTGTAAATGTAAACTTGTTGAGATTAAGAGAAAATTTCAGGTTTTATTTTGTTCTCTTTGTCTCTTCCAACATGGTATCAGAGCCCTACTGATTCTGAGGCCCAATCCGAGTACAAGACAAGCAAAGATTCAGAGAAACGTTTAAGCAAAAAAAACAGATAAATACAATTTCTAGTGATTCAGAGAAACGTTTAAGCAAAAAAGCAAGTGATTCCCATATTCAATGGGGATAAATACAATTTCTGGCGTATCAAGATGGTAACCATCTTCAAAACCAGGAAATTGTGGACAGTGGTGGAGAACGGAATTTCAAACCGACCGGTGCAGGAAGATCACACTCCGGCAAACGTGAGATTGATAAATCAATGGGAAGAAGAATCATCAAGGGATTTAATTGCACTTCAAATCCTACAAACTGCCGTCACAGATCAGATCTTCTCTCGCATAGCACCATCCGTTACGTCGAAAGAAGCGTGGGATGCTTTGAAATCTGAATTTCAAGGATCTCCATAAGTACGATTGATCAATCTTCAATCGTTGAGAAGAGAGTACGAAAACTTGAAGATGAATGAAGGTGATAACATAAAGGTTTTCACGGAAAAGCTTAATTGAAATCAATTGAGGGTTCATGGAGAAGAGAAAACGGACTATCAAATTGTCCAGAAAATTCTCATATCTCTTCCCGAAAGATTCGACAGCATTGTGGCTGTGTTGGAGCAAACGAAGGATCTGACTTCGTTGCCGGTAACAGAGTTGATAGGAACTCTGAAGGCACATGAGAAGCGTGTGTCGTTTCAAAGTGAAAGCATGACCGAAGGAGCGTTTCATGCTTTATCACGAGGAGAAAAAAGGGTTGTCGGAAAAAGCAATTGGCTTGACAACGAAAGCAAAAAATGGTGTGGGTTTTGTAAGAAAGCAAACCACACGGAATCAGATTGCTGGAGGAAACCAAAGAAGGTTCACGGAAAAATCTCAGAGGATGAGAAGCAATGCTACAACTGCGGTGAAGTTGGGCATTTTGCAAGAGAGTGTCGTTCAAAGAAACATGAACGGACACATATGAGTCTTGAAGAAGAAGACTTCAAAGAGCACATGTTGTTTAGTGCAAGAGAAGATATATCGACAACCATAAAAGAGGATGCTCTCAAGAACATGGTGTTGACAGATTTGGCTTTAGCGCAACAAAGTTTGAAGAACTAAGGAAGAAGCTTGGAGTAAAACCGAAACTCAATTAAGGAGGAGTATTGGTCGATAATTGAGTTTAGTTTTAATAATTATATAATTAATTATGTATGCTAAGTCAAAGGCTGTATGTTAGAGTCGTGGCTCTTAATTAAAAGTAGTTATTTATATTAAGAGTCACAAGAAAGAAGAGTTGCATCTCTTAACTTTCGTGTCTGTTACTTTTCTATTTAAGTACTTGTTGTTATGATGTTAAAACACAAGTTTTCGATCAATAAAAGTTGCAGTTTATGTTTTCCTATTTTGCTCTGTTTTCTTCTTCTCTTGTTCAAGTCTTCTTGTTCAAGTCTTCTTGTTCAAGTTACACATAAACAAAACTTAAGAGAAACAAAAGCTTTCAACAAATTTTGTATCTTGCAATGGTCCGTTGGCTAATCGTCATCCCGGAAGTGCGTTTTATCTTCTTGCGCTTCGTAGCCGCCTCACGTTTCTTTACCAAATCAATTTGTTGCTCCGAGGTCATGTCTTCTCTAACCTTCAACCAAAAACCCAATACAATCTTTTTCAATAGATTCAAAGAACAAAATAATAATGGTGTAAGAGAGGATGAAGAGAAGAGACTAACCAAAGCATTCTATGAATTTGCTTGTTCTTCATGAGTCTACAAAACACAAACATCAAGCTGCCTACTCGCCTCTCGTCCTACTATCTTTTCTCAGCCTCTCCACGGCTTCTTCTTGCGTTCGTGGTTGGCTTTGTCGATCTTCTCCTTGTGCTCAAGCTGCCTACTCGCCTCTCGTCCTGCTGTCTTTCGTGGCCTCCATATGCCTCGCTTGCTGGAAATGTTTTGCTGCCACTAGCTGCTGCTGACAAAGGCAAGACGCTGCTCGAATGTCATCTCCTCAAGCTGAAACAATAAACCAAATATTAATTAGGAAACAGATTAACTAGAACAGAAAACCACATAATTCTGTGTAATTGTTATGAAAGGACAAGTAAAGAGAGGAGGATACTCACGTTATCAGCCGCAGCTAGTGGCAGCAAAACATTTCAAGCAACCGGAATGAGTTCTTCCACAGCATGGAAACAAAGCAACACATATACAATCATTTAGTACTACTATTCATGAGCAATATGTGAAATATGTTATTTCATAGCAAACAGATGAAATACACTTACGTTCCCAGCGTTATAGCCAAATCGAGATTTGATTCACATGTTGTGCATATGTTGTACATTGTGAGTACTTCAAGACTAATCCAGGGCAAGGATTACTCATTTTTACATCTATAGAAATTTGTTTGATACTCGTTTTTCATATTAAAAATCACAATCAATAGACTCGAATTCAAAATTATAGTCACAAGATTAGCAAGAGGATCCATGAAATTCTCCAAATCAGCTTCTTCGTCCCCTAAAAGAATCTACAAACAACACAAAAATTAAAACATCACAATCAGAGTGATGTAGATCTGATCGAAGAGTGATCTACGGATTATACTCACATTCACCAAAAAACAAATCGATCTGACTAAAAATTCATTTCGATATAGATCTGATTCAAAAAAATATACAAATAGTTTATGATTACCTCTGAATCATTGGTTTCGGATCAGTTTTTTTCCTCCAAAAAGTCTCAAATAACTAAAGCATATCAAAATTAAATAACTAGAAGAACAAATCGCTAAATGTTTTTTCCCCAGAAAAAAACAAGATCCGAAAGAGATCGGTTATTTTCCTTCAAAACATCTCATTGAACGTAAGCAAAAACTAATTTTTTTTCACCGGAAAATAAATCGGAAATAGATCAGGTTTTTTTCCTCCAAAAATCCTCAAAAACTAATGCATAGCAAAACCTATATTTAGATCACTAGAAAAAAAAATCGCTAAATATTTTTTCACCGGGAAAAACAAGATCTGAAAGAGATCGGTTTTTCCTCCAAAACGTGTAAGATCACGAAATTAAGTCAAAATATCACCAGAAGAACAAGATCTATCTATCGCTTCGACGGAAATAAACTAAATCTAGTACCCAAATCATGTAAACAAAACAAAAGCATGGATTTTTATTCACCAGAAGAACAAGATCCATATATTGGTTCCACGGAAATAAATAAGATCTATATTGCTTCTCAAACATCACGGGAATAAACTCACATTCTCGGTCAATGGAACCAACGGATTCTCCATGTCCAAGTCAACTTGTTCTTCCACAACCTACAAACAATGCAAACCAAATTCAATTAGTTATCTAATACAGAAAAGTGACACAGAAACTCAGGTTCTCAGCCAATGGAACAATGTTAATGAATGAAACAAATAAGATATACGCATGATGCAATATTCGTACAAATATCCATTTCTTTTGTCTTTCAAATTTATCTCAATTGTTAATTAATTGAATGATCTTTTCTTACTAAATTTTAGTTTTAATTTTTCATGATGTAGGGATTAAACTGGATGACAAATTTATGAAAATAAAAGATATTGAGAAAACGATCCAAGAATTGCAATTGGATTTGCTCCGGGGATAGAGTGTAACAAAGATTCATCGCATAATAACCAATTCTATCAGATTTATCTATGCGTTGACACTTCGACTTATATGATAGTGATATATACGTTACAAATGAAAACACCTTCACATCTCACGCTATGATGACTTGATAACTTGCCTTACCCTTTCAAATCTATATAGTAACAACAACCATAGATTCAAATTCAAATCGCAGTAACAACAACCATATATTCAAATCAAATCGCAGTAACAACAACCATAGCTTCAGATATGAATCACAATAACAACAAATATACATTCAAATCTATACAATAACAACAACCATAGATTCAAATTCAAATCGCAATAACAACAACCATAGATTCATATTCAAATTCAAAACTATAGATTCAGGTCCGATTCAAACTTATTTCATAGCGAACATATGATATTAGTAGGAATTAGAAGAAATAAGATGATATTAACCTCAGAATCGAATCAGAAGTGTTGCGTTACTGGAGACAACTCCATAGAAGAAAACATTTCCATTAGGTCAAAAAAACAGAACGTAAGAATAAAGGAAGAAGAAGAAGAAACAGACCTTTGCTTTGTTGGAGTGAGGCAGTGAATGGAATGGAAAGGAGATGGAAAATTTATAGTCGTAAAAACTTTTGGAACTGTTGGAAATTGGGCCTTTAAACTTCGACTCAAAAGGAGTACAAGGCCCAAGTCTGATTTGAAATAACAAAGTCAACAAAATAAAGCAACATCCAAGAACGGCGACGTTTTGATCCATTGGACAAAAACATCGGTTGTTTTTTCATCGGAAAGAACAAGATCGTAAAGAGATCATTTATTTTCCTCCAAAATATCTCATAGAATGAAAGCAGAAAAGTGACACCGAAATTTAGGTTCTCAGCCAATGGAACAATGTTAATGAATGAAACAAATAAGATATACGCATGATGCAATATTCGTACAAATATCCATTTCTTTTGTCTTTCAAATTTATCGCAATTGTTAATTAATTGAATGCTCTTTTCTTACTAAATTTTAGTTTAAATTTTTCATGATGTAGGGATTAAACTGGATGACAAATTTATGAAAATGAAAGATATTGAGAAAACGATCCAAGAAGCAATTGGATTTGCTCCGGGGATAGAGTGTAACAAAGATTCATCGCATAATAACCAATTCTATCAAATTTATCTATGCGTTGACACTTCGACTTATATGATAGTGATATATATGTTACAAATGAAAACACTTTCACATCTCACGCTATGATGACTTAATAACTTGCCTTACCTTTTCAACTTTTAAGTCTTGCTTGCGAATTTCTTTTTTCATTTTCTTTCTAGCCATTAAAATTGTTTTCTATGTATTTTGTATTCAAATGTAATTTTTGTTTTTAGAATTGATAAAATATCATCTAAAGTATCAACTAAATCACTATTAAGTAGTCATTATAGTATTTATATACATCTAGACATCAAATCAGTTTAGAGTCGCCAAAATCTCGTCAAATTAAATCGAAAAATCCTAAAACTGAACAAAGTTTTAACTGTTGTAATCTTTTTTGTTTACAAACCAAATTTGAAACCTAAAACCTAAAATCGAAAAATTCGGTTCAGTCTATTGAATCGGATTATATCCTGGGTCCTAGTATATTAACCAAAAATAATGTTTTAAGTCAATTAGTAATATTTTTTGTAATACAAATCATACGTCTGAGATGTTACTGAATCCATGAATCATAAGTTCCTCCGCAGGTTGAAACAAGAATGAAAATTTACAATAAATTAATGCTATTGTTTAAGATGGTATTGTAAACAGATTACTCCTAAAACCACAGAGCATACTGATGTTGACAGTAACAGCAGAAATTTACATGTTCTTCTACCACAGGCTAATACAGCAAAAACAATAAGTTCATGTCCATTGTTGAAGCAGGTATAGTAAACAGATTATAATCTCAAAACCATTTATTCTATGTAAACATATACTATTGTTCACACTGACAGCTCAAGAATCTCAAAACCACATATTAAGTAAAGAAAGAGTACTTCATTATCAGGAGGAAGAAGCTGCACCCGACCGTTAACACCAACTGCTCAAGAGACAGCTCAACAACCTGCTAAAACAACAAAGCAAGTTTATAATAAGTCTATTGTTCAAACTGACAGCTCAAGAGACAGCTCAACAATCTCAAAACCACATATTAAGTAAAGAAAGATTACTTCATTATCAGCAAGAAGAAGCTGCACCAGACCGTTAACACCAATGGGCATAAGTTCCTCCGGAGGCTGAAACAACAATGCAAATTTACAATAAGTTAATGATATTATTTAAGATGGTATTGTAAACAGATTACTCCTAAAACCACAGAGCAAACAGATGTTGAGAGTAACAGCAGAAACATGTTCTTCTACCACAGGTTAATACAACAAAAGAAATTTACAATAAGTTCATGTCCATTGTTCAAGCAGATAAGATAAACAAATTATAATCTCTAAACCATTTATTCTATGTAAACAGATACTATTGTGTTGTTTATTATAGAAAACTCAAATACACATACATTTCCAAGGGCATTCTCCATATCCATATCCAATGAGTTCAAATCTGCAATATACAAACATAAATTCAAATAGCAATATAAAACTATAGATTCAAAGCAATTTGAATTCAAAACTGCAAAATATACAACCAGCAAAACTGGTTACATGTCCTCCGCATTCTTGTTTGAAGTCATTGGTTTGTATGGAGTGACATTCGTATAATATTTCTCATGTATATGCGTTTGATAAAGCCAATTCCCAAAAAAACATTAGATTGGTAACATATTTGTAGGATCACGTTAGAAATGTGATTCGTTATTCCGTCTCATCATATTCTATATATGTCTTTGAATTATCATTAACTACGACAACAATAAGACTAATCCAGGACAAGGATTATTCAATTTTACATCTATTTGAATGGATTATGTGATTTAAAATTGAGTTTTAAGTCTTGATACTCGTTTTCATATTAAAATCACAATCAATATACTCGAACTTAAAATTATAGTCACAACATCAGCAAAGAAGATCCACGAAATTATCCAAATCAGCTTCATCTTCCCCTTAAAGAATCTACAAACAACACAAAATTTAAAACATCACAGTCATAGTAATGTAGATCTGATCGATCGAAGAGTGATCTACGGAGTATACTCACATTCACCAAAAACCAAATCGATCTGACTAAAAATTCATTTCGATATAGATCTGATTCAAAAAATTATACAAACGGTTTATGATTACCTCTGAATCATTGGATCCGAAGCAGCACGACAAACAATTGAGACGTGAAGACATCTATAAAGGAATAGTATTTTCTTAGCTTCAAGAATCCAAATTCATTTAGTTCTGTCTTATCATTCATTTCAAGAATATATGTTAGTCATATTTAAAATGAATAACTTCAGATGATATTTAAGCTAATTCTAAGAGAAGAAATCAAGTTTTACCTGATCATATGCCTGAACATCAAGTGGATCAGCTACCATATCATCAAACTCAGTAACCGGTTCAGCCAATAAAGCAAGCAGCTCATCCTAGTATTATATTAAAAGCTATGTGTGTAACATCCCAAACCGAGTTATGGATTTTCGGTAAGGGTGTCGATCGACACCATGGTGCAGTGTCGATCGACACCAATAAATCATAATCGGTTTTGTTTCGATTTTTGGATTCGGTTTGTCGCGGTTTGGTTAATGAAAAGCCCTAGTCGCGAGTTTATAAGGGGTTGGAGTGCTGAGCCATCGAGGCAGGAGGAAAAAGAGAGAGGAAATTCGTGATTCGGAGGTTTTCGAGTAGAAATCGTAAAAATTGTTCGTGTTCTCGAAGCTTTGCCGTTCGTTTGTTCTGGTGGTCGCTTGTGGTGATTCGTGGCTCATTCCTTTGCGGTTCCAGCGGGGAATCAGTGAGTTGGTGGTTGTGGTCTGTCCTTTTTTTGTTTCGTTCCGTAGTCAATCCGCTTCAAAACTCAAAGGTGAGTGCGTGATCGTTAGGAAAATGTTAGAATCGAATATTAGGGATTGTGATTCATGGTTAGTCATTTTGTTACTGTATTGCGTGATGTTGTCTGTGTGTGTGTGTGCAAATCGTGTTTGTGAGTGATTCGTCGTGTAACGGGATGAACCGTGAGAGGATAGGTTCGGTCCCGGGTTCTGAAGCGGAGTATCGATCGACACCCTGTGTAGAAAGACGATGCTCTTTTAATCGAGCGTCGATCGACACCAGGGTGGAGTGTCGATCGACACTCGGTTTTCCTTGCTTGAGAAATTGTTTAATTAATCCGTAAATGTTTAATTAATCTGCACATGTCTACTTAATCTGAAAATTGGTTTAATTGAATCTTAAATCGCGTAGTAATTGGTATTTGTATTTTATATTTTTTTCCTATTGGCGGGATGACCGCTCCACTGAGTATTTATGATAATACTCACGCAACTCTGTTTTTCCCTTTGAGTTGTAGGTAAAGGAAAAGTGTGATCGTGGAATCGAGGCCGAGAGAAGAGGATGATAGGGTCTATTGTCTTTGTTGTTTAGTCTAGCGAACCAGTTGGTTAGGTTGCTAGATAATTTATAATTCATTCCTGAATTCTGGTGTTGAATTTAAATGGTTTAAAAGAGTTATTTATTAAAGGATTGTTTTATTGGTTTAATTGTTTATGTTTCCGCATAGAAATGATTAGTAAAAAAAAAAAAAGCTTGGTTGTTTCATTTTGGTATCAGAGCCTAGACGGTTTTAGGACAATTGAATCTGGATGTCTGAGACTATGTGTTTAAATTGATTCGTGTGTTTAGCCAATTTAATAGAGTCTTAGTATCATCCTCTTCGGCCTTTTAAAATGATTCCACGGTAAGTTTTGTGTTTGCTTGTGACTTCTTGTAGCTTATAGTCCTGTTCTGTGAATGTTGCAGAGAGATGGACGCTAGAGCTAGGGGTCATGGTAGAGCTCGTGGCAGAGGTCGTCGTGGTCGTGGACCAGTGGGTGAGTCGTCTTCGAGTGCTACGCATGCGTCAGGGACTCCAACGCATCATACGGGTTCTGTGAGCGAGACCAGTGTTAGTGCTAGCGTGAGTGCTGTAGATTCCGGGAGAGGCACCGGGATGGCTGGTAGAGGAGTGGGCTCGGGTGTGGGTGCTGTTCCAGCTCAGGATCGTATGGATCGCATGGAGGGTATTCTGACTGAGTTACTGGAGCGTTTTCCGGCGGCGGCTCCGGTTCAGGCTCCAGTGGTTCCGCCTGTGGCGGATGTGCAGTAGAGGGCTGCGGTTGCAGAGGTGCATCCGTCTTACCTGGAGATGGTAAGTCAGATGCGGCAGATGAATACGGCATTTTTCGGGTGGTGTCAGTCCCGAGGATGCCGATGAGTGGCGTATGCGCGTAGAGCGCAATTTCTGTTCGATTCGTTGCCCTGACGAGTATCGGGTAGAGCTGGCGATCCACAATCTGGGTGGTGATGCGCACGCTTGGTGGAGAGATATTGAGGCCAGGAGGCCTGGTGCAGTATGAACCTGGGGAGAATTTGTGGCTGAGTTCAACGCCAAATATTTTCCTCAGGAGGCATTAGATCGTCTCGCGTCGAGATTTATGGATCTGGTTCAGGGGGATTGTACCGTGCGTGAGTACGACGCTGAGTTTGGTCGTTTGCTATCTTATGCAGGAGGCATAGTCGATCAGGGGACACAGGTCCAGAGGTTCATGAGGGGACTTACGCCAGATTTGCGGACCAGGTGCAGAGTGATTGAGTACGCCTCCAAGACGAAGCTGGTAAAGGTTGCAACGGGGATCAAGGAGGATCTGAGAGGGTGGGCAGCTGCGGTAGTTCCATTGTCTGTTGTTCCTCCTGTGCAGCCGAGACAGCAGCAGTCGCGGAGTGGTTCTGGTTCTGGTTCCGGCAAGGGCGGCAAGCCTGCACAGGGACATAAATGGAAATGGGATGGCGCTTTCAGGCCCAGTCAGGTTTCGAGGGGCGAAGCGTGTTTTGGATGCGGCAGTTTGGAGCAACAGTTGTCGAGTTGCCCAAGGAAGGGTGAGCAGCAGCAGCAACAGCCGCGACAGTCAGACACGAGGGTCTGTTATAACTGTCGAGAGCCCGGGTATATCAGGCTTATGTATCCTAAACCGCAACGGATGACTCTTGCTCCAGTTCAGCCATTGGCGCAGTTGGCGGCAGTGCAGCCATTGGGTCAGATTGGGCCAGCACCGCGAGTCTATACCCCGAGAGAGGTGGGTCAGGGACAGCATGGCAGCGCTTCGATCAAAGGTATAATCTTAGACTCAGACTCTGTGACTTCTTTAGTTGGTGAATTGTTGTTTGTTTCTGCTATTTTGCTTGTGATAGTCTAGTAGGGTTCTCAACGCATATGAATTGTGTAGGGACCTTGTTAATGGGAGGTTTTGAGTCCCATGTGCTTTTCGATTATGGAGCATTGAACTGCTTTATTACACCGGAGCATGCCGAGAGCAGTGGCATCCGTAGCAGCGCTGGTGAGCGTTCAGGGTTGGTCAAGGTAGTTGGAGGTGGTTTCCTGGCTACTTCGGGCCGTGCTAGAGCAGTTGATGTTCAGATTGCGGGGCAGTCAATGCCAGTAGACTTGGTGATCAGTCCGGTGGAGCTGTATAACGTTATCCTAGGGATGGATTGGTTATCTCATTATAGAGTCCATCTGGATTGTTATCGAGGCAGAGTGTCCTTCGAGCATGAGGCAGAGAAGTTGACGTTTTAGGGAGTGAGACCGACTTCAGGGAGCCTATTGATTTCTGCGGTTCAGGCATTACAGATGTTGGAGCGAGGATGCGAGGCTTATTTGGCGACGATTTCTATGCCAGAGTCCATTCGTAAGGTTGCGGTGAGCGAGATTCAGGTTGTCCAGGAGTTTGAGGATGTCTTCCAGTCGTTGCAGGGATTACCGCCGTCTCGGTCCGATCCGTTTACGATTGAGTTAGAGCCCAGGACAGAGCCTATCTCCAAGGTACCCTACAGGATGGCTCCAGCTGAGTTGGCAGAGCTGAAGAGTTAGTTGGAGGATTTAACTAGTAAGGGTTCTATCCGTCCGAGTACTTCATCGTGGGGAGCGCCGGTGTTGTTCGTAAAGAAGAAAGATGGTAGTTTTCGGTTGTGTATCGATTACCAGGGACTTAACCGGGTCACTCTGAAGAACAAGTACCCTCTCCCGAGGATTGATGAGTTGCTAGATCAGTTGAGGAGTGCTACTTGGTTCTCCAAGTTTGACTTGGCTTCAGGTTACCATCAGATTCCGATCGACGAGGTTGATGTTCGGAAGACTGCTTTCAGGAACGGTATGGTCATTTCGAGTTTGTGGTGATGCCGTTTGGTTTGACGAATGCGCCAGCAGCGTTCATGCGGTTGATGAATGGCGTATTTCAGGAGTACTTGGATGTCTTCGTGGTCATCTTTATCGATGATATCTTGGTTTACTCTAAGAGTCCTGAGAAGCATGAGGTTCATTTGCGGTTAGTTCTGGAGAACTTTCGGGAGTAGAAGCTTGATGCTAAGTTGAGCAAGTGTAGTTTTTAGCAGCGAGAGATGGGATTTCTTGGTCACATTGTCTCTGCAGAGGGAGTTTCTATGGGTCCGGCTAAGATAGAGTCTATTCGAGATTGGCCTAAACCGACTAATGCTACCGAGATCAGGAGTTTTCTGGGTTTAGCAGGGTATTATCGAAGGTTTGTCAAAGGGTTTGCGAGTATGGCTCAGTCGATGACAAAGTTGATCGGGAAGGATGTTCCGTTCGTTTGGTCTCAGGAGTGCGAGGATAGCTTTTCGAGGCTTAAGGAGATGTTGATGGGTACACCGGTGTTGGCGTTGCCCGAGCCGGGTAAGCCTAACGTAGTGTACACGGATGCTTCCGGGATTGGTCTGGGTTGTGTGTTGATGCAGGAGGGTAGAGTGATTGCGTATGCTTCGAGGCAGCTGAGGGGCGTAGAGTGATTAATCAATCCGCTTCGAAACTCAAAGGTGAGTGCATGATCGTTACGAAAACGTAAGAATTGAATATTAGGGATTGTGATTCATGGTTAGTCGTTTTGTTACTGTATTGCGTGATGTTGTCTCTGTGTGTGTGTGCAAATCGTGTGTGTGAGTGATTCATCGTGTAACGGGATGAACCGTGAGAGGATAGGTTCGGTCCCGGGTTCTGAAGCGGAGTGTCGATCGACGCCTGCGGGCAGTGTCGATCGACACCCTGTGTAGAAAGACGATGCTCTTTTAATCGAGCGTCGATCGACACTCGGTTTTCCTTGCTTGAGAAATTGCTTAATTAATCCGTAAATGTTTAATTAATCTGCACATGTCTACTTAATCTGGAAATTGGTTTAATTGAATCTTAAATCGCGTAGTAATTGGTATTTGTATATTTTTTTCCTATTGGCGGGATGACCGCTACACTGAGTATTTATGATGATACTTACGCAACTCTGTTTTTCCCTTTGAGTTGTAGGTAAAGGAAAAGTGTGATCGTGGAATCGAGGCCGAGAGAAGAGGATGATAGGGTCTATTGTCTTTGTTGTTTAGTCTAGCGAACCAGTTGGTTAGGTTGCTAGATAATTTATATTTCATTCCTGAATTCTGGTGTTGAATTTAAATGGTTTAAAAGAGTTATTTATTAAAGGATTGTTTTATTGGTTTAATTGTTTATGTTTCCGCATAGAAATGATTAGTAAAAAAAAAAAAAAAGCTTGGTTGTTTCAATGTGAATCTATCTACAACTTCAAAATCAGATTTCACTTACTGAACTAGGACAACAAAGAAATACATTACCTCCTCAACATCAACAAGGTCTCCAATGTCTCCATAGAGTCCACCGATAACCTGAAAAAATGAAATCAAAAGAACGTCAAAATCCAATAAACAATGTTAATGAATAAAACAAATAAGAAATAAGCAAGACTGAATTTACCTCATCTTTAGCAACATGGTACAATGTTGGTACAATATCCCTTTCTTCTGCAGGAGAGGGAAGATTTATAAAGGGAGAAACATTGTTTCGATATGTTGGATCTTGGGCCGTTAAACTTGGCCTCAAAAAGAATCCAAGGCCCAAGTCCGGTTAGAAAAAAAAAGTCAATTAAAAAAAGTCAAATATAGCGGACCGCTGACGTTTTGATTCACCGAGAAAAAAGATCGCAAATGTTTTTTCACCAGGAAAACAAAATCGGAAAGAGATCGGTTTTCTTCCTCCAAAACAATTAAAATAACGAAAGCAAATCAAAATTCATATTTTGATTCACTAGAATCAAAATATAATGTTTTTTCACCGGAAAAACAAGATCGGAAAGAGATCAGTTTTTCTGCTCCAAAACATGTCAAATAACGAAAGTGAATCAAAATCCATATTTTGATTCACCAGAAGAACAAATCTTTCTATTGCTTCGACGGAAATAAACAAGATCTATATTGCTTCTCAATTATCATAAGCGAATCTGTATTTTTACCCAAATCAAGTAAACAAAACAAAAGCATGGATTTTTATTCACCAAAAGAACAAGATCCATATATTGCTTTGACGGGAATAAATCCCGTCCTCACCAAGCCGTCCTCATAATTATTCTGAGGACGGGATTTTAAGGGTTAATTAAGTCAATTTGTTTATGACAGCAATTACGTTTTTTTTATTGACTTTCTGCTCATAAACCCCAGAGGATGGCCCATTTAGGGGATAAATTAGTTAATTTCCAATTACAGCTATATTACTTGTTTATTTATCGGATATCATTCATAAAAATCTCATTGGTGGAAATGTAATCTATTTTATAAGTTTTTTTTCTATTTTATAATTTCATTTTAGTTCTTTTGATTATATCGCCGGTTTCCATTGAGTCCACCAATGACCTCAAAAAATGAAGTTAGAAGAACGTCAAAATCCAATAAACAATGTTAATGAATAAACCAAAGGGATTATTGCATGGAATATACCTTTTTCATTTTTAATGCAAAAGTACACCCCTATTGTGAAAACTTGCAAAACTACTCTAAAGGGGTAGTGAAATTACAATTAGAGCCTTAATGAACAAACAATAAAACTGCAGCTGCAATGACCGTTCTATCCTTTTAGAAGTCTTCGTTGGAAATTTTCACCAGAAGTCTGCAGCGAAATATGGAAGTCTACATCGTAATTATTTAGTAAATTTAAATCTATAAATACATAAAAAAATAATTTGACCATAAAATCTTTTGGATAATTAAACTAAATGCAATTGTGATGTTTTAAAAATAAAAGTTCACAAAATTAGCATACAGTAAAAAAAAAAAAAGACAAAACCTAATGAAAAAGTCTACATTTTGGAAGTCTGCAACGAAATATGGAAGTCTACATCATAAATATTTAGTAAATTTAAATCTATAAATACATTAAAAATAATTTGACCATAAAATGTTTTGGATAATTAAACTAAATGCAATTGTGATATTTTAAAAATAAAAGTTCACCAAATTAGCATACAGTAAAAGAAAAAGACAAAACCTAATGAAAAAATCTACATTTTGGAAGACTGCAACGAAATATGAAAGTCTACATCGTAATTATTTAGTAAATTTAAATCTATAAATAAATTAAAAATAATTTGACCATAAAATCTTTTGGATAATTAAACTAAATGCAATTGTGATGTTTTAAAAATAAAAGTTCACCAAATTAGCATACAATAAAAAAAAAAGACAAAACCTAATGAAAATGTCTACATTTTGGAAGTCTGCAACGAAATATGGAAGTCTACATCGTAAATATTTAGTAAATTTAAATTTATAAATACATTAAAAATAATTTGATCTTAAAATCTTTTGGATAATTAAACTAAATGCAATTGTGATGTTTTAAAAATAAAACTTCACCAAATTAGCATCAAGTAAGAAAAGAAGACAAATTGGAATGAAAATGAATGAATGAACTACATACTATCCTTTTCGAAATACTATATTTCATCACATTACATTGAGAAGTTTTGTGACAATGTTGGGACATGGTATTAGTAATTGTTTTGTATTATGTATATATAGTCTTTATGATTATATGATTGTAATAGATTAACGTTTTAGAGATTTGTGTTACATGATCCATGGTTTATAAACAACTTATAAGAAGTTTCAATGTAGGGTTTGATTATGAGAAGTTGAATTCACTATGAGGGGATGTAAAATCTTTAATATTATGAGTCATGTATGTCACTGACATTAGTTTGTGGGTTTATGAGTTAAAAATATGGGAAATGGATCGACATTACAATTTGAAAACATATTTACGTTTAGGGTTACATTTAAAGTTCATAATTTCAAGATTTTAAATGTCAAATTTGCAAAAAAATCTAAAATTATGAATATATTAGATGTTTGGATGATTAATAATATCTTTAATTAACAGTTATGAATAATCTAAAGGAAAAAATTGATTTTTGTTTTGAATTGTAGACTTCCATTCGATTTAGTGTTTGAATTGCAGACTTCTATTGTACACTTCAATTGTAGACTTCTAGTTTCTGTTAGGGTTTCATTTTAGAGTATAGGGTTTCGTAGACTTCCATATGGAAGTCTACATAACCGGAATATTATTAACCTAACCGAATATCTACTTAACCAGAATTTTGTTTTAACCTAACAAAATGTTTTAGTCTCCATATATAAGCAACTTTTTCAATGAAAAACTTAATTTTTATTTTCAACCCTAGCCTCCTAACTTTTTATCTCTTCTCACGTTTTTAGAGAGATTTTTGAGGAATTTTTGCCCAAGTTCTATCTTCTTCAATTCTCCACCGATTTGAACAATTTTTGGGTCGATTCCATACGAAATCTCGTCCTCTTTCTGATTCTAGCAACTAATTTCACTTTATACAAAGGTATGTGCCTCTATTTTCACTTTTTTAGTTCGTCAACAATGTTAAAGGTTTGAAATTTGGATGTGTTGCTTCATTATTGGTTGAGTTTGTGATTCCTCAACTTTTGTTTCCTTTGTTTTGTACAAAGATGGTGAAACTGAATGGAAGAACATCGATGAACGAAAAAATCTTAATCCTTAACACATTTGCAAATCTCAGATCTTTGGTGAGTTTTCTTGATGTGTTGCTTATTATGTCCTTTCAAACTCTTCAATCTCCACTAGATCTAGTCCGTTTTATATTTTTTGTAAATGATTTGATTTTGTTTGTGTTTCTTAGGTTACAGAAGTCTACACGGGAAGTCTACTAACCCTAATTTTTGTCTCCATATATAAGCAAGTTTTTCAATGAAAACCCTAATTTTTATTTTCAACCCTAGCCTCCTAACTTTTTCACTCTTCTCACGTTTTTAGAGAGGTTTTTGAGGAATTTTTGCCCAAGTCTTATCTTCTTCAATTCTCCACCGATTTGAACAATTTTTGGGTCTATTCCATACGAAATTTCGTCCTCTTTCTGATTCTAGCAACTAATTTCACTTTCAACAAATTTATGTGCCTCTATTTTTACTTTTTCAGTTCATCAACCATGTTAAAGGTTTGAAATTTGGATGTGTTGCTTCATTATTGGTTGAGTTTGTGATTCCTCAACTTTTGTTTCCTTTGTTTTGTAGAAAGATGGTGAAACTGAATGGAAGAACACCGATGGACGAGAAAATCTCAATACTTAACACATTCGCAAATCTCAGATCTTTGGTGAGCTTTTTCTCATTTATTGCTTATTATGAAAACAAAATCTAAAAAAGCTATATTTGTTCTTTCAAACTCTTCGATCTCCACTAGATCTAATCCGTTGTATGCTTTTTTAGATGATTTGATTTTGTTTGTATTTCTCAGGTTACGGAAGTCTACACGGGAAAGCTACTTACGGAAGTGTACTTTTCAATTTGGAAGTCTACAGGGGAAATTATGAATTATGCATTTTTTCTTGTTTTATTTTATTATTTGTTGTAAAATTGTGGATGAAGCACTAAAAGCAACAAAATCCCAAGAAGCTTAAGGCTAAAGATGTGAAAGAGAGTTTCTTTGTTGTATCATTGTATGAAAGATATAAACTTTTGATATTCCGATGATAAGTTTTGATAACACCAAATCAAATTTTTGTTTTCGAATATTCCGATGATAAGTTTTGATAACACCGAATCAAATTTTATTTTTGTTTCAAAAATTATTAGTGGCTTAAGTAACTTAGCAAGTAATATAAAAAATGTAAACAAACACTTATTTCTACAAATTAGCTAAGTGCTAACCAAGCAAGATCAATTTATTCCACAAATGAGCTAAGTTTCCACAAATGAGCTAAGTTTTTGAATGATTCAATTTTAAATTAGGTTAAAATTTGGCCGCAATTTAAAAGAAGTATGGCGGCAATTTAAAAGAAGTAAAAATTAAATTAGGTTTAAAAGAAGTCTACAAGGAAAGTCCATAAACAACAAGGGAAGTCTACAGATAAAGTCTACATCATAATAAAAAAAAGATTGTCAAATTTAACGAATAAGTTGAAATAGCCTTACTGGTTAAAGACTCACACATTACATGATACAAATCATTCCCCTTCGTTCGAATTGAAGTGAAAACAAAACTTTTTTTTTTAACACAAGTTTGAACATGAGAATAACCTAGATTGAACACAAGTCCGGACACAAGTTTTAAAATTAAATTTTTTTTTTTGCACAAGTTTTAACACAAAGTTGTATATAATAATAACTTCAGCCCCGAAATGATAATAACTTACTTATGAACACTAGTTTCAACACGGTAATATGAGGCGTAGTTAGCAACAATCGAAATTCAACCGTAGACTTCCCTGGAATTCTGCACAAATAAGGTAATTGGTGGTACAAACATAAAATTGAGTTTGGCATGCAAATCTTATAACTAAACATGTCCAAAGCATACAAAATAATTATTATGACTCATGTCAAACTTACACAGATGATGGAGAAATAGGTACCACACATGTGAGAACAAAAAAAACATCAAATCTCTTTTTAGAATGGCATATAATTAGGTTTTAAAAAAGACTGTGTATTGTAGACTTCCTGTGTAGACTTCCATTTTTAACCGTAGACTTCCTGTGTAGACTTCCAATCAGTCGCTGGAAGTCTACGTTGAATGAGCTAACTAGTCACCAAATGAAAAAAATAGATTTGCCCCATCAATATTAGTCTTAAACATGTTAAACTTACACAGATGATGGAGAAATAGGTACCACACATGTGAGAACAAAAAAAACATCAAATCTCTTTCTAAAATAACAAATAATTAGGTTTTAAAAATGAATGTGTATTGTAGACTTCCTCTGTAGACATCCGTTTTTATCCTTAGACTTCCCGTGTATACTTCCAATCTGTCAAACGGAAGTCTACAGGGGGGTACTTTTGCATTTTAGGCAAACGCTTTGCAGACATCCAGGGAAGTCTTCACAGCCGTAGACTTTCCTGGAAGTCTGCAAAGGGTAGTTTTGCGTTTGACCAGAAGTTTGACTTTTTTTTGCAGACTTCCCTGGAAGTCTGCACAAAAACAGGGGGTAGTTTTGCATTTGACCAGATTTTGACTTTTTCCAGGGAAGTCTGCAAAGAAAAGAAGACTTCCTAGGAAGTCTTCACAGAAAAGTAGACTTCCTAGGAAGTCTGCAATGAAAGTCGGCATCCGTACATGGTACTTTTGCAATTGCCGGAAGTTCGCAAATGGAATGTGAACTTCCCTGGGAGTCTGCAAAAAATAAGGGTAGTTTTGCATTTTACCAAATTCGTAGACTTTAGTAGTAGACTTCCTTGGAAGTCTACACTGTCTTCTGGAAGTCTGCAAATATTGGTCAATGTTTTACTTTTGTGGTCAAATGCAAAACTACCTCTTTTTTTCTGTGCAGACTTCTAGGGAAGTCTACTTTCCAATTTTCAAATGCATATCTACCCTTACTTTTTTGCACACTTCCAGGGAAGTCTACACAAAAAAGTCAAATCTTTGGTCAAATGCAAAACTAACATCTTCTACGTGGCACTGTTTTTTTGTTTCCAAAGGAATCATGCAGACTTCCTAGGAAGTCTACTTTGTATTTTTTGCATAAATGGTCAAATGTAAATCTGCCCTGTTCGTTGACTTGTGGAGTTCTACACAGAAAGTCTATGAATTTCAAATCTGAAATTTTGAATTAGTTTACAATCCCAAAGCTCCATCGATCAATGACATTACGGGGTGATTTCCCATCGTTCTAGAAGGTTCCAAAAGACGATTAACATACTGTACGAAAGCCCCGACTCTCAGCTTTCTAGCGATACTAATTTCATTTCTATCGGAGTTGCAAGTAGAAAGTTATCGTTGTTTCTGTACACTGCAATTTTCTAGATCTGAAATTTTGATTTTGCAAGTTTCAGTTTTTTTTCATACGTTGAGCTCGTTTTTCGCTTCCTCTACCACTAGAACTTGAAAATATAACCGATATTGAAGAATCTATGGTGTGTTAAAACAAGATTTGTGGGAAATCGTGACAAATTATTTTGAAAACGAAACTTAAAGAGATTTATGTATGAAATTGTAGAGGAGAACAAAGGAAACACTACAAGAAATACTTGCATTGATAACATTAAGTTATAGCACGATTTACTGGAATGCTATCGTAGATGAGTTTGTAATTGGGGTATTATATCATAGCATTTTAAAAACGCTGTGAAAAAATTTTACTAAGCGCGAAACTAAACTCACTTAGTCCGCCAAACACTTAGCCAAAATTTTCACTTTACATTACTCCTGCTTCGTCATATGTCTAGGATTAGCTTGGACTATTGGTGTTGTTTTGGTTTCTTTTTTTTGGTGTGATTGTTTTAAAAAATGCCTGATATGTGTTTGACATAGTGTACTGATCTGGTATATCTTTTTGAATTGTTGTCTATATTGATATATGCGATCTAGTTTTATACTAGAGTTATTTTGTTATAAGATTTTTCATTAACTCTGTTATGATATGTTATTAAGGATACTAAAGATATTAAGGATACTAAAGGATTGAATTAAGCTTAGAACATATAATGCTGGACAAAGATTGGGTGCATCTTTGCAGGTATTAAATTTAATTATATATATAGATGTTAAGTTTCCAAAAGGTGTTTGTAGATTTTCTTTTTTTATTTTTTTTTCTCTTCATTCTTAAATGAAGAGCTGATCCTGCTTATGTGAGAGGGGCTTCAAATTTTGTAAGAGATGTAGATGCATCTTTGGGAGACGTTGATTTGATTATATGTCCTTGCATTGACTGTCGTAATATAGATCATCACTCATGAAGTGTTGTAGTTGATCACCTAGTTATAAAGGGAATGGATGAGGCATATAAGCTACAATTTGCATGGTATCATCATGAAGAATTGAATTCAGCGGTTGAAGGTGACAGTGACAGCAGATTCAGCAAGTGGAATGATGAGATTTTTAGGTTATATGAAGCAGCTGGTGAGTTTATGGCTGACGAGTTTGGTAATATGGCTGACTTAGGTGATAGTGGAGAGGGTGAAGAGAAGAAAGAAGATGATTTTCTGAAATCATTTGACATGGGTTACCAGAAGATTCATGCATGTGTCAATGATTGTTGTCTATTCAGAAAAAAAGTATAAGACGCTTGATAAGTGTCCTAAATGCAAGACTTCTAGGTGGAAGACTAACATGCAAACAGGTGAAGTAAAGAAAGGTGTTCCACAGAAAGTATTAAGATACTTTCCGATTATACCAAGGCTGAAGAGAATTTTCAGATCAGAGAAAATGGCCAAGGACTTAAGGTAGCATCTCACTAACAAGAGCAGTGATGGGAAACTTCGACACCCTGTAGATTCAGTTACTTGGGATCATATGAACGACAAGTATCCTTCTTTTGCAGCTGAAGAAAGAAACATGCGGCTTGGACTTTCCACGGATGGATTTAATCCATTCAATATGAAGAACACCAAGTATAGTTGTTGGCCTGTTTTGCTAGTAAACTACAATTTGCCACCGGATTTTGTGTATGAAGAAGGAAAACATCATGCTTATGCTACTGATTCCTGGACCACAACAGCCTGGTAATAGCATTGATGTATACTTAGAACCTCTTATAGAGGATCTAATTCATCTCTGGAATAATGGAAAGTTGATATATGATGCCTTCAGCAAATCTACTTTTACTCTTAAGGCAATAGTGCTTTGGACGATTAGTTATTTAATTCATCTCTGGAATAATGGAGAGTTGATATATGATGCCTTCAACAAATCTACTTTTACTCTTAAGGCAATGTTGCTTTGGACGATTAGTGATTTCCTGGCATATGGGAATCTTGCAGGATGCAAAGTAAAGGGTCAAATGGGATGTCCTTTATGTGGGAAAAATACAAACAACATGTGGTTAAAGTTCAGCCGAAAACATGTATACATGAGTCATAGAAAGGGTTTGCCACCAACACATAGTTTCAGAGGAAAGAAGTCGTGGTTTGATGGTAAAGCTGAACATGGGAGAAAGGGAAGGATATTAAGTGGCCAGGAAATTTCTCAAAACCTGAAAAATTTCAAGAATGATTTTGGAAATCTGAAAAAATCTGTCCGTAAGAGGAAAAGTACAGATTGTAAGAGGAAAATCTGTCTTAAGCGTATGGAAATCGACCTCTCTCAAGTCGAATCCCATCCTAAGCCTTTGACCGGGTTCAATGGCAAGACGACAATGACACTTGGGACGATCAAACTTCCGGTATGTGCGGAAGGGGTAACTAAAATAGTAGAGTTCGCAGTGTCTGACAACCCGGCAATTTACAATGTGATAATGGGAACCCCTTGGCTCAACTCGATGCGTGCCGTCGCCTCAACATACCATTTCTGCCTTAAATTTCCAACCAAAATTGGGATCAAAACAATCAGAGGAAGTCAAGCGGCGTCACGATCTTGCTTCATGGCCGCGCACAAACTAAGGAGTCAGGCGGCAACCCCAATCCTAAGCGAGAAACGAAAAAAAATTAAGACTGACAGGGAGCCCGTCAAGGAGCTCTCGAACGTTTTATAGCAATTACAGGTCGCAGAATCTCGTGAAGAGGAAGGAGCAGGTCCGACCTGCGAACCTGTTATGTTGGTTTGCATAGACGACGAGTCCCCAGAGAAATGTGTGGAGATAGGCGCATCGCTAGACGAAGCAGTCAAGCTCGACCTCGTCGAATTCCTTAAGAAGAACGTTGATACTTTCGCGTGGGCAGCCGAGGAGTGCCTGGGATTGATATCGGTATCACCAGTCACGAGTTGAATGTTGATGCGACCTTCAAGCCTATAAAACAAAAGCGAAGGCGACTCGGTCCAGATAGGGCTCAAGCGGTAAATGATGAAGTAGACAGACTCTTGCGGGCCGGTTCAATTTCTGAAGTCAGATATCCAGATTGGCTTGCTAATCCAGTCGTCGTGAAGAAGAAAAATGGCAAATGACGAGTCTGTGTGGATTTCACGGATTTGAACAAGGCGTGTCCAAAGGATAGTTTTCCTCTTCTACATATCGACCTCCTCGTAGAGGCCACCTCGGGGAACAGACTGTTGTCGTTTATGGATGCATTTTCTGGCTACAATCAAATCTTCATGCATCCTGGCGATCGCGACAAAACATCTTTCATAACAGATCGCGGGATCTATTGCTATGAGTTCATGCCTATTAGCCTTAAGAATGCTGGGGCTACTTATCAACGGTTGATGAACAAGATGTTTGCGGACCTTCTTGGCAAGACAATAGAGGTCTACATAGACGATATGCTCGTTAAATCGCTCGAGGAGAAGGATCATGTCGGTTATCTCGCGGAATGTTTCGCATTGTTAAACAAGTATAACATGAAGCTCAATCCGGCCAATTGCCGTTTCAGCGTAACATCAGGCGAATTCCTTGGCTATATTGTAACTCGTCGCGGGATTCAGGCAAACCCGAAGCAAATCCATGTGCTCATCCAGATGGCCTCGCCGAAGACGAAAAGAGAGGTCCAGCGATTGACAGGAAGAGTGGCAGCGTTGAATAGATTCATCTCGCGTTCTACCGACAAATGCTTGCCTTTTTATGACACAATCAAAGACAAAAATGGGGCAGCTCGACAGGCATTCGAATGGACAGATAAGTGTGAAGCGGCCTTCCAGGAGTTGAAACAATATCTCGCGACTCCACCCGTTTTGAAAAAGCCCATTGCTGGCGAACCGCTTTATCTTTACATCGCGGTTTCCTTATCAGCAGTCAGTGGAGTTCTAGTTCGCAAAGACGGCACCGAGAGAAGCCCGTTTTCTACGTCTGCAAGTCGTTAACCGATGCAGAAACTAGATATCCTCTGACGGAGAAATTAACACTCGCGGTTATTACATCGGCTCGCAAGCTTCGACCCTATTTCCAATCCCACTCGATCGTAGTTCTCAGTACTTTTCCACTACGAGCTGTTCTCCACAACCCAACTCAATTCGGGCGACTCGCCAAGTGGGCCATTGAATTAAGTGAGTTCGATATCGAGTATCGCAGTAGGACGACAATTAAGGTACAAGTGTTGGCTGACTTTTTAATCGAATTACCAGAGGCGGCAGCCTCGTCAGGGAATGAAGATTCATCCCAAATTTGGAAATTACACGTCATCTAAACACGGATCTGGAGTAGGCATCCGACTGTCGTCACTAGACGGAGAATCGCAGGAACAGTCATTCCGCCTTGGTTTCAGAGCATCGAACAATGAGGCAGAGTACGAAGCCTTACTCGTGGGTCTTCGATAGGCTAAAGCACTTAAAATGACAAGGATAGAAGCGTTTTGCGACTCTCAACTCGTCGTGAATCAGTTCAACGGCGAATACGCAACAAAGGACGAACGCATAGAAGCATACCTCACCCTCGTCAAGACATTAACGGCGGAATTCAAATTTTTTACCCTGACGAAAATTACAAGGGCAGAGAACTCGCAAGCAGATGCCCTCGCTTCACTCGGCTCGTCGACACAGCCAGATAAAGCTCTTCAAAGAATCGTCCAGGTTAAGTTCATTGAAAAACTGAGTATCGCGGCCACCAAGGAAGTCAACATGCTGACAAGATCTCAAACCGCAAAGCGGAGAACAGATATAAGCAACGGCTCGGCTACTCGTCCCGTGGCAGATCTGATGGACCTCGACCAAACCAAAGATATTGTCGAACCAGTTTTGATGGATCTCGACCTGTCCGATGCAGTCGGGACAGATGAAATGACGGATGTGATGGCAGAAAACAACAAGCTCGATCCGGATAATACAACTTTTGACCATGGTCTTCTCCCCGAACAACTCGAAGAATTACCAGAGGATGCTTACCCGTGTAGCGAGGAACCGCCACCATTGCATGAAATTAACGATATCGCCATCGACGATGCGACCATAGTTTATGGTTGTGATACAAAATGGATATATTGCAGACGGCAATGTTCCGACAGACAAGTGGGCAGCTCGCAAATTAAAGGCGCAGGCATCACGTTTCGTTCTACTAGATGGAGGCGTCTTCAAATGGCGACTGTCCGGGCCGCTCCTCGTCTGCGTCAAAGGTCATGGTCGATCATGCGGTAACCATTCCGGAGGTCGCTCACTCGCCGTCCGAATTAAACGACATTGATATTTTGGGCCAACAATGATAAAAGACTGCGAGTTGTTCGCGGCAAAGTGCGCGAAGTATCAACAGCATGGTCCTTTCATCCATCAACCTACAGAGTTTTTGAGTTTGGTCACTTCGCCGTATCCGTTCATGCGATAGGCGATGGATATCGTAGGACCTCTCCATCCGTCTCGGCAGAAACGGTACCTGTTGGTCCTGATGGACTATTTTTCCAAGTGGATTGAGGCAGAAGCATTTGGATCGATTAAGGATAAGAATGTCGAAAACTTCGTCTGGAAGAATATCATTTGTCGACACGGCGTGCCCTACGAAATAGTGACAGACAATGGTTCGCAGTTTATTTCCAAGCGTTTTAAACTTTTCTGCGACAAATGGAAGATCAGAGTCAGCAAGTCAACACCTCGCTGCCCAGAGGGCAACGGTCAGGTGGAGACGTCGAACAAAACACTTATTCACGGATTAAAGACTCGACTCGACGCTAAGAAGAGCCGTTGGGCAGATAAACTCGAGGGTTTTTTATGGTCCTATCGAACCACACCTCGTCGCACTACGGGCGAGACACCTTTCGTCCTCGTCTACGGAACAGAGTGTGTGATTCCTCCCGAGGTCTATTTTCCAGGAATTCGCCGACGATTACTTCCAGAACAGGAAGGTCTCAATCATCTCCTCATGCTCGACGAGCTCGACCTCATCAACAAAAGACGTGATCAAGCTCTTATCAAGATGACTGAATATCAAACAACGGCCGCCAAGTATTACAACTCCAAAGTGCGAGTTTGGCGTTTTTACGAAGGAGACCTCGTCCTTCGCGCAGTGTTTCAGAATACGGCCGAGTCTAATGCCAGCAAACTCGGCGTCCACTGGGAAGGACCTTACCAAATCACGAAGGTAGTTCCTCCAGGCGTCTACAAAATCGCTAACAGGAAAGGCGAAATGATCCCGCGTTCCTGGAATGTGCGACATCTGAAAAAGTACTACTGCTAAAAGTACTAAGCCACCACTTGAACTACGGTGCGACTTGATCCCTTCACAGGGTACGTAGGCAGCTCGTTTCCGAACGAGTTCAGTTGCCCCCCTATTCAAAAAAGGGGGGAGTGGGTCCGTATATTCATACTCGATGTGTACTAAACTAAGTTTATTACGATTCAATCAATTCGCAAACGACTTAACTATCTAAACGCGACAATCTGCAAACAACTTAATTGTCTAAACGCGACATCTATGTCAACTCATCGTCATTACTGACCATAATGGCGATCTATATAACACTTCATCGCGAAGTTTACCTATACATCCATAACGGATAAAACGCACTATACAAATTTAGAGTTCATCACTCGAGCGGATGTATTCACGGGAATATGCCTGTAAACCAGGATGTTCGTCTCGCAAAACCTAGTTATACTCAAACACTGGTCGAACTTGGCAAATATAATCGGGTCAGAGATTCTGCGGAACTTGTCTGCACCGAATTTTGTTCAAAGTAACGAACTATAACAGGCCTTGCTAAACGAGCTCTAATAGACGTCGCCAAAAAAGGCGAATCTTAAAACGATAAAGAAGTCGCTTGAAAACGTTCATTAAAATTTTGTTTTAAGATTCGCAAGGCAAGTAAAATGTCACAAGTTAAATAAATCCGTCCAGCCAGCGAAACGATAAAAAGTCTTAAAACCTTAGGCAAAATAAAAACAAGTCTTAAAAACCTTAAACACAATTTGGATTAGGCGACCAGCTCGCCTTCTTCAACCCTTTTGTCTTCGGCTGGAGCAACAGTTGCAGCTGAACTCGCCACCTCGCAAGTCTTGGGATCCTGTTCAGAAGGAGCCGGCTCGCGCAGAGGTTCAGTTGATGCAACTTTGTCATGATCAGCAGTCTTATTAATCTCAGCCGATCCGCTATCACTCAGCTCTTCGCTAGCACCTTGCAAACGCATGCCCAGCGAACCGTCGTTGGATCCAAAAGCTACATTAACACCAACAGACTTAGCAACGGTCTCGACTCGCGGAGAAACAACTATATCCCTTACATTAATGGGAACCACATAATTCATACCTAGCGTCTTCCTCAACTCGGTGACTATCTCATCCAAGAAATCATAGGCAGAGCCCAGCTTCGCCTTGTTCTCGACTAAAAAAGCACGTTCGGCTTTGGGATCGAAGAGTTCCTCGGCATCAACGTTTTCCATATCGTCAAGGAGTTAGAGGTTAGAGTCCGCTTGCGAAAGATGGACCATATTCCTAATCAGCTTTTTCATCATTCGACAAAACAACTCGTTAGAACGGTTCAGTTGAGCTTGAATCTCGGCAGCCGCGGTTCGCCTCGCAGATGAAGAAGCCGCCTCAAGATCTCTCTCGCGATTCGAGTTCAGAGCCGACAACTTTGCCTCCAGTTCGACAATTTTCTCCTCGTCCTTCTTCTTTTCAAGACCAACTCTTTGAAGATGCTTGCCCAAGTTGTCAAAGCTCTGCCTATACGCGTCGCGCTCGACAGTGAGTACGTTCATTTTATCTGCAACTTGCTTATTTTCGGCTTCTTCCTTTTTCTTAACCTCGTCGATAAAGGCCTGCCTAGACCTCGCCTCCTGATCATACGCTATGATCATTCTGTTGCAATGAGCGACAGCCTGCAGAAGGGTCAAAGTATGAGGAAGGAAGCAAGATGGAACAGATAGAATAATGGGAATTTACCTTGGCCTGGCGAGACGCGAATTCCTTGTAGAGCTTGCTCTTTATCAACATTTTCGGGATTGGGATGTTGTCGCCAGGGTATGTGATCTTAGCCATTAAGGCGGCCGCGGCAGACGGATCGTCATAGAGTTTGACGGACCTTCCAGATCATGGACCTGGTGGAATGGGCTCGTCTAAGCGCAGAGTCGGCAGCTCTCGACGAGTTGCCTTTGCCTTTGTCGGAGGCGGAGTGTTTTCATTTCCAAATCAGCTGGTTCTCGGACTCGATGAGCTCGTCAGTAATGGTAATTGTCTGCGAAGGAATGACGGCCAAAGGACCACTTGCATCTACAGCTGCCGCTTCGTCATTGTCTGCAGCAGGAGTATTTTCCTTGGCTACACTTCGTTCTGACGTTTCGGCGACAAGAGTAGCTATATTTGGATCGATCTTTTTCTTGGCCTTCGCGGATGTCTTCTTGGCGATATCGCGGAAAGAGGGTCGGTTCGGCATGATGTCGAGATCTTCAGACTCACTTTGATAAAGACAATCTTCCTCGTCGTTTAGAGCAGACTTGCGAGCTCGAATAACCCTCTGAATATGGAAGTGGCGGATCCAAAAACACTCCCGAGCCTTAAGCTTGTTGAACAGGTCGCCGATTCCAGGGACGGGAGTGCCTAACGGTCTGCGAGCTGTGAAAACAATTGTACAACAAGTTAAGATAAAGCATATAAAGGAGGCAGTTCACGCGATAACTTTAAGGAATTCTACCAAGAGTTCCCCACTTTGCTACCGCCGGGTTTTGTTCTTCAACAGACACGGCCGATATCGGCACAAAGAAAAAGAATTATCGCCAATTATGGTCATTGTTTGGAAATTCGTCAATAATGTTATACTGGGAGCGGCTCGCCAGAATATATAACCTCTTGCCGCTCGAGTCGACGTTCTTACGGAATTCGAGAAAATTATGAAGATGACGGACTCCGATGGGCTCGCCACATTTGGCAGCTCGCGTCAGAAGTCCGACCAGTTGACGAATTCCTCTTGTATTGATCTGCGCGAGCGCGATGCGATGAACCCACATATACCGCAGAATCGTCACTGGAATAGGGAGTGTAAGGTAACAATCCCTAAACCAGCATTCATACGCAGTGAATGTGCCGGCAGGTAGGTTGTCTTCTCGCTGCCCAATGGATGGCACAATCATCTCGACCGCATCGGGGATTTCGCATCCTAGGCGAATGGTTGCCAGGGAATCCTCGTCACACCATGAAGAGCCTGGAGGTAGGCGTTGTTTTCGCCTCGACTTCGTCTTCTTGACTTTGGTTACTCCGGATCCAATCCAGGCCTCCAATCTTTCTGCTTCTACAAGAGGGTTGTATGCCCAGTTGCGTTCTTCAATTTTTACTTGGAGAGGCGGCTCGGCAGGACTGAGCGACTCGTCACGAATATGTGGAATTTCAACAACTTACCTTTGCTCATTAGCAGCAAGAATCTCGCCAATCTGCGAAGGTCGCGAGGTGCCAACTCCCTCTTGGAAGTCCATTCCTGGAGCTCGCGTCGGTGAAACAGTCCCCCTCGTCTTGCGACTTTTGCCTTAAGACGGGGGTGGGATAGGAGAACAAGTCCGCAAGGGGAGAATTACTTCTGGCTCGGTCCTCTCGGCCAGAAGTACTCTCTTCCTCTCAACCACGGAACTGACCGTAACTTGAACTCGCGTCAGCTAGCGACTCGCTATTGTCGGAATACTCCCAGATCAATCTTTCCCTCTCGGGGAGCTCGGCAAATCTCGCAGATACGATTGAATTCATTGACGACATGATTTTTCGGATCAAAAAGGGGATTTTTCAGTTTTCCTCACAAGAACACGGCGGCGGCGAAGTGATGGGACGGCTAAAACCCTAGCAAAAGTTTGAAAGGAAAAACGAGAGAAAAGGGGGAAAGAGTACCTGTTTCGGAGAAATGGAAATTATGAGAGATATCTGAGGAACATCGCTCTTTATATAGGCATGTTGCTGATCAAGTTTCGAGGTGGGCCTCATTTCAAAATGGGTCGAAGATCAGGGCTTAGAATATAACGGTTTCAAGGAGGTTTACACCAACTTGTGATCCCGCGGTTTTGAATTAGCTCAAAACGCGACCCCTCGAGCTCACCTTTAAGTTAATTCGCGACTTCAGAGCTTCGCGCTCTCAAGACCTCGATTCTCAGGGATTGCCATGGCCTCGCAATGTCTCTAAAGTTGATCAAATCGCGCCCTCTTAACTTGTTCAGATCGATCTATGGTTTCGTAATGATCATATGGCGAGAAGAAGGCATAGTCGCAAAATGACATTTTGTCAAATCAGTTCGCGACCTCGCTCCTTACTTCTTCAAATCGGTTCGAGACCTCGCTGCTTACTTCGGCAAATCAGTTCGCGACCTCGCTGCTTACTTCGCCAAATCAGTTCGCGACCTCGCTGCTTACTTCGCCAAATCAGTTCGCGGCCTCGCAGCTTTATTCCCTCAAGTCGGCTCACGATTTCACGGTTTCAAATTAGCTCGCAAATTGATTAAACAGTCAGCTCGCAGATTTGGAACACATCCATCTCGCCGTCTCGCATCTTCAAGCAGCTCGCGGATAACGAGCGCGATCAGCTCGCGGATAACGAGCACGATCAGCTCGCGACTTCGCAAGTTCAAGATCGACTCACTGATAATGTCGAATCAGAAGAATCGCTAACTGTAGGGGTCAAATCTCCCCAGATGCGATGTAGACTTAGGGGTCAAATCTTCCCAGAAGAATCGATAAGCCTAAAACGACTAAAGTATACGTCAAACCGGCCCAGTGGTCAAGCCCAGAAGATAGAGGCCCATTAAAGGCCCAACTGACTTCGTCCAAACCGTAGACTTCCTGTGTAGACTTCCATTTTTAACCGTAGACTTCCTGTGTAGACTTCCAATCAGTCGTTGGAAGTCTACGTTGAATGAGCTAACTAGTCACCAAATGAAAAAAATAGATTTGCCCCATCAATATTAGTCTTAAACATGTTAAACTTACACAGATGATGGAGAAATAGGTACCACACATGTGAGAACAAAAAAAACATCAAATCTCTTTCTAAAATAACATATAATTAGGTTTTAAAAATGAATGTGTATTGTAGACTTCCAGGGAAGTCTGAAAAAAAAATTCAAACTTCTGGTCAAATGCAAAACTACCCTTTGCAGACTTCCAGGAAAGTCTACGGCTGTGAAGACTTCCCTGGATGTCTGCAAAGCGTTTGCCTAAAATGCAAAAGTACCCCCCTGTAGACTTCCGTTTGACAGATTGAAAGTATACACGGGAAGTCTAAGGATAAAAACGGATGTCCAGATTTTGCATTTGACCAGATTTTGACTTTTTCCAGAGAAGTCTGCAAAGAAAAGAAGACTTCCTAGGAAGTCTTCACAGAAAAGTAGACTTCCTAGGAAGTCTGCAATGAAAGTCGGCATCCGTACAAGGTACTTTTGCAATTGCCGGAAGTTCGCAAATGGAATGTGAACTTCCCTGGAAGTCTGCAAAAAATAAGGGTAGTTTTCCATTTTACCAAATTCGTAGACTTTAGTAGTAGACTTCCTTGGAAGTCTACACAGTCTTCTGGAAGTCTGCAAATATTGGTCAATGTTTTACTTTTGTGGTCAAATGCAAAACTACCTCTTTTTCTGTGTAGACTTCTAGGGAAGTCTACTTTCCAATTTTCAAATGCAAATCTACCCTTACTTTTTTGCACACTTCAAGGGAAGTCTACATAAAAAAGTCAAATCTTTGGTCAAATGCAAAACTAACCTCTTCTACGTGGCACTATTTTTTTGTTTCCAAAGGAATCATGCAGACTTCCTAGGAAGTCCACTTTGTATTTTTTGCATAAATGGTCAAATGCAAATCTTCCCTGTTCGTTGACTTGTGGAAGTCAACACAGAAAGTCTATGAATTTCAGATCTTAAATTTTGAACTAGTTTACAATCCTAAAGCTCCATCGATCTGTGACATTACGGGGTGATTTCCCATCGTTCTTGAAGGTTTCAAAAGACGATTAACATACTGTACGAAAGCCCCGACTCTCAGCTTTCTAGCGATACTAATTTCATTTCTATTGGAGTTGCAAGTAGAAAGTTATCGTTGTTTCTGTACACTGCAATTTTCTAGATCTGAAATTTTGATTTTGCAAGTTTCGGTTTTTTTTCATACGTTGAGCTCGTTTTTCGCTTCCTCCACCACTGGAACTTGAAAATATAACCGATATTGAAGAATCTATGGTGTGTTAAAACAAGATTTGTGTGAAATCGTGACAAATTATTTTGAAAAAGAAACTTAAAGAGATTTATGTATGAAATTGTAGAGGGGAACAAAGGAAACACAACAAGAAATACTTGCATTGATAGCATTAAGTTATAGAACGATTTACAGGAATGCTATTGTAGATGAGTTTGTAATTGGGGTACTATATCATAGCATTTTAAAAACGCTGTGAAAAAATTTTATTAAGCGCGAAACTAAACTCACTTAGTCCGCCAAACACTTAGCCAAAATTTCCACTTTACTTTACCAAAAAAAGAAAAACATTTCACTACCTGTACTCTTTTTCCCCTCTTTCTTGAGCCTTCTTTGTCGAAAAACCTAAGACAACCAATTTGTGAGACCCACCAATTTCTACTTTGCGACCCTGAAATCGCTTCCACCAGCCACCAATTTAACTCACTGGCGCCGTCGTTCAACGGCGCCGTCGTTGAAAGTAGCCGCGACACTGAGGGTGAAGAGGGTGAAGAGAAGAAAGAAGATGATTTTCTGAAATCATTTGACATGGGTTACCAGAAGATTCATGCATGTGTCAATGATTGTTGTCTATTCAGAAAAAAAGTACAAGACGCTTAATAAGTGTCCTAAATGCAAGACTTCTAGGTGGAAGACTAACATGCAAACAGGTGAAGTAAAGAAAGGTGTTCCACAGAAAGTATTAAGATACTTTCCGATTATACCAAGGCTGAAGAGAATGTTCAGATCAGAGAAAATGGCCAAGGACTTAAGGTAGCATTTCACTAACAAGAGCAGTGATGGGAAACTTCGACACCCTGTAGATTCATTTACTTGGGATCATATGAACGACAAGTATCCTTCTTTTGCAGCTGAAGAAAGAAACATGCGGCTTGGACTTTCCACGGATGGATTTAATCCATTCAATATGAAGAACACCAAGTATAGTTGTTGGCCTGTTTTGCTAGTAAACTACAATTTGCCACCGGATTTTGTGTATGAAGAAGGAAAACATCATGCTTACGCTACTGATTCCTGGACCACAACAGCCTGGTAATAGCATTGATGTATACTTAGAACCTCTTATAGAGGATCTAATTCATCTCTGGAATAATGGAGAGTTGATGTATGATGCCTTCAGCAAATCTACTTTTACTGTTAAGGCAATGTTGCTTTGGACGATTAGTGATTTAATTCATCTCTGGAATAATGGAGAGTTGATATATGATGCCTTCAGCAAATCTACTTTTACTCTTAAGGCAATGTTGCTTTGGACGATTAGTGATTTCCCGGCATATGGGAATCTTGCAGGATGCAAAGTAAAGGGTCAAATGGGATGTCCTTTATGTGGGAAAAATACAAACAGCATGTGGTTAAAGTTCAGCCGAAAACATGTATACATGAGTCATAGAAAGGGTTTGCCACCAACACATAGTTTCAGAGGAAAGAAGTCGTGGTTTGATGGTAAAGCTGAACATGGGAGAAAGGGAAGGATATTAAGTGGCCAGGAAATTTCTCAAAACCTGAAAAATTTCAAGAATGATTTTGGAAATCTGAAAAAATCTGTCCGTAAGAGGAAAAGTACAGATTGTACTGGAATGATGTCTAATAGTGAGGATTTATCCACTGATTCATCTGAGGATGAAGATGAGGAAATAAGTTATAATGTCTGGATTTCAGTTTATAAATTTTATCTACTTCTGTCCTTTATTTGATTGCAGGCCAGGTTTGAATTAGATGAGGAGTACCAAAAGACTGCAGCGCTTTATCAGATGAATTGTATATGGAGGTCATCGAAATCAATATTGGTTAAGGCTATTAGGGAAGCTGAGAATAACCAAGAAAGGATGAAGCTGCGGCCTAAGAATGTGGCACCAGTTGATTGGTGTAAATTTGTCAAGCTCAAAACGAGTGCTGCATTTAAGGTATTAAATTTCAGTTAAGTTTTTGATGAGATAGTATATCAATATTAACAATCATTTAATTTGTTAGGTGGTGAGCGATAGCTACAAGGCAAGAAGGCAGAAACAAATTCCTCACACTACAAGTCGCAAAGGAATTGCTAGACTAACTGAAGAGTTGGTAAGCATACTAAAATTATGTTGCTACTCTCATAAGTTTTAATATTCTTTCAACTGATAAAGGCAGTTTTTTGGTATAGAAAAAAAATAGTTCAGACCCATCTGAAGTGACAAGGTTAGATGTGTGGGTGAAGTTGCGTACCAAAAAGGATGGGACACCAGTGAATACTAATGCTGCTGAAAAGATTGTGAGTTGTTTTTAAATCTGTAAATTAACTTATGTTTAAATCAGTTGTAGTTATTTTTTATTTGGTTTTGCTGTGACATATTGGCATATAAATATGTAAATTATGATTTGCAGAAAAAGGCAGCTGAACTTAAGAAGTCTGGTAGTCCATCAAGTACCGCAAATGGAATAGGAGATGCTCTTACCCAACTTTTAGGTTCTGATAATCCTGGTCGAATGAGGGAAATGGGTAGAAACATGAACAAAACCAAACTAGCTTGTTTCCAAATGAAGCATAAGATTTTTACTGATATGTAAGAGAATCAAAAACATCTCTAACAAACAGTCCATGAGCTACGAGATGAGATTGACAAAATAAAGAACCAGGTTAGGTAGAGACTTTCTTTTTGTTTGGTTAACTGCTATATTATTATATGTTCGAATTAAGAACTTTTTATATATGTTACAGAGACAAGAAACTAAGATTGGTGAAAACTCAGCAGCAAGAGTAAGTATTGTAATTTATAAGCAAGTACAGATTTCTTTATAATTTCTTAGAATATGACATGTTTTTATTCTACTAACTATTTTGTAGAGTGTGAACAAAGGATCACAACCTAAGTGTGTCTTGATTGATTGGGCTGGTGATTATGCAAACGTTGCTGAGGGACGCATTATTTCTTCTGATCCAAAGGATATGGTGAATAACAGTCCATTAGGCCCTTACGATCTTAAAGTACTAGTTGAGACTGCTACTGTACCAGAAGCATCCCTTTGGAGACTTGCTCATCAAATTTTCACATTTGAAGATGTTGTTGGACATATGATTGCCTGGCGTGCCAAAAAGTGTGTTAATCTAGAACAGGAGCTGCAGCAAGATGATATTGCAACACTGGTAAAGTTTTTTTTACTTTATCATGACTTGATTAGTATCAGTTAACATACTTAGGTTATTGTCACAATGTGTTTGACATGGTACAAGGAATGATTCATTGAACAAATGCAAACTACTCGACTTGTCGAATGATGATGTAGTTGTTGCTCAAGGACGTTGGCTATCAAAAGATCCAAAGGCATTGGTGAATAGACTTCTAATAGGACCAAAGGTTGTTAAATTATTTGTTGATGAGGTGCATCAGTCCAAGACATTTATATGGAGAGCTACGATGGAAGTGTCATACCTTGAGGACTGTTTACTGTCTTTTGTTGTATGGCCTTATTGCAAAGTTGTATTTGAAAACACCGACACAGATGGAGCATGTCAAAAAGCTCCAGTTCATAAATCTGCATCAATTGATTAATCAGGAGAAAAATCAGCATCAACAGTTCTAAAATCTACAGAAACAGGTGAGAAGTCCCATATTGATACAACTACAACAACATGTCAAAAATCTGCAGCAACAAAGACGAAGTCTACAACATCGGGTCAAAAATCTGCAGCAACATCAAAGGAGAAATCTACAGCAGCAACTTCTAAATCAGGAGAGAAGTCTCTAACAAAAGGTTCAAAATCTCCTGCAACTGAAATTGAACTAGCTTCACAGTCCCCTCTTCGGAGATCTCCGGTAAATAACAACACATGTTATGAATTTATTATAATTAGTATTCTCTCTTTATTAAATGGTTTATATTGTAAACATGTCAGAGAAAAAAACATAGGTGGAGGTATGAAGGAAAATCAGAAGTGTAAGCTGGTGGATATTAGCGGACAGAAGCGGATTGTTGCTGAGGGACGTGTGCATAAAACTGACCCGGAGCATAAGGTCCACTCTGTTCCATTGGGTCCTAATGCTGCTAGTGTTTGGATTGATAAAGTGAAGGTAGATGATGCAGCAGTCTGGAAGACATCAGATGAGATCGAGTTTATGAGAGATGCACTTGGTTCACCTATCGCTTGGCCAACTGATAAATTGGTTGTCTATTGACTGGTAGAAATTGAGGTAAGTGTTAGAAATTGATGATTGTGAGTTGAGTATACATGTTATGCAGATGTTATTACAAAACTAATGATGAAAGAAATTTTCTTTGCAGGGAGTGAAGCAACTTTGGTCCAGCTAGTCTAACTAGCTACTTTTGTTTAGTTTAAGAATATGTTAATGAACTATGTGTTTTGGATTCAGACTTATGTTTTATGCTAGATTGGTTTCAGACTTATGTTGCTTCTTTTGGATTCAGACTTATGTTGCTTCTTTTGGATTCAGACATGTTTTATGGTTTCAGACTTATGTTGTATGGTATTTTGGATTCAGACTTGTTTAGTGAAGGATTTATATTTTATTAATTATATTATGCAAATTATAATAATAGATAGCTATATTAAAATACATATAATAGCAAAAAAAAAAACATTATCTTCATATATTATAGCGCTAAACATTAGTTCTCAAAAACTATATTACAACATATTCGTAGCTATTAATAAATTAAGTATGGCAAAATCTATGAGCCATCGTATCAACATATATTATAGCACTACAGATGACTTGTTAAATAATAAAATTGAGAAAGCGATAAGGATATAATAGCAAAAAAAAATGAGATGATAAAATATATCACAGCATCAGATCTTTGCCATTATATGTAGATCTATCGTAGCACATAGTAATAGCTATTAAAAAAAACATTACCCAAAAATATATTGCTATAAGATAATAATTAACAGCATACAGAAAACGTTATGTTATCTACATATATCATAGCATAAGAAATTTGCTATCGTAGGGGTGACCTCTACCACAGCTGCGGATGACACATCATTTACTGTAACGCTATTAATAACATATTATAGCGTAAATCACGTGCTATGAATGTTCATTTTTCTTGTAGTGAAATAAGTAATAAGGATAATAGAAAAGCATTAAGAGTTCAAAAATTAGTTGTTGAGCCATTATGAGCTTGAAATTGGTTGTTCATGGTGGTTGGAAAATTGATGAAGATGACATTACTGTAAATAGTTTGATTTCTGTAGGATTGTTGAGACTTTTCATCTTTCATTGGAAGTCTACGAAACACAAAAGGAAGTCTATGTAATGGCAGTTTTGTAAATAAATGGACAGTTTAGTGGCAAAGACTCAAAAAATAGAAGAGAGAGAAAAAGGGGTGTAGTTTTGCAATTGACCAAGAAAAAGAGTGTAATTTAGAAAAGATCCCTAAAACAAATGAGAAATACGCAAGACTGAATTTACTTCATCTTCAACAACATGGTACAGTGTTGGTACAATATCCACTTCTTTTGTCTTTCAAATTTATCTCAATTTTTAATTAATTGGATGTTCTTTTTTTTACTAAATTTTGATTTTATTTTTCTATGATGTAGGAATTAAATTAGACAAATTTTATAAAATAAAAGATATTTGAGAAAACGATCCAAAAAACAATTGGATTTCATAACTTCCCTTACACTTTCAACTTTCAAGTCTCGCTTGCGAATTTCTTCTTCTTTTTTTCTTCCTAGCCATTAAAATTGTCTTTTATGCTTTTTGTATTCAAATGTAATTTTGTTTTCAGAATTAAAAAAATATATTATCTAGAGTATCAACTAAATTACTATTAGTCATCGTAATATTTATGTACATCTAGACATCCATTTAGTTCGGATTGGACAAAATCCCGTCAAATCAAATCGGAAAAACCTAAAACCGAACAAAAAAATGTATCGGGTTATATCCTCGGTCCTAGTAAATTAACCAAAAAAAATGTTTTACGTCAATTAGAAATATTTTTTGTAATACCAATCATACGTTTGACTATGTATGATATTTTGGTTAAATTTGTGTTTTAAACTCTCTTTACCTTGGTGAAATCGGACCCACTTTCCAGTAACTTCTTGCAGTTTTTACTTTTTAACTATTGTGTCTTCTTGCAGTTTCACTTTTCAGTTTTCACCATTTTTGAACAGAGCTTTAAAGAAGGAACAAAAAAAACAATTTAAAAATTAATAGTAAGAGGCAAAAAGAACAACCTTAATTAATAGTAAGACTATAGTTAAAAAACAATTTAACTATAGTCTCTGGTGATTCTGAACTGCATCGAGTTTCCCAGATTTTGGTTTGAATTTTCCCAGTGACTGTGAAATTTGATTTTGTTTTCTCAAACTTTCATCATGCTTGATTTTGCCTTCCTAATTTTCCTGCATTTTCCTGGTGAATATTTAGTATAAGACTGATAGAGAATCATAAAATATACGAAGAGATCTGTTTAACAATATTGTAACTGAAAATGTAATTTTCATCATGTTGATTCCTTGGCTAGTCCTGCAAATTTCTATTCCTTGTCTATGATCAAAAACCTTATTTCTTCTTATTTCAGGGATCAGTATGGATTGAAACATTCTAGTGTGACCTGAATCTAATGATCTCGATGCCAGATTTCTCGCTTCAGTACAATCGTGGATTTTCTACTTGATTTGGCTGAAAAAAATGAAGAGATTATTATGGTGGACTTCTCGTTACATGAATGTTTATGTTCTTGACAGTGTACAGATACGTCGACTTGAATACTACTCCTGTTGGAAAGACTTACATCACTGCTTCTCCTGTGACTCCGAACATCACTCTTCCTCTCGAATGGCTGCGGATTACCATCCCTGACTTCATGAACGAAGCGAGGAGTAGTCAAGAAGCGATCTCCGGTGATGATATCGCTATTGTTTCGGGTCTATTTGTTGGGCAGAACGTCTCCAAAGAAGAGAAAAAGTCTTTGCTTAATTGGAACAGACTAGGAAGCTTAGTTGATAATGCACAGAGCTTAGTGAATGGAGTGGATGCCATTAAAGAAGCTGGCATTGTTTGGGAGAGTCTCTTGTCGGTTGTTGAAGCCAAGAAAGGAGTCGATGTAAACGAAAACCAAACGAGGAAAGGAAAAGAAGAGCTGTGTCCTCAGTTTTTAAGCAAAATGAAGTAAGCTGAAGTTGAAAATCCCGTGCGGTGTTGTTGGTAGCTTCCGGATTGATTTAACCGGACAACCGCTTCCGGTTATTGTACATTACAATGTCAGGCTTCTTGGTGATAAGTCAACGGAGGATCCTGTCATTGTTTAAATCAGTTGGACGGTTTCTCGTGATTGGGGCGCTGAGGAACGGTGTCCAAATCTTGATCCAGATATGATTAAGAAAGTGGATGACTTGGATCAATGCGACAAGGTGGTTGGTAGAGAAGTAAACCGAACTTCTCCCAGTAGTTTGCAATCCAACACTTCAAGGGGGATTCCAGTAGCTAGGGAAGCAACTAAACATGAAAGATAGTATCAGTTAAATCTCTTCACCTTTTGTTGTTTGTGTTTGATAGTATCAGTTAAATCGATTTTTTTTCAGGAAATGAAAGCTTTATGTGCATTATATTTCATCTTGTTGCTTGTTACGAAGGAGATGTGAGTCAAAATAAAGAATTAGAGAACCCTTTTTGAGGTCTTATGGTTTTTTGGGAATTTTAGGATTATACAAAGGAATCTAGGAGGAAGCTTGTGCTGTTTTTTTGCTATGCTAATCTTGAATTAGAGAACGAAGAGTATGATTTGGTGTGAGGATTTGATAATCAAGTCTTAGATTCGTCATTGGAGATGAATCATGTCCCATGCTTAACCATTCCTTATGGATTCAAGCTCGTACGAAAATCCATCAGCTGCAATATGTGGATTCTTCATCACTTCCTGAAGTATGGGACACATGAAGACACTCGGTATGTCATTCGGATCTCCGTCATCGATATTTGAAGAAGAAGAAGAAGAAGATGATACCACAAACGTGTTTTCCAAATAAATTAGTTTAGGTAACAACAATATTAATTCCTACATTTTAGTAAAGTATAATTTATTTGATACATACACCGATGGGTTATAGTATTTAGTTTTTGTACTTCAAGAATGAACAATTATTAACCTCCAGCAAAATTGGTTACATGTCCTCCGCATTCTTATTTGAAGGCATTAGTTTGAATGTATGGAGTGACAACTAAATCACTATTACAAATGTAATTTTTGTTTTCAGAATTGATAAAATATCATCTAAAGTATCAACTAAATCACTATTACGTAGTCATCATAATATTTATATACATCTAGACATCCAATCAGTTTAGAGTCGCCAAAATCTCGTCAAATTAAATCGAAAAATCCTAAAACGGAACAAAGTTTTAATTGTTGTAATCTTTTTTGTTTACAAACCAAATTTGAAACCTAAAACCGAAAAATTTGGTTCAGTCTATTGAATCGGATTATATCCTCGGTCCTAGTATATTAACCAAAAATAATTTTTTAAGTTGATTAGTAATATACGTCTGAGTGTTATGAAACTGAATGATTCAATTTTATTATTTTGTGAATAAGAGTACATATATATAGGTGATTACATATCCAAGTAAGAATAGGAAACAAGGAAATAAGGAAACACTCATTAAACTATATGGGTTTTGGTATTGGGCCGGTTATGGAGATTCATCCTTAATGATTTATAACACTTCCCCTTGGATGACATAACCGTGCCAGATGCTAAGTAGAGATCTCTGTAATACGCTGGGGTATGCTGCCTCATTAAAACCTTACCAGGAAAACCCAGTGGGACAAAACCATGGTGAAGGAAAAAGAGTACAACACGTATTACTCCCCCTGTTCTAAGCATCATTGAAGATCCTTGAGTCTTCTCATTCCAATCTGATGTATGAGCTTCCTAAACGTCGATGTTGGCAAAGACTTGGTGAATAAGTCTGCTGAATTGTCGCTGGATCTGACTTGTAAAACTTGAACTTCACCGTCCTTTTGTAGTTCATGTGTGAAGAAGAACTTTGGCAAAATGTGCTTTATCCGGTCGCCTTTGATGTAGCCATCCTTAAGCTGGGCGATGCAAGCTGCATTGTCTTCGTACATGATGGTTGGTTCTTTGTCTTCAACCATGCCACAATCTGATCTGATATGTTGAGTCATCGACCTTAACCACACACACTCATGGCTGGCTTCATGAATTGCAAGGATTTCTGCGTGATTGGATGAAGTGGCTGCAATGGTTTGCTTCATGGAACGCCATGATATTGTTGTACCTCCATGTGTAAATACATAACCTGTCTGCGATCTAGCATTATGAGGATCTGATAAGTAACCTGCATCAGCAAAACCAACTAAACCTTGCATGTTATGGTTAGTATAAAATAAACCTAAATCCTTTGTTCCTTGTAGGTAACGCAAGATGTGATTAATACCGTTCCAGTGCCTTTGAGTTGGACATGAGCTAAATCTAGATAGGATATTCACGGCAAAACATATATCTGGTCTAGTGTGGCTAGCCAAATACATTAAGGCTCCTATGGCACTGAGGTATGGCACTTCTGGACCGAGAATTTCTTCATCGTCCTTCTTTGGACCGAATGGATCACTATCCAATACAAGGCTTCTCACAACCATTGAGCCTGGTCCATCATAAATCTCTTGAGTACTTTATCAGTATATGCCAATTGATGCACAAGGATTCCATTATTCACGTACTCAAGTTGCAATCCCAAACAGAATGTCGTTTTACCTAGGTCTTTCATTTCAAACTCTTTCTTTAGATATTCAACTGTTTGGGCGATTTCCCCAGAGGTACCAAGGATGTTCAAATCATCCACGTATACTGCTATGATTACAAATCCTTTGTTTGCAAACTTCTTTATAAAAATACATGGACTTATGGGGTCGTTCTTATAACCTTCTTTGACTAGGTACTCACTCAATCTATTGTACCATATACGCCCACTTTGTTTAAGTCCATAAAGGGATTTGTTCAGCCTTATGCATTATTGTTCTCGATAACCTTTCTTATCTTTGAGCTCTATACCCTCTGGAAATCTCATGTAAATTTCATTATCCAGTGGACCATATAAATATGCGGTTACAACATCCATTAGCCGCAAATCAATCTTCTCTCTTATAGCCAGACTTATCAAGAATCTAAATGTCGTAGCATCCACCACAGGGGAGTATGTCTCCTTATAATCAATTCCTGGTCTTTGTGGAATCCTTGTGCAACAAGCCGTGTCTTATATCTCACGATTTCATTATGTTCATTTCTCTTCCTCACAAAGACCCATTTGTGTCCAACTGGTTTTACATCGAATGAGGTCTTAATTATTTGACCAAACACATTCCTTTTCCTTAATGAATTCAACTCCACGTTTATGGTTTCTTTCCATTTTAGCCAATCAGATCTATGAGTGCACTCTATTATTGACGTGGGTTCCTGATCCTCCTTTTCTATTTCAAGTGCTACCTTATAAGCAAATACATCATTTATGTCGACATCTTTTCGGTTCCATTGAGTTCCAGACATGATATAGTTTATTGAGATCTCATTATTGTCATAACCTTCAGAACCTTGAGATTTGGCATCCCAAACCTCAATGATTGGTTCTTTAGAATCAGCCGTGGCTATGTCTGTGGTTTCCTGAACCTCGGTTTCAATCTTTGCACCTTTCTTTGATTTCCGAGGGTTCTTATCTTTGGAACATATTAGTCTACCACGTTTCTTACGTGCTGTAGACTCTGTAGCAACTTGATTGTGTTCCTTTTTGAACATCAATACGTACTGGTGCATTACAAGCTGGTATGTACGATTTTATAACTTTCTTTAGGTCAGCAAAGGAATATGGCAATTGATTAGCTAGCTTTTGTAAATGTATTATCTTTTAGACCTCTGATTCACATTCCAGAGTCCAAGGATCTTGCCATGTTAAGGATGTTTGATTCCATGATATTTCTTTAACCAGCTTGTTAGTCTCACCACCTAATGTAGGATATATCATTTCATCAAACTGACAATCTGCATATCTTGCCTTAAATAGATCACCCGTGGTTGGCTCTAGATACTTAATAATGGTAGGAGAATCAAATCCAACATATATTCCCATCCTCCTTTGAGGTCCCATCTTTGTTCTCTGTGGTGGTGCAATGGGTACATAAACGGCACACCCAAATGTCTTTAGATGGGAAATGTCTGGCTCATGACCCGTGAGTAATTGGGATGGAGAATATCTATGCTCACTAGATGGCCTGATGCGTATAAGCTCTGCTGCATGTAATACTGCGTGTCCCCAAGCAGATACTGGAAGCTTCGACCTCATGAGTAATGGTCGAGCAATCAATTGGATCCGTTTAATGAAGGATTCAACCAATCCGTTTTGTGTAAGGACATGTGCCACGGGATGTTCCACACTTACCCCCATGGACATACAGTAATCATTAAACTCTTGGGAAGTGAATTCACCAGCATTGTCTAGACGTATAGTCTTAAGTGGAAAATCTGGAAAGTGGGCTCGCAGACGAATTATCTGGGCAAGTAATCTAGTAAACGCCAAGTTTCTAGTTACTTTGACTGGTGATGGCCTTATAATGAGTTTCCCTTGTGAACATGCTACACACGTGAGATTCTTAGGGAAAACTCGTTTTTCTTTCAAGGTGTGCCCTTTGGAATTTGAGATAAGCTTACGCATCATGTTAGAACCGGGATGGCCAAGCCGGTCATGCCATGTAGTGTATCCAGTAAACATCTTGTTTATGACATTATTAGCCTCAATCATATTGATCTTTGCATAGTAAAGGCCAGTAGATAACGCAGGTGTAGTCTCTAAGACCTTCTTATGGCCTTGGGTGATCTCAGTAATAACTAGGGATTCTATGCTCCCTTCACCCTGAGTTTCAATATGGAAACCATTCAAACGAATATCTTTGAAACTCAATAAGCTTCTTTTAGAGCTGGGTGAATATAGAGCATCTGATATTTCAAGATGAGTCCCCTTAGGTAAAAGAATATGGGCCTGGCCGTAGCCTTCAATTAGACTAGCTATACCCGCAATTGAGACTATGTCTGAAACATGCATTTTATTTATAAGCTCAAAGCAAATCAATCATAAACCAAATCATAAAGCATAAATAAAAAACAAAGTCATAGAAATAAAACAAAACACTAGATGTCGAAATCAATTAGACTCTTTTAGGCAATCTGAAATCTCATATTCCATTAGGTCATCATTCTCATGGTTGAAGTCTCCTTCACCATCGTGATGAACTGAATAAGCTTCTGGATTCTTTTCCAAACTCTCTTGATAGAGATCAACAAGGTACTCAGGAGTTTTGCACTTCTTTGGGGTCTTATTTCACTATTCATTATCAATAACTCATTGTTTTGCTCAGCAACTAGCAAACAAGAGATTAGACTTGCATATGTAGTAAATCCCTTTTCACGATATTGTTGCTGACGCACAATGTTATTTGTGTGAAAGGTCGAGAATGTTTTCTCTAGCAAGTCATTATCAGTCACCTCCTCACCACATAGTTTCAAGATTGAAACGATTTTAAACAAAACTGAGTTATACTCATCCACAGTTTTAAAATCCTGGATTCTGAGATTCATCCAGTCAAATTGGGCTTTAGGTAATAGCACCGTTTTCTGATGATCATATCTGGATCTCAACTCTGCCCAAAGGTCCAGAGGATTCTCAATAGTGAGGTACTGATTCTTGAGACTCTCAACAAGGTGATGGCGTATGATTAAAATCACCTTATACTTCTCTCTTTCAGAGGTATTGTTGTCCTCAATAATACATTCACCAAGTCCCCTTGACTTTAGGATAATCTTAGTATCCAATGCCCATTGCAAGTAATTTTCACCCGAGGCATTCAGTGCAGCATATTCAAGATTGTTGATTTTCGACATCTTATGCAAATAGATCAAAACAAGTATACTATTTCAATACGTAATCATGCATACAACTCAACGAGTGTTTTATGTATGCAAACCTATCATGCAAATTCTACACCGTTCATGATGATCGAAATTTAATATGTCCGAATTTTAAGCAAAGCATGTTAGGTCAATTAAATATGATGCAGTTTCAGTCAATCAGGTTTAACAATCAATGAGATCAATTAATATAATCAAACTAGCAGGTGGGTTCAATTAGATCATGCAACCAAATTCGATTTTGACTAAGAAGGGTTTTCGGGCAGAAGGTTTTATGTCGATCGACGGAAGCCTAGTGTCAATCGACACGGTTCAATTCAAACGACAATTTTAGACAGAGAGTTCTATGTCGATCGACAGAGGTGAAGCCTGTCGATCGACACAGGCTTAATTTAAGCAAAACGTTTTGATTTTAATCGGTTTAGGTTAGATGCAAATTAGGGTTCCATTAAGGTGATAAATTACGAAACAGGATGGAATCAATCAAATAATCAAATAGTAATAAGAACAAGCATGATTCAATTTTAGGGTTTCGGGTTTTCATGAATTTAGGGTTACATGCGATTTTAGGTTTCATAAATTTAGTAATTACGAATCATGGTGAAAGTAATCAATCAATCAAACAACAAGAACGAGCATAATTTAGGATTCAAAACGAGCATGATTAAAACGAGTAAGATTTAGGATTAGGGTTTCTCATAGTTACGGTTTTAACATCAATTAAACGAACATGATTTAGTTTTAGGGTTCTCTCGGATTTTAATGATTTTAGGGTTTCGTTGTTCTTAGGATTTCGATTACTTACCTTAACCTTGTGATTGTTCTTCTAGTTCGCCGTAACCGTTGATAGGCTGTATGAACTACTTCTAGTTCGCCGTAACCTTTGATAGGCTATATGAACTCGGACTTGAACAGTAACGCCGGAAGAACAGTACCGATGAGCAGTGACGCGTGAACAGTACCGATGAACAGTACGCGTGAACAGTAACGATGAACAGTAATCGCGTTTTTGTGTTTTTAGGGTTTTAGGGAGCAACTCGTGCTGATAACGTGTTATGAAACTGAATGATTCAATTTTATTATCTTGTGAATAAGAGTACATATATATAGGTGATTACATATGCAAGTAAGAATAGGAAATAAGGAAACATTCATTAAACTATATGGGCTTTGGTATTGGGCCGGTTATGGAGATCCATCCTTAATGATTTATAACACTGAGATATTTTGGATTAAATTTGTATTTTGAATTGCACTTAGAACAAATATGGATAGATACAGTGAACTCTCTTTACCTTGGTGAAATCGGACCCAATTTCCAGTAACTTCTTGCAGTTTTTACTTTTTAACCTTTGTGTCTTCTTGCAGTTTCACTTTTCAGTTCTCACCATTTTTCCGTTTCTGTTCTAGAGCTTTAAAGAATGGAAAAAAAAAACAATTTAAAAATTAATAGTAAGAGGCAAAAAGAACAACCTTCGCTTTCTATTGATGAAAACGAATGACGATGCCTTTGTTCGTGTTGATGAAGTACTACTCTCTTTATCGATGATCAACAACACTCGCGGGTTAATATATGGACTGATCAATTCGGACTCTCATCCAATTCGAAACCCGGATAGCAAATGGTACATCAGTTATGAGGTACAACACAAACCTAACGGGGCCATGTAAGCAATTTAACCGATTTCTGATTCTTTCTAACGAATTTTCGACTTGAAAAACAGGAATGGCCAGAAGAGAAATATCCTCCATGGGCACACGGTCCAGGCTATATTGTGTCCCGGGACATAGCAGAATCGGTTGGTAAGCTTTTCAAAAAAGGAAACTTAAAGGTACTTACTCTATGTTTACTCAAAGTCCATTAAATCGTATTTTGGGATTCAGATATCATGGATTGTGTGTTTCATTTTGAAATTTGGAATAGATGTTCAAGCTAGAAGACGTGGCGATGGGGATATGGATCGCTTACCTGTCGAAACAGGGGCTCCAGCCTCATTACGAGAGCGATGGAAGGATCATAAGTGATGGATGCAAGGATGGTTATGTGGTTGCTCATTACCAAAGTCCTGCAGAAATGACTTGCCTCTGGCGTAAATACCAAGAAACCAAACGCTCTCTTTGCTGCCGCGGTTGGTAAAACGTAAACGCGTTTTTATGAGCTTACGTTTTGGTTCACGTCTGCGTCCAGAGGTACAAAAAGAGAATGTGGCTTTATATCTGTTAATTCTTTGTCATGAAAACATTTGATTTGGTTTGTTTTAGTATTTGTAGATTATAAGATAGTTTAGGTGTATAGTAATGGTTTCAATAGAATGGTCGAAATTTTCATTTGCTAATTTTTTTATTCGATGGGGGGTATATAAAGTCATAGATTTATAGGTGCATATTATAAAATGCAATTTCGTATGTGAATAAAATGTTGTTTATATTGCTTACTCTTCGCAAGTGCTACGTGTCGTGTGACATTAAATAGAGATCTAAAGCCAGTGGCATATAATCGCAAGATTCCGAAAGTACCCTTCTCTTAGTGACATTAGGCAAATCGTAGTCAGTCTAGGCAAAAAGTCACTGAGAAATTTGACATAGTATCTGCTAATGGATAAACATCTCGATAAGATCAATCATTGTCATTCAACTTAAATTATTTTAGGTCCCATTAAGAAAATAACAATTTTCCAGATCTTTCCACAATGAACACTACTTGCATCTCTCTTAAATCTTGAAACACCATTTTCTTCTATAGAGAGAATCAATCTTTTGTTTTGAGATGGCGACAGAACAAGAACCACAAGTTGAAACAGAGACTAATACTTCCTCTGTTTCAAGAACATCTCTAAGGAACAGAGATTTATATCTCTTCTTGCCTTTCCTCTTAGGCTTCTCTGATCAAGAATCATCCAACGTAGACGATAGCGATGTTCCTTCGTTACGCGAGAGAATCGTTTTAGTAAATCCTTTTACACAAGGAATGATTGTGCTCGAAGACTCATCAGGATTAAATCCTCTGCTTCGCGACTTACTTGAATCACGTGAGGAAGGTCATCCTCCAGCGTCCAAAGCTTCGATCGATGCGATGCCGATCGTTGATATTGAGGATGGAGGAGAGTGTGTGATTTGTTTAGAGGAATGGAAAATGGAGGAGGAGATAGTGAAGGAGATGCCTTGTAAGCATAGGTTTCATGGAAGTTGTATAGAGAAATGGTTAGGGTTACATGGGTCATGTCCTGTTTGTAGGTATGAGATGCCTGTTGAAGGAGATGAGGTTGAGAAGAAAAGAAACGATGATGGAGAAACAGAGAGTTGGGTTATGTTTGGTTTTAATGATGGTCGGAGAGTTAGAGATTCTTCTGGTCGTGGAAACGGTGATGTTGAAGGGAACACTAGTGTTTTAGAATAATTGTTTTTTGTTGTTCTTGTTTTGGGGAAAGTTTTATGAGCTTTTTTTTTCACATGAAAATTTGGTTTTTTTGGTCTTAACTTTCTTTTTCTTTGTAATTTCTAATTTGTTTCTTGAAATCATGTATTAATGTTATGGACTTCCTTCTACGTTGCTTATTTTCTAAGAAGAATACCAAATCAGAAAATGAAGATATCAATGTTTTATCTTATGCCAAGAATTTGTACCTTTTTCTTCACTTAGTTGTGGATGCTCACTTTTGAGCAAAGATGTAGGTGCCTTTTTTTTTTTTTTTTGCTAAACAAGATGTAGGTGCCTTTAACAGTTAGAATTGAGCGTAAATTCGTTTTGTCATTCTGCGGTTACCAACGAAAGTAACCGTGTGTTATTTAAGTCCATCAAATATTCCCTTACCCTCCCACAAAAGCTAAATTTTCAATTTAGCTATATATCTAATTAATGAAGACCATACGTATGAAATTTTCATGATGTATATAACATATCATAAGTAATATGTTGGATCATTTTTCTATGTCCTCGAAACTATTTGAACTCTGTCCCGAGTCCTCACCCTTGTGACCTCCAAAATCTCGCTTCTGAATAGGTTGTTCGATGCAAATCGTGTCGTTCCACCTTGTCTTTTCTCGCTCCATCACTTCCTCAAGTGTGATCGATATCCTCATAAGCTTTTAAGAATGGCAATTCGTTTTTGCTTATGAACTCTCTGATGGCGTCAATGAATGGTCAACTGACCTTCTCATCTGTCTAGTTCCTCTGATTTTTGCAAGAAATCTTCTTCTTTTTCAACCTTTTCATTTGTTGAATTCCTTTGAAGGTAGTAACTATTAAACAATAATCGAACACGACACATGTTTACCCACAACTCGGAATTTAATTCTTACACTGCATGGATTTTTTTTGTCAAAATTTGCTACCGTTAAATTCCCTAATATAAATTAGACCGCAAGCCCAAACTAGCATGTTTGAGATCAGGTTGGACCTAAGGGCATGAATATTGCACACACTTATAAGAGTGTCTAAAAACTTTTTGTAATTAAATATATTAAATTTTAGGATCTTTCAGTGTCTAAAATTCGAAAAAGGATCTAATATTGGATACTTTCCGGATTTTAGACACTGAAAGATCCTAAAATTTAATATATTTAATTACAAAAAGTTTTTAGACACTCTCATGAGTGTCTGCAATAATCATGGTCTAATGCGAAGTAATGTTTTTTTTCTTTTCATGGTTACCTTATCTTTCGTTTTCTTTTCACGTTTACCTTAGTATTCGTTTTCATCTCAACAAGATTCTTGATCATCATTTTCATTTTTCTCTACTCAGCTCTTTGATAAATTGCTGAATTCTTGATCGTAATGCCAAGTGGTTTTTTTCGTTCTTCTAGTTGTCTTTTCCAGTTCTCTTTCGCGCATTGGCGCTTTCGTAACTTTTGGGTAACTTTTTCCTCTTTGACTTGAAGTGACAGACAGAGTCTAAGATGCACCGAGATCAGACAATAAAGTTTCTACACCAAGAGCATGTGCATTGGTAACAGTAATTAAGGGTGTTTTAATCTTTTTTTATTTAAATTAATCTTTTTTAATTAAATTTTATGTTTTTGGATTTTAAGGGCATGTTCATTGGAGATCTTATGGTGTCTTATGGGTGTTCTTAAAATATAAAATTATTAAAATTTGAGTAAAAGGAAGAAAGAGAATGTTTTTATGGGGTATATTGAAATATAAAATTAATAAAAGTTGAGTAGATGATGATGAAGTGTTCTTAAAGAGGAGAGAGAGTGTCTAAAATTAGACATTTTTGGAGAGTGTTTTTAATTAAAGTTGAGTAAAAGGATGAAAGAGAAGGTATAAAGTTGAGTAAAAGGATAAAAGAGAAGGTATAAAGTTGAGTAAAAGGAAGAGAGAGTATGTGTTTTAATAATTTTATATTATAAGAACACTTCTTAAGACACGACGGTGTCACCAATAAACATGGCTTAAATAATACAAGGAATCACAATTTTGGATCCTAAATAAGACACTTACACACAATTTTGGATCTTCTTTTCTTTGTTTTAATTGTATTTTAATTATTAGACCTACTAATGTCTCCAATGCACATGATGCTCTTAGTAGCTTACAGAAAGAAAGAAAATTCAAAGGGGATACAAATCTTTCTGCCGACTCTTAGTCCATTTTCATGGTTTTTTCGTGTGTTAAGTTACTATCAAAATGGTTCAAAAAATTGCTTGAGGACCCCAATATCCTAAAATTTAATATATTTCATTCAAAAAAGTTTTTAGACACCTTCCACGGGGTCTCCATTGCACATGCTCTTATTAAGTTTTGGTCTTTGAACGACACATAATCTTATGGGCACTTATCGTGTATCACTCTTCATACAACCAAAATAATATGTATATGTAAAAGTTGTATATGGATTACACCAACATGAGGGAAGAAAAATTATAAATATGTAAGTAACAATATAAGTAACAACAATATCATCCACTTATTCTGCTTATTTTGTTACAACTATAAATCAAAGACACCAACAAATGACGCAATAACCTATGTTAAGCCGATTAAATTCCATGCAAAACATATGGACGAGCCTCCATTACGTTTAGCACGGCAAGGGGCTGGTTCATAAATGTACCAAATACATTCTCTACAAACTCCAAATTCACTTCGTACATTGTCGTCTCTATCTACTCTAAATATATCAAATGTTTCTTTATTTCCAGACCACTCGAAACTGCAAATGTACCTTGTTGTTTTTCGGAAATTGACATGAAATCTGAAATCAAATTTACCTCCTGGTGGGATCGATTTTACCCCCAAATCTCTCTTCTTGTTCGTGCAATGCGCAATCAATGTTGCATTTGTGGTTAATTTGTTAACGATCACAACATGTTTAGGTGCAAACGGCAACAATCCGTCGGTGGACGAATGATTTCTAAGAGATGACGACGTTTTGATGATAAGTAGGAATACGAATAGAATGAATACGAAATGGTTAGTTGTTGAAGAAGCCATGGACGAGTTTAAGGGGATTGTGAAATAATTTTCTTCTTTGTTCCAAATAGCATACATATATATGTAAAAACTTTGAGGGTAAGAATCTAAAGTTATATATATTCACGTAACTGCAAGTAAATGTGTAGAATTTTCGTCTAATACAAGTGTAGAATCTAAATAAAATCTAGCTTTAATGTTCTTTAATTAATTTTTATTTTAAATATAAATAGCAAGATATATCTCTATATAATAATTCCAGACGATTAAAAAAAAAATAGCAAGATCTTACATATCTTTTTTTTTTTGTTTTTTATCTTACAAATATTCTTTTGAAATATAATTATTTTCTGCTAAATTTATTATTGTATTACCAATCGAAACGTATATCTTCTTTGCTCTTTTATTTTTGTTTTAAATTTCAAATATTTTTAATCAATAAAAGCTGTTATTTATAGGCAGATAGTGAACAAATATCGTGCTATATAAAGCACAGTAATTTTGTAATGAAGGGACTATTTTAAGTATAATAAATTGATTATCTAACGTTTTTATTTTTTTAACAACCAACAACTTCATTAAGTTTAACTAGATGGCCAGAAATCAGTTTTTTGGTGGGTAGATAACCAATTTTTTGGTCGTCGGTGTAGTTTATATAAAAAAATGTATTTTATTAGTTGGTAGAAATCAGTTTTTTGGTGGGTAGATAACCAATTTTTTGGTCGTCGGTGTAGTTTATATAAAAAAAAGTATTTTATTAGTTGGTAGAAATCAGTTTGTATTACTTATATTTGGCAAATGTAGTAATCGTCCACGAAAGCAGGGGAAATTTGTATTTGAAAAGTATAGGACTCGGTTTGTAGTAATTGTATTTCGAAAATGTAGTAATCGGTCCACGAAAGGAGGGAAACATAGTAGGGCACAACATAGTATTTGTATTTGGAAATTATAGGACTCGATTTGTAGAAATTGTAATTCGAAAATGTAGTAATCGGTCAACGAAAGCAGGAAAACATAGTATTTGTACTTGGATCGTATAGGACTCGGTTTGTAGTATTAGGTTCAGTACAAAAGAGTACAAAAGAGTAGAGTGACATCAATTAAATAGGTATTTACTACTTAAGCATAACGTATATTTACAAATATCTTCGAGTATCCATAGTAATTATAGGTTTTCAAACTTATTTATGATTATAATTAAATGAGGTAACTATAAACCTCTAAATGATAATGTATGAATCTAACACGTTTCATGTAATCAGTCTATTACGTCTGTGTTTGAGAAGTATTATGATCAACAGATTCATAAGAAATAGGATGATTAAAAATAGACGTAGAATAAGTTTCTTACAATAACTAAATATCAAAGTTTAAAAAATAAAAGCAAAAAAAAGCTAAATACATAAAGTTCAAGACTTCAAAAATCAATCCGAAATTTCTTCACAACTTTAATCTTTGTCCTGTAAAAAATAAATTATACTATTAAATTACACACTATCATAGTATAATACAACAAATAAAATTAAACAAATTATTACCTCACTACTATTCTTAGCCTTGTGCAGATTTATAAACTTGACGAATGTATCAGGATATTGCTGGGCAAGACGATTCAAAAATTCATTTTCACTCATTGATGATTGAGACGAACCTTCAGATTTCTTGTTAGAAACAAAAGGAATTATTTCTGGAATATGAGCAATTTTGCGAAATCCCAAACGAACCCAATGCTCAGGTTTAGATTCCAATAATCTTATTTTCTTCTCGATTCTCCTCTGCCTGATTTCTAGTTTTTCTTTTTCTTCCTTATTCTCTTATGAGAGTCCAATGCCCGATAATATTTTTCAACCATCTATAAAGAACAATAATATAAAGATGCGAAACCGAATTAATTCCACAACTATAATTAAACACCTACTTTAAGTTTACACAAAATTACCTTAGTGACGAAAACTTCTGATTTATTTGGTGGATCATCTTCATGATCAGCATGCAAAATCAAAGGAAGTGTTAAATTTTTTGGTTCAAAGACAGAAGAATTTGATGCCGAACGATCGATTTTGCCGTTATGAACCGAACAACTTCCATTGGAAGGTTTTGAACGGCATTGTTGAGGAACTGAATCGCAAGATTCAATTGCAACACTCAAATCCATTTTCTGAAGAATAAGATATTTTGTGGGAATAATAATCGTAAGAGATTTTGTGGAAATAATAATCGATGATATATCGATGATTTCGAAAAATAAAATACTCAGACCGTGACTGACACTAATGCATGCCAAATATATCTAATCAGTATTGGGAATAAAAAGTCAAGAAAATAGTATCATTTTACTTTATTTATATTAATGAAATTTTTAGTAATTAACTTCTTTTAATTTCTGATGATATATAAACTGATTGGAAAGATTATCTATTAATAACGAATTTATCGTATATATTTAATAGATTGAATTTTCTTCAACAACATTAACAAAATCTTAAAATATTTGTAAACATATATTCTTTAATCAACTTCGTTATCAATTGATAGAATGCAATATTTGCAAAATTGTGATTGTTTAAAATCGTTTTTAGGTGTACACATCCTATTGAACCATAATAAAAAAAAATAGATAAACAAATAGATGCATGCTTGATTAGGCATTTTGTACAACAGAGTAGATATTGATTAGACATTTTTTACAACGCAGTAGATTAGGAATTTGATAAATTAAAGATATTCATAAACCATAATTAATACAATTTTATTTGATCATCAAAACATTGTAGATAGATGTATTAAACTCGTTATACTAAATGGTAATGGTGCTATTTAATTTATAGTATGGAAACCTATTTGCATACGAAGAATAATAAAATGTTAATTACGAATTTAATGTATAAGATTTGTTAAAAGATTGGCAAAGAATCATAAACTTTATGTATAAGATTTCTAATATTAGAATCTGGTTTTTCTAAATAATAATTTGTACAAAATAACCGAGTATATTCGTTTTGCATTTAGGTTCCTCAAACGTTTGTACATTCTAAGAGTTATAATGGGTCAACTCAAATGAATTTGAAAACAATTAATATGATATTAATGGGCTAATTTAACAAATCCATCCAAAGTCTAACCTAACCTCTTACACCAAATGCAATTGTCATATATTTACCTAGCACTCATGGTGATCCTACCTCCATCAAAAATGATTTTCATGTATGGTGTACTTTGTTACATTTTAGTTTCATTATCTTTGTTACGTCTAGAGGGGAGACCCGTTCGGTCTCCGAACGGTGGGTAAATAACCAATTTATTGGTCATTAGTGTTGATTATATTTGGAAAGTGTAGAATTCGGTTTGTATTAAACTGATTTTTGGAAAGTCTAGGAATCGGTCCACGAACGCAGGAGAACATAGTAGTATTTGTATTTGGAAATTGTAGGAGGTGGTTTGTAGTATTAGGTGCAGTAGGAAAGAAAGTATATATATGGGAAATGAGAATATAATAAAGCTATTTCTTCGTATCTATAACAATAAAAATAATCGAAATTGTATGTTGAAAAAGATTCTTGTTAAATATGTATTTACTACTTATGACAAACTTATATGTACAAATATCTATAAGTATCCGTAGTAATTATATGTTTCTAAACTTTTTTATGGTTATAATTAAATGAGGTAATTATAAACCTCTAAATTATCATGTATGAATCTAACACATTTTAGGAAACATTATATATAAAAATGTTTGAATCTTCCAATAACTTCCAATGAGATATCTCGACAAAATATTTAATATAATTGTTATTCACTTTTAATATCCAATTTGAAAATTCTTTAGTATCTTTTGCTTCATCTGGAGAAAGAGTACTCTTCAACAGCCGTATATTTTTGGTGAGATTGTACATTGTGCAATACTCCCAAATGTAAGATGAGTTGATCGCAGACATAACTACTTATGTCCTAGTACCACCATTTATAACAGGTAAAATCTGTCTGAAATCCTCTCCAAACATAACGGTTTTCCCTCCAAACAACTTGCCCTCTACACGTCCGCAGATGTCATTCAAGTTTCGATCGAGAGATTCAAAGCAATATCTGCTCATCATTGGTGCTTCATCCTATATAATAAGTTGTGCTTTTTGTATCAATTTTGCTTGATCAAAACATGTATTAAACTCATCGGGGGTGATTGGTATACCAAACCGAGAATGAGTTGTCATCCCACCTGGTAACAATAGAGATGCAATACCGCTAGATGCAACATTAAGTACAATGTTACATTTGGATCTCACATTAGTAGATAGACTTCTCCACAAGAATGTTTTACCAGTGCCGCCAAATCCGTTTACAAAAAATACATGTCCTCCTTCATTATCCACGGCTGAAAGGATATCATCATATATTTTTTTTTGCTCCAGAGTCATCTGTTTTATCCATTTTGCATTATTTTCCATGAGCTCTTCACGGTTATACCTTTTTCATCTTCAATCAATGCATTTGATCTATCTTCAAGAATGTCTGGCAATGAAAGCATAAAGCTGTAGAATTCTAATGAGCTACTTCTACTTCTCAAGAGCTTATCAATCTCCTGGAGTGCATAAGACTTCTTATCATCATCATTCAATATTTGATCTGCAAGAATTATATACGATGCAACATTAGTTTACAATTTAATAATATACACCAACGATGATATAAAGTGTTGGATTTTAAGAAATTACATGGACGATGATATTCCTCTCGTTTTTTCATTTGAATGTCGTCTAATAGTAATTTCCAAGTATTTTCTCACACAATCTCTGGTTTTGTTAAACTACCCGATTCAAGCATGATAAAAAAAGCATTACGAAGATATCCAGCGTGAGCTCACATGCTTGTTCTACATAGATCATCAATACACTTTTGGTCATCATACAATAGACCTAATTTCTCATATGCTTCCTTGTATGAGGCAAAAATAGTACCTTCAACAGTTCTAAGTTCCTTGCTGGTAATTCACGAGTACTCTTATATAATAACCATCTTCGATCCTCCGTGGAACATGGTTTATTCTTCCTAGAGTGAGTGCTCTTCATTTTCTTTGCTTGAATTGTCTCTCTTTAGAGTTATAAATAAAAAAACTCTGGAATCTCTTCGTAAGTCTAATTATTAGTCTTATTATTAGTCTTATTCAACTCAAACCAAGCTAAAAACATAGAACTAAGTAGTTTTTATGATCCATAACCTTTTGAATTTTGTTATCACATTTTAAATATATGAATTGTTTGCCCTCTTGGTGAAACGATAACCTCTGAACCGATATGGCTCGGTTATGTATTGAATATTTCATTATCTTCCATGCAGCTTCACATGCAGAGACATACATATAGAAGATATTTTAATAGAAGTTAAATCACTAAACCCTAATTCAAAATACCCTACTTGAAATGACAATAGTACCTGCAATCAAAGTAGTCTTTAATCTCGTTCTTCTTATTTTTCTCGAGCTTCTTAAGAGGATCATCGATGCCTTCATGATTAGCTTCAAAACCACTCTCAATAACAACCGAAACACAATCTGGCTCTTTCATAATATACTTAAATAAGTACTTAACAAACCCAGTTTGGTTGCACCATTCGACATTTGTATGAGCTCTATAACGCAACAATATATACTTTTTATATGGAATAACATATCTATTTCCAAGGTAACTTCGATTTTCTTTGTCTCTTGTAAATTTGAAGTTTAGTCATTAGATCAATATATAATATATCACTTATATCCTAAAGACTCATGATATATATATATATATATATATATATCATATCTCTTTAGGATATAAGTGGAGATGGATCAGTAGACAGATACTCTATTTTTTATGGGAATATAGATGAAGTCTCTTTCTCTCTCCATCGCCTTCTCCCTTTATCTCTTCTGTCTCTCTCTCTCTCTCTCTCTCCTTTCTCTTTTTCACTCCTATCTCTACCCATGTCTCTCTCTTTCTTATTGTCTATCCATCACTTTATTTCTCTATCATTGTCTCTCTTAAATATTTTAGAATCTATTAGATTTTTAACTTTTTAATCAGTATAAAGAGTATTTTTGTAATAGTTTTATAATCATGTTGTCCAATATATTAAGTCCACCATCTTGTTCAGACAAAAATTAGTTTTATTATAATTTAGGGAGATTACAGTCCACATCAAAGATTATGAACACATTTAGCTTCATAACAATAACAATGTGTAATTTTTACTAATATATTTTTGTCTCTATCAAGTCCACTCTCTCTCTGTTCTTCTCATATTTTTCTCTCCTCTATCATCGGTCTCTCTCTTTTCTCACTCTTCTCTCTCTCATGTCTCTCTCTCAGTGTCTCTCCATCTCCTAAAAATAACCCCTTCTCTCTCTATGTACCTCCCCGTCCCTCTATCTCTGTTCTTCTCATATTTCTCTCTCCTCTATCATCGGTCTCTCTCTTTTCTCACTCTTCTCTCTCTCTCATGTCTCTCTCTCAGTGTCTCTCTATCTCCTAAAAATAACCCATTCTCTCTCTATGTCCCTCCCCATCCCTCTCTCTCTGTCTCCTTCTCTTTCTATGTCTCCCTCCTTCATCTCTTTCACTCATATCTCTACCTATGTCTCTCTCTCTTATTGTCCATCCATCACTATGTTTCTCTCTCTTCGTCTCTCATAGTCTCTCCTAATATTTAAGATTTTTAAAATTTTTAATTTTTTAATGAGTATAAAAGGTGTATTTGTAATAAATCATGTTAAAATAAAAATATTTTTCCGTTTACCAAATTTTTTGTTATCCAATAAATTAAGTATATCATCTTGGTTTGACAAAAATCAGTTTCATTATAATATAGGGATATTAGAATCCACATCAAAGATTCGGAACACATTAAGACTCATAACAAAAACAATGTGTAATTCTTTATAATATATTTTTATCCCTATTACGTCTACTCTCTCTCTCTCTCTCTCTCTCTCTCTCTCTCTCTCTCTCTCTCTCTCTCTCTCTCTCTCTCTCTCTCTCTCTTTCTTTCTCCTCTTGAGACCGTTTACACATTGCTATTAAGAGACCGATTACACATTGCTATTAAGACTCATAACAATAGCAATGCGTAATTGGTCTCTCTCATTTCTCACTCTTCTCTCTTTCTCTCTCAGTGTCTCTCCATATCCTAAAAATAACCTCTTCTGTATCTATGTCTCTTCCCATCACTCTCTCACTCTCCGTCTCTTGCCTCACTCTTTATCTCTTTCTCTTCATCTAATTATATCTTATCACAATAGTTTTGTGCAATTTTTGCTAATACATTTTTATCCCTATCACGTCTACTTTTTCTCTTTTTGCTTTCTTCTATCACCATCTCTCTTTTGTCTCACTCCTCTCTCTCTCTCTCTCCCGTCTCTCTCTCCATCCATCTCCATCTCCTAAAAATAAGCCCTTCTCTCCTTGTCCCTCTCTCTCGTCTTCTGCCTCCTTCTCTCTTTCACCATCTCCTTCTCTCTTTATCTCTTGCGTCTCTCTCCCTCTTTTCTCTCTCTCACTCCTAGCTTTACCCATGTCTCTCTCTCTTTTATGGTCAATCCATCTCTTTGTTTCTCTCTCTTCATCTTTCATTGTCTCTTCCAATATTTAAATTTTTTTTTAGATTTTTAACTTTTTAGTCATTATAAAGGGTGTCTTTGTAATAAATCATTGCAAAGGTTAAAATATTTTTTTGTTTACCATATTTTTGTTATCCAATAAATTAAGTCTACCATCTTGATAAGACCAAAATCAGTTTCATTATAATCTATAGAAATTAGAGTCTACAACAAAGATTCAGAACACATTTAGACTCATAACGATAGCAATATATAATTTTTGCTGATACATTTTTATCCATATCACGTCTACTCTCTCTCTCTCTCTCTCTCTCTCTCTATCTCCTCTTTTTCTCTCCTCTATCACTGGTCTCTCTTTTTCTCACCCTTCTTTCTCTCTCTCTCGTTTCTCTTTTAATGTCTCTCCATCTCCTAAAAATAACCTCATCTCTCTCTATGTCCCTTCCCATCCATGTCTCTCTTCGTCTCCTTCTCTCTTTACCTTTCCCGTTTTTCTCTTTCACTCTTATCTCTACCCATGTCTCTCTCTTATTGTCTATCAATCACTTTGTTTCTCTCTCATTGTCTCTCTTAATATTTTCAATTTTTTTTAGATTTTTAACTTTTTAATCAGTATAAAGGTTTCTTTGTAATAAATCATGTCAAAAAAAAATTTGTTTACCACACTTTTTGGTATCCAATAAAATTAAGTCTACCATCTTGGTTAGACCAAAATTAGTTTTATTATAATTTAGAGAAATTAGAGTCCACTTCAAAGATTCAGAACACATTTAAACGCATAACAATAACAATGTGAATTTTTTGCTAGTATATTTTTACCCTTATCACGTCTACTCTCTTTCTGTTCTTCTCCTCTTTCTCTCTCCTCTATTACCGGTTTCGCTTTTTTCTCACTCTTCTCTCTCTCTTGTCTGTCTTTCAGTGTCTCTCCAAATAACATCTTCTCTCTATATGCCCCCTCCCCGTCCCTCTTTCTCTCTCTCTCTCTCTCTCTCTCTCTCTCTCTCTCTCTCTCTCTCTCTCTCTCTCTCTCTCTCTCTCTCTCTCTCCGGCGGAAAACTTCTGTCGTAAAAGCGTCACAAATTAGCGACGAAGTTATGACTATTTTAATGAACGTCACACTTTTTGTGACGCATTAGCGACACTAATAAAACTGTTACTCATTTGTGACACCTTTGCTACTGATTAGCTACGCCCAGTTGAATTTTTTTTTTAGAGTATAGGGTTTCAGGTATTGTCACAAAAGCGTTACAAATTTGTGACGCTTTTGCTACGGATTAGCTACGGATTCGCGTAGCGTCATAAAAGCGTCACAAATGAGTTACAATTTTGTGACAGTTTTGCTACTAATTAGCTTCTCTTAGTAGGGTTTTAGTGTTTAAAAGTAGAATTGAAGTACTAGGATTATATACATACTTATATTATTGATGTGTGGACTACTAATCTTACATCTAATTGTTAAACTTTTTAATTTCCAGAAATTTTGAAAATGTTCAAAGCAATCACATTAGTCATATGTTAAACACCATGTCATTACATTGTCATATTTGATAAAAGTTTTATTTTTTTATAAATAGACATTTATACTTCAAATTAGTTCAGTATAATCATTCACATTGGTCATACCTTGATAGAAAACTTATTTTAAACCTATTGACTTACCAAATTTTCATGTAAATGTTTAGGGTTTAGGGTTTGAAGCTATGTATACTCATAGCGTCACAAATGCGTAGCAAATTTGTGACGATATTGCGACGAAACTGTGACGCTTTTGTGTTTTGGGCTGTCACCAAAATGTGGAAGCGGGAAACTAAAATTTTTGGAGCCCAAAATTTATTTTTAGCGGCAACACTTAGCCAAAAAAATGCATTTTTGCGCCTAAGTGTAATAGAACAATACAAAATATGACGATTTGTTTTTACTCATTTCATTACACAAAGAATTGAAAACAAAAAAAAAATCACTCTCTCTCTCTTTAGTTTTTTGTCGGTGAGTCGACAAAAAAAAAGTTTTTGTCGGTGAGTCGACAACGACATTTGTGTCGGTGAAGTTCTTGTTGTCAAGATTTTGTTTTGTCGGTGAGGTTTGTGGCCTAGGGAATATCAGCAGCGCTGGTGGCTTTCGTAGGACATTGCGGTGTCTCTGGTTTGAAGAAATTTCAGATCAGGTGGTTCTCGAAGGTTGTTGATGGAGTTTTGGTGGGCGTTTTGCGGTGGATCTTGACGAATCTCTGTGCTTTTTTCTTATGCCTTCACCGCATCGCGAGATATCCTCAGATCTGGCCTTATCTCTACAATTCGAGAAATCAGTACCTCGGGTCACAGTGGTGGTTTCTTTGTGGTCTCGCGGCTGCAAAAATGTTGTTTGTAGCTTAAGAGAGGTACTCGAAACACGAAACTCAAGCCCCATCCTCTTAATTCTTCACTCTTTTCAATCGCTTGAATATTTATATATATCATGCGAGGAAAGAGCAGGAACATTTCTTAAAGGTAAGGTTTTTATTTGTTAAAATTTTCAGATTCAATATCGTTCCGAATTAGGGTTTTGAGGTTATTAGTTGATTGTCTTGAGTCAAATTCGAGTTCTGACTAAACCCAATTTGATAGACTAAGGAAAAAGTGTTACTTTCGGTTTTTCTTTTTTCATGGATTCAAGTTTTTGTTTAAATCAATTACGAGTTTTTTTTTTTTTGAATTATACACAGTTTACCCAAAGGCTTTCTAGGCCCAAGAGACTAATCAATTACGAGTTTTACCATTATCATTGACATTGATGACCCTTTACTCAAAATCTTGGCTTTTTCGTGCCAAGTTGCTTGTTGGACTTTGATAAGGGTTTTGTTTAATTCAGTTACGAGTTTTAGCATTATCCTTGAGGACCCTTTACTCAAAGTCTTCATTTTTCTCATGTCAAGTTGCTTCCTAGACCTGAAACCAGATTTGACGATCTTGGTGCTGATTCTCTTGACACGGTAACCACCTTTAAGCTCTCTAGTTAGTGTTCCCTTATTCGTTCATTGTTCAGAGTGGACTTATTGATTTTCCAAGTGTTGGGTTATAGGTGGAGATTGTGATGGGACTAGAGGAAGCTTTTGGGATTAAATTTGTCCAGAGTTTCTGACTTTTTTTCATAATTCAGTGTTTCTCTAGTTTTAATTGAGAATTGATGTGATTTGGGTGGCTTGGAATTGTGAATATCTGAATACATGAGTTTGATGCAAGTGTTTTGGCTTTTATTTGTGTATTAGGAGTTGGAGCTAGTATAGGAGCAGGAGTGTATATTCTTGTAGGAACTGTTGCAACCAGCTCTTGCATTGTCATTTCTTATAGCTGGAATTGCGGTCGGACTTTCTGCGTTTTGCAATACGGAACTCTCTAGTCGTTGTCCCTCGGCTGGGAGTGCATATCACTATTCTTACATTTGTGTTGGTGAAGGGTAATAATCATTACTTGCTTCTTGCTAGAGATTGTTCTTTATCTCTTAATTGTTATATATCTTGATGGATATTTTGTTTTTTGTTATCAAGTGTTGTGTGGTTGATCGGTTGGGCGCTGATTCTTGAATACATGATCGGTGGCTCAGCTGTTGCCCAAGGCATTTCCCCAAATCTAGTATGTAACTTTTGGCTTCTACTCTTTTCATCTCTGTTACAAAATGCAATACATTCTGTGTAGAAAGTTCGATGCTTGAAAATGTTGTGGGCACTATCAGTGAATCCTATCTCAGTGATTCTTATTATATAACTAGACTTATGGATTAATAAGAAAAACAAGAAAGATTTTCGATATTTTACATTCTGTTAGCCTTAATAATTGTGCATTAATGGGTGAAAAAAATTGCAGGCACTGATTTTGGTGGTGAAGATGGTTTGCCTGCAATCTTAGCCCGTCACCAGATCCCTGGCCTTGATATTGTTGTTGATCCATGTGCTGCTATTCTAGTGTTCGTTGTAACTGGCCTTTTGTGCATGGGAATAAAGGATGTACTAGCTTTATATGATTTCGATCTAATCCTCCATTGCAGGCTTTAGAAGATGGTCCTCACATCTTCCCTTTCATGAAATTGGTAAGGATTCTATCTCTTAGTCTTTATTTAGTAAACATATTATTATAAGTTGCGGAAAACCCACTAATTAGACAACATTATCTTACTCTTACCAGCACTGAGATTCTAAATTTGCAGCAAGAACAAGTCATTAACAATGAAGCACCATTTGGAATGTTGGCACAAGAACCCGAACAGTTGTGTCGTTGGAGAGCAAAGTGGTTGTGGGATTGTGCAGGAAGAAGTAGAGACCAATGATAGACTATAGCAAATTTCTGTTTTGTAAACTATCTTTTGTTTTTGAATTCATGTTTGAATGCCTTTATGTTTATTTTGGATTAATGTTTCAATTAGCTTCAATTTCTATTTAATTTCGTACAATTTCAATTCTCAAATCTGGTTCAAAAACAAATATATAAAAGGGCATATTTATTAACCTGTCACAAATTTGTGACTTTTTGTGATGAATTAAGAACAATAGAATCCTTTAAAAGCGTTACAAATTCGTCGCAATTGTGACGAAGTTTACCGTCACAATAGTGTCGCTAATTTATGACGGAATAAGAGTCACAATTTCGTAACAAATATATGACGCTTCTGTATCGTCACTAAACCGTCGCAGATCTATGACGCTTTAGGTTCGTCTCAAAACCGTCGCAAATTTGTGACACTTTTTTATTCGTCTCTAAAGCATCACAAATTTGTGACGAATGTGCGACGGTTTAGATTTGCGACGGTTTTTTAGCGACGGTTTTTTCGTCACAAAAGCGTCGCAAACACCTGTTTTGCGACGCTTTTGTGACGCCATTGAGCGCCACAACTTCTCTGTTTTCTTGTAGTGTCTCTTTCCTTTCTCTCTCTTTCCTTTCTCTCTCACTCTTATCTCTACCCCTGTCTCTCTCTTTCTGATTTTCTATCCATTCATTTGTTTCTCTCACTTTCTCTCTCATTGTATCTCTTAATATTTTTAAGATCTCTTAGATTTTTAACTAATTAATCAGTATAAAGAGTATAACTGTAATAAATCATGTCAAAAAAAAAAAATTGTTTACCACAATTTTTGTTATCCAATAAATTAAGTCTACCATCATGGTTAGACAAAATTTAGTTTCATTATAATTTAGGGAAATAGAATCCACATCAAAGATTCAGAACACATTTAGCCTAATAACAATAGTCTTGTGCAATTTTTGCTAATACATTTTTTTATCCCTATCACGTCTATTTTCTCTCTCTCTCTATCTCCTCTTTCTCTTTCCTTTATCACCGGTCTCTCTTTTGTCTCACTCTCTCTGTCTCTCTCTCCGTCTCCTGCCTCTCTCTTTATCTCTCTCTCTCTCACTGTCTCCTTTTCTCTTTATATCTTCCTTCTTTCTCTCTCTCACTCCTATCTCTACCCATGTCTCTCTCTCTCTCTCTCTTATGGTCAATCCATCTCTTTGTTTCTCTCTCTTCGTCTTTCATTGTCTCTTCTAATATTTTTAAGATCTCTTAGATTTTTAAGTTTTTAACTAGTATAAAATGTGTCTTTATAATAACTCATGTCAAAAATAAATTTTTTTTTTTCATTTATCACATTTATCCAATAAATTAAGTCTACCATCTTGGTTATACAAAAATTAGTTTCATTATAATCTAAGGAAATTAAAGTCCACATCAAAGATTCGGAACATATTTACTCATAACAATAACAATGTGTAATTTTTGCAAATATATTTTTATCCATATCACGTCTATTCTTTCTCTCTCCTTTATCACATGTCACTCTCTTTTCTCACTCTTCTCTCTCTTTATCTCCTAAAATAACCCCTTCTCTCTCTATGTCCCTCCCCGTCCCTCTCTCTCTTCGTCTCTTGCCTCCCTCTCTCTCTCTCCCTCTCTCTCTCTCCTTCTCTCTTTATATCTCCTATCTCTCTCCCTCATTTCTCTTTCACACTCATATCTCTACCCATGTCTCTCTCTTTTATTGCTTATCCATCACTTTGTTACTCCCTCCTCGTCTCTCATAGTTTCTCTTATTATTTTTAAGATCTATTAAATTTTTAACATATTAATCAGTATAAAAGGTGTCTTTGTAATAAATCATGTCAAAAATAAATAAAAAATTTGTTTACCACACTTTTTGTTATCCAATAAATTAAGTCTACCATCTTGGTTAGATAAAAAACAGTTCCATTATAATTTAGTGAAATTAGAGTCCACATCAAAGATTCAAAACCTATTTAGACTCATAACAATAAAAATGTGTAATTTTTGCTAATACATTTTATCCCTATCACATATACTCTCTTTCCTCTATCACCGGTTTCTCTCTCAATGCCTATCTATCTCCTAAAATAACCCTCTCTCTCTCTCTCTCTCTCTCTCTCTCTCTCTCTCTCTCTCTCTCTCTCTCTCTCTCTCTCTCTCTCTCTCTCCCTCTCTCTATGTCTCTCCCCTTCCCTCTCTCTCTGTCTCTTGCCTCCCTTCCTCTCTCTGTCTCCTTTTTTCTTTAACTCTCCCGTCTCTCTACCCCTGTCTCTCTCTCACTCTTATCGTTGTCCATGTCTCTCTCTCTTATAATTTATTCATCGCTCTGTTTCTCTCTTCGTCTCATTGTCTATCCTAATATTTTTAAGATTTGCTTAGACTCATGACAATAGCATTGTGAAATTTTCGCTAATACATTTTTATCTCTATCACGTCTACTCTCTCTCTCTCTCCCCGTCTCTCTCTCTCTCTCTCTCTCTCTCTCTCTCTCTCTCTCTCTCTCTCTCTCTCTCTCTCTCTCTCTCTCTCTCTCTCTCTCTCTCTCTCTCTCTCTCTCTCTCTCTCTCTCTCTCTCTCTCTCTCTCTCTCTCTCTCTGTGTTAGATTTTTAGTCTTTAAATTAGTATGAATGTGTCTTTGTAATAAATCATGCCAAAAATAAGATTTCTTTCTGTTTATAAAACCATTAAAGGCGGGAAGTTTTGTTGTCATATTGCAAAACCATATAAAAACTAAGCTAGTAACTTTTCATCCTTTCTTTTTTAAAAAAAAATCATTAACCAAATTTTTAAAATCACTTTTTCTAACCAGTTCTCTTTCAATGGATAAAATATCCAAGTCAGATTCTACTTTTAAAAATATAGCACCTCATCGGTGATGATTTAGAGAAAAAATATGAATTTAAATATTATATTAATATAAAACTTTTAATTTTAACAATTTTTATATACCATGATAGAGGATAAAACAAACTTCAGTAGTTACTTTAATACTTTAATTAACACTTATAGTGTATTTTGTTACAATAGGAATTGAAAATTAGAGTCAGCCCTAACGTATAAAATAATACGTATAACTGTATTCAGTTCTTTGATTTGGTTTCGTATTTGCGAGTGGCAATTTCTTCATACTTGCGAGTAGCTTTTGAATTTCTTCTGGGTACTTTTGAATTTATGATTGTTGAAGATGCTTGACTGGGACCTGGTTTGGTTTTCTCGTGTTTTCTCGAACTTTCTCGGGGTTTTATTAGTATTGCTTGATTTTGGCTTCCTAATTTTCCCGCATTTTCCTGTTGAATCGAATCCTGTGTGTATTTAGTATAAGACTATATATGAAGAGATCTGTTGAACAATATTGAAATTGAATGTTTTATCATCATGTTGATTCCTTGGCTGGTTCTGCAAATTTCTTCGTGTTTCAGGGCTCTGGATAATATCAACATTGATTCAAGTTTCAAACATTAGTAACAACAACATTCTACTGTGACCTGAATCTAATGATCTCGTTGCCAGATTTCTCGCTTCAGTACAACCGTGGAGTTTCTACTTGATTTTGGTTGATAAAATAATGAAGAGATTCTATGGTGGTCTTCTTGTTGCATCAATGTTTATGTTCTTGACAGTGTACAGATACATCGACTTGAATACTACTCCTGTTGCAAAGACTGACATCACTGCTTCTCCTGTGACTCCGAAAGCCACTCTTCCTCTTGAATGGCTACGGATTACCATCCCTGACTTTATGAAAGAAGCGAGGAACACTCTTCCTCTCGAATGTTGAGTTGTGAGCTGAAAATTGGTCTTGAGTTTATTCCAGCTGTTTTTTTTTTGGTTTTGGATTGTTGTTTTTTAGAAAACAAGCAAGAGGACAGTGTTCTGATGAACACTGATCAAGGAAGTTGCTGGACTTGCTCCTTACGAGAACACTGATCAAAGAAGTTGCTGGTCTTGTGTTGAGCTGTTTTTTTTAATTATCTTCTTCGTTTGCAATGTGTTACGGTCACAACAATCAATCGTCGTTATCGCAAATGGCGGTCGACGATCTGAAACCATCAGGTTAGCGGAGACGGAGGCGAGGCTGCGACGAGCTAGGGCAAGAGAAGCAGAGCTGAGTCGTCGGTTTTCCTTGACCTACCTTAGCTTGTGATCTTCTTCTTCCTCTTGTTTGTTTTCTCTTTTTTTGCTGTGAATCTCTTCACCTTTTGTTGTTTGTGTTTGCTGCTCCAGAAGCCTAATGCTCAAGCCCCTATCCTTCGCTTCTTTTGATACCTTTCCATGCTTGGGCCCTTTCTTTCTTTTCAGAGAAGCTTCGCGTTTCATTATAACCGCCATACGCTGCTCAAGAGACAGCTCAGTAACCTAAAGCAACAAAGCAAATTTATAATAAGTCTATTGTTCAAACTGACAGCTCAAGAGACAGCTCAACAATCTCAAAACCACATATTAAGTAAAGAAGAGTACTTCATTATCAGCAGGACCGTCAACACCAATGGGCTGCTCAAGAGACAGCTCAACAACCTGCGAAAACAACAAAGCAAGTTCATAATAAGTCTAATGTTCAAACTGACAGCTCAAGAGACAGCTCAAGAATCTCAAAACCACATATAAAGTAAAAACAGCTATATCATTCATTTCCAGCAAAACCAGATTATCTAGTACAGAAAAATGACACAGAAACTCACATTCTCGAAACCAACGGATTCTCCATCTCCAAGTCAGCTTGTTCTTCCACGACCTACAAACAATGCAAACCAAATTCAATTAGTTTTGTCTTATCATTCATTTCCAGCAAAATCATATTTATCTAATACAGAAAAGTGACACAGAAACTTAGATTCTCAGCCAATGGAACAATGTTAATGAATGAAACAAATAAGATATACGTATGATACAATATTCGTACAAATATCCATTTTTTTGTCTTTCAAATTTATCTCAATTGTCAATTAATTGAATGTTTTTTTCTTACTAAATTTTAATTTTAATTTTAATTTTTCATGATGTAGGGATTAAACTGGATGACAAATTATGAAAATAAAAGATATTGAGAAAACGATCCAAGAAGCAATTGGATTTGCTCCGGGGATAGAGTGTTACAAAGATTCATTGCATAATAACCAATTATATCAGATTTATCTATGTTTTGACACTTCGACTTATATGATAGTGATATATACGTTACAAATGAAAACACCTTCACAACAACTATAGATTGAAATCTATACAGTAACAACCATAGATTAAAATTCAATTCGCAATAACAACAACCATAGCTTCAGATCTGAATCGCAATAACAACTATAGATTCAAATCTATACAGTAAAACCATAGATTCAAATTCAAATCGCAATAACAGCCACCATAGCTTCATATCCGAATTGCAATAACAACAATTATAGATTCAAATTCAAATCGCAATAACAACCATAGATTCAAATTCAAAACTATAGATTCAGGTCCGATTCAAACTTATTTCATAGCGAACAGATGATATTAGTAGGAATTAGAAGAGACTAGATGTTATTAACCTAAGAACGTTGCTGGAGATGACTGCATAGAATAAATATTTCCATTAGGTAAAAAAAACGCATAACGTAAAAAGAAGGAGGAGGAGGAGAAGAAGAAGAAGAAGAAGAAGAAGAAGAAGAAGACCTCTGCTTTGCTTGGAGTGAGGCAATGAATGGAATGGTAAGGAGAGAGAAAAATTATAGTCGAAAATTGGGCCTTTAAACTTCGGCTCAAAAGGAGTATAAGGCCCGAGTCCGATTTGAAATAACAAAATCAACAAAATAAAGCAACTCTAAGTGAGCTTGTTCTTGGACCATCTCAAAGTCAGCTTGTTTTTCCACAACCTACAAACAATACAAACCAAATTCAATTAGTTCTGTCTTATGATTCATTTCCAGCAAAATCAGATTCATCTAATACAGAAAAGTGACACCGAATCTCAGGTTCTCAGCCAATGGAACAATGTTAATGAATGAAACAAATAAGATATACGCATCATACAATATTCGTACAAATATCTATTTCTTTTGTCTTTTAAATTTATCTCAATTGTTAATTAATTGAATGCTCTTTTCTAACTAAATTTTAGTTGTAATTTTTCATGATGTAGGGATTAAACTGGATGACAAATTTATGAAAATAAAAGATATTGAGAAAACGATCCAAGAAGCAATTGGATTTGCTTCGGGGATAGAGTGTAACAAAGATTCATCGCATAATAATTTTATCAGATTTATCTATACGTTGACACTTCGGCATATATGATAGTGATATATACGTTACAAATGAAAACACCTTCATATCTCAAGCTATGATGACTTGATAACTTGCCTTACCCTTTCAACTTTTAAGTCTTGCTAGCCAATTTCCTTTTTTCATTTTCTTTATTAGCCAATAAAATTGTTTTCTATGTATTTTGTATTCAAATGTAAATTTTGTTTTCAGAATTGATAAAATATCATCTAAAGTATCAACTAAATCACTATTAAGTAGTCATCATAATATTTATATATATCTAGACATCCAATCTTTTTTGTTTACAAACCAAATTTGAAACCTAAAAACGAAATAATCGGTTCAATCTATTGAATCGGATTATATCCCCGGTCCTAGTATATTAACCAAAACTAATGTTTTGAGTCAATTAGTAACATTTTTTGTAATACAAATCATACGTCTGAGATATTTTTGATTAAATTTGTATTTTAAATTGCACTTAGAACAAATATTGATAAATACAGTGAACTCTCTTTACCTTGGTGAAATCGGACCCAATTCCCAGTAACTTCTTGCAGTTTTTACTTTTTAACAATTGTGTCTTCTTGCAGTTTCACTTTTCAGTTTTCAACATTTTTCCGTTTCTGTTCTAGAGCTTTAAAGAAGGAACAAAAAAAAAATCAATTTAAAAATTAATAGTAAGAGGCAAAAAGAACAACCTTCGCTTTCTCTTGCTGGTGGGATGGTGCTTCGATAATACTACAAATTGAAACTACAAAATTCCACAGAGATTTGAGCACAATTTCGCTCTTGGAAAATATCTCCGTCACTCTCTCTCGACATTCCGGTGTACCGGAATCCGATTTAACAACGGACATTGCTTCTCGTTTTCCCGTAAGTAGATTCTCCTTTCGCTTCTGCTGATTGTTAGAGTTGATTCAGTAACTTGTTTTCTTTATTTTCGAATTCTGGGCACTTTTCAATTTATAGTCTCTGGTGATTTTGAACTGCATCGAGTTTCTCAGATTTTGGTTTGACTGTGAAATCTGATTTTGTTTTCTCAAACTTTCAAAATGCTTGATTTTGGCTTCCTAATTTTCCTGGTGAATATTTAGTATAAGACTGATAAAGAATCATAAAATGTATGAAGAGATCTGTTTAACAATATTGTAACTGAAATGTAATTTTCATCATGTTGTTTCCTTGTCCATGATCAAAAACCACATTTCTTCGTGTGACAGGGCTCAGGATACTATCCGTTTTGATTGAAGTTTTAAACATTCTAGTGTAACCTGAATCTAATGATCTCGTTGCTAGACTCGTTGCCGATTCAGTACAACCGTAGAGTTTCTAGTTGATTTGGCACAAAAAAATGAAGAGATTTTATGGTGGACTTCTTGTTGCATCAATGTTTATGTTCTTGACAGTGTATAGATATGTCGACTTGAATACTACTCCTGTTGCAAAGACTTACATCACTGCTTCTCCTGTGACTCCGAACGCCACTCTTCCTCTCGAATGGCTGCGGATTACCATCCCTGACTTCATGAACGAAGCGAGGAACACTCAAGAAGCGATCTCCGGTGATGATATCGCTACTGTCTCCGCTCTATTTGTTGAGCAGAATGTCTCGAAAGAAGAGAAAGAGTCTTTGCTTACCTGGAACCGACTAGGAAGCTTGGTTGATAATGCGCAGAGCTTATTGAATGGAGTTGATGCTATTAAGGAAGCCGGCATTGTTTGGGAGAGTCTTTTATCAGCGGTTGAAGTCAAGAAACTAGTTGATGTAAACGAAAATCAAACGAGGAAAGGAAAAGAAGAGCTGTGTCCACAGTTTCTTAGCAAAATGAATGCTACTGAAGATGACGGAAGTAGAGTGAAGTTGAAAATCCCGTGTGGTCTGACTCAGGGTTCGTCCATTACAGTTATTGGCATCCCAAACGGTCTTGTTGGTAGCTTCCGGATTGATCTAACCGGTCAACCGCTTCCAGGGGAGCCTGATCCGCCTATTATTGTACATTACAATGTTAGGCTTCTTGGTGATAAGTCAACGGAGGATCCTGTCATTGTTCAAAACAGCTGGACGGTTTCTCGTGACTGGGGCGTTGAGGAACGGTGTCCGAACTTTGATCCTGATATGAATAAGAAAGTGGATGACATGGATCAATGCGATAAGGTGGTTGGTAGAGAAGTGAACCGAACTTCTTCCAGCAGTTTGCAATCCAACACTTCAAATGGGATTTCAGTAGCTAGGGAAGCAACTAAACATGAAAGATACTTTCCTTTTAAGCAGGGTTTCTTATCGGTTGCTACGCTTAGAGTGGGTACTGAAGGAATTCAGATGACAGTTGATGGGAAACATATAACCTCATTTGCTTTCCGCGATGTAATATCATCTCTTCTCCTATGTTTTACTTCTCATAATCAAATGTTTAGATTCTTATGTGTTCTTCATCCTTCGTTTCGTTTCAGACATTGGAGCCATGGCTTGTTAGTGAAGTACGGATTACGGGTGACTTGAAGTTAATATCCATTCTTGCCAGCGGTTTACCCACATCCGAAGAATCAGAGCACGTTGTTGATCTAGAGGCACTGAAAGCACCTCCCCTATCACCATTAAGGCCACTAGATCTTGTTATTGGCGTTTTCTCCACGGCGAACAATTTTAAAAGACGGATGGCTGTGAGAAGAACATGGATGCAATATGAAGATGTAAGATCTGGAAGAGTTGCAGTACGCTTTTTTGTTGGCCTTGTAAGCTTTCTCTCTTTGGAATCATCAGTTTACATTGGGATTTTTTTAATTCTTAATCATGATTTTCTCCGTGGGTGTGATAATGCAGCACAAAAGTCTTATTGTTAACATGGAACTCTGGAACGAGGCTCGGACTTACGGTGATGTTCAGCTAATGCCCTTTGTTGATTACTACAGTCTCATAAGTTGGAAAACACTAGCTATCTGCATCTTTGGGGTAATCGCGTCTCTTCCTTAATATAGTTGAGTAGTCTTTATCGGTTTTGCCTCGCTAACGACATTTCTTGAACAGACAGAGGTGGACTCAGCTAAGTTTATCATGAAAACGGATGATGATGCCTTTGTTCGTGTTGATGAAGTACTACTCTCTTTATCGATGATCAACAACACTCGCGGGTTAATATATGGACTGATCAATTCGGACTCTCATCCAATTCGAAACCCGGATAGCAAATGGTACATCAGTTATGAGGTACAACACAAACCTAACGGGGCCATGTAAGCAATTTAACCGATTTCTGATTCTTTCTAACGAATTTTCGACTTGAAAAACAGGAATGGCCAGAAGAGAAATATCCTCCATGGGCACACGGTCCAGGCTATATTGTGTCCCGGGACATAGCAGAATCGGTTGGTAAGCTTTTCAAAAAAGGAAACTTAAAGGTACTTACTCTATGTTTACTCAAAGTCCATTAAATCGTATTTTGGGATTCAGATATCATGGATTGTGTGTTTCATTTTGAAATTTGGAATAGATGTTCAAGCTAGAAGACGTGGCGATGGGGATATGGATCGCTTACCTGTCGAAACAGGGGCTCCAGCCTCATTACGAGAGCGATGGAAGGATCATAAGTGATGGATGCAAGGATGGTTATGTGGTTGCTCATTACCAAAGTCCTGCAGAAATGACTTGCCTCTGGCGTAAATACCAAGAAACCAAACGCTCTCTTTGCTGCCGCGGTTGGTAAAACGTAAACGCGTTTTTATGAGCTTACGTTTTGGTTCACGTCTGCGTCCAGAGGTACAAAAAGAGAATGTGGCTTTATATCTGTTAATTCTTTGTCATGAAAACATTTGATTTGGTTTGTTTTAGTATTTGTAGATTATAAGATAGTTTAGGTGTATAGTAATGTTTTCAATAGAATGGTCGAAATTGTCGTTTGCTAATTTTATTATTCGACGGGGGTATAGAGAATCATAGGTGCATATTAAAAAATGCAATTTCGTATGTGAATAAAATGTTGTTTATATTGCTTACTCTTCACAAGTTCTACGTGTCGTGTGACATTAAGTAGAGAACTAGAGATCCAAAGCCAGTGGCATATAAATATCTGCAATAGCCTCGAATGTTGATCGCAAGATTCCGAAAGTACCCTTCTCTTAGTGACATTATACAAATCGTAGTCAGTCTAGGCAAAAAGTCACTGAGAAATGTGACATAGTATCTGCTAATGGATAAACATCTCGATAAGATCAATCATTATCATTCAACTTAAATTATTTTAGGTCCCCATTAAGAAAATAACAATTTTCCAGATCTTTCCACAATGAACACTGTTGAACTCGGATCGAGATCGTCACTAAATTTGTAATAGGTTCGGGAATTTTTTGATAAATGGAAAGAGGAAACTTTGATGAGAATGCAAAAGTCCGCTCGGGTGAACAGTAATCGAATGGGAGGTTTGGATTTTAAGGAAATTAATTGTACTAGGCAAAGAATAATGTGTTTCTAGTAAAAAGTGTAGTGTATTTCACCTTAGTTGTACACAAATGATGGTACAACTATATATAGTACATTGGGTTTAGGGCTTTGTATACATATGGTTACATTTTAACCATATGCTCATAAAGTAACCCTCAACAAGCATAAAGTAACTATACTAAGATTTAAAGTAATTAAGCTTAGTTAACAAAGTAGTGAGTTGGGGTTTCCTGCTTGATGGGCTGGGAGTTGGATTTTGCCTTGGGCCAAATCCATGATGCAACAGTAGCCCCCCCCCCCCCCCCCCCCGAGTCGGCGAATCGAGCTTGCTGAGTTCGTCGGGAGTATGCGAGCAGGCAGGAAAGTAACAATGGCCCGACTCGTCCTTCCTCCCGGGGGTTTCGTTGCCGGGACCAGGTTATCTAGGTGCGTGGGTTTGTACCGGCGCGTGGGCGCGACTGGTACTGCTTAAGGGAATGTTTCCTCGATTCCCACCCTGGTGATGACTATACTTTGCGCGGTTACCGAGAGATTTTTAGGGTTCCAACGCCTTGACTTAACTCTTCGACATGTCCCCCCTTTGACCCTGCTCTTCATTAAATGCGCCATTTCGCGTTCCCCATCGATTTTCTTATATATATATATTGTTGCGTTACTCTTCATATCCACAGCACTTTCGACTTCCCCAACTCAAAAAGGAATTTTGGCCTTCTCCCTACTTTTCTTCTATCCCTTCGCCCTTTCTTTGATCATTTTATACCCTCTCAAAATCATGTCTCTGGGCGATTCTTCTTCCAGTTCAGAAGACGTTGTGCTGGTTCGAAGGATTCAACATTGAACGGATCTGTTGGGTGTTCTGGTTTCTTCCCCTCATGCAGCCGGCCCTGCTCATGGCTCTGGCGAACCGTGCGGCGATGCTGGCGCGTCGCAGCCGCATACTGGGGAGGCAAGGCATCGTTCCGAGGGCGCGGAGTCTCGTGCCCGTGGAAAGAGAGTGGTTACGGTCACACTCGACCAACCTTCACCTCTCCGGCTTAGCCAGCCGGATCGCGGAATCGGCTGTATGCAGATCATCTGGCGAGCCGGGCGGGTCCTCTATTCCTGATCGCGGGGACAATGCCTCTGATGGGCCTGCTATTGGGTCACCGAGAATGACTGGGACTGTTTCGAGGAAACGGTTGAGGGACAAGAGCGCCCCAGTCGCTCGGGTAGCCGGTGAATCGTCGACCCGACCCCTTGTGTTAGCTAGCCGGGAGCCAGAAATGGTGGGAGATGACCCTCCGAGCTGGATCGAACAACTCGTAAGGGAGAACATATCCTTGAAGAAGGACATGGCCTCTCTGGCGAGGGAGAATGAGTCGCTTAAGGCGCGAGGCGGCCCTTTGGCGGAGCTGGAGAGGCTGAGGAGATACACCGCAGAGCGGGAAGCTGCGGTGAGGGAGCTCAACTATATGGTCGGACAAGAGGTTGACTTGAGAGGTCTAGCCGAGCAAAAATACAAAGACCTTAAGACACATCTTAGGGCCGTCGATCACGTTAACTCCGAGCTGGTCGATCACGTTCGGTCCCAGATGTCTCGTCTGCGCGCATCCAGATGGAATTATGGACGCGTGTGTGTTAGGTTTGCCATTGAACAGACTCACGCCAGGCTTGTTGGCTTGGCGCAGGCGTCGCTTACTAGGGCCCGAGAGCACTTTTTTTAGCAGAGGGACTATCTCAGTCTTGTTAGCTGGGCTAGCCAGGTTAAAATCCAGCTCGACAACATGAATCTGATGGCGGCTACCGGAGTGGTGATTCTCCCGGAGGACAAGGACCGAGTTCAGGCCAAATATGACGGGCTTGTAAGGGAGATCAATGAGAAGGAGATGATGGATTTTTCTGACCGAGAGTACATGTTCTCTCCGGGACCCTGTATCCTCCCGAGTAGCTTCGAAGCTGACTGTCCCCCTTCTCCGCTCGGACCTGAGGAGTACGGGATCAAAGGGACTTGGACAGTTGAGGCCTTCGATAGCTGTCCGTCTGAGTTGTCCGAGGATGCTGGCGACGAGGTCGGGAATGATCCTTCAGACCAGGTCATGGGTCTAACTCGGGGCGTACGAAGGCTGTCCGTTGCGCCAAGTGTCAACACGGCGAGGCCGTCTTCATCCAGGCGGGCGACGATCGGATCTGCAGGTCGCGACCCGGCGGCTGGTGAGAGTCCCTGATATTCCCGTTCGGATGCGGTCAGTCGCGGGAACGGCTCAGAGAGTATTGCACTCTCCATTACTCGAGCAGCGTTACGGATACGGCTCTTCGCTCTTCTAGCTCCTAAGAACTTTTGAATGTCTTTCTTTGCTGATGTTTTCTTCCGTTATGTTTTAGCCGTATGTGGCGTATTTGATGTACTTATGACTTTTGTTTTGCCAGGGGAGCGGATCCCCGGGTTGTTCTAATCGAAATCCAGAATCTCTATTTATGCGGTTAAGTTTTTCAGCTTAAGCATTTTGTGTATGTCTTGATGCGGCTAAATTTTAAAGCTTAGGCATAGCGTGTCCGGGGAAGTCATCCTCAGGTTTACCTTTTCTGTTCTTGTTTCTGCGGCTAATTTTTCCAAGCTTAGGCATTTAAGAATCTAGGGAGCAGATCCGTAGTTTGTTTAATTTTGATCCGACCGGGCTCGCGTGATGGAATGGTCGGATCGATTTGTCGGCGGGTCGGGACCTGGCTTACGACTAGAGTCCGTCTCGTGGTTAAGCGTGCGAGAAGTGTTCGGCTTAAAATTCTTACACGTTCTTAAGGACTCATACGGGACAGGGCCCGGCTTTTTGACCTATTCGAAAAAGTTGTGGTGGACTTTCTGAGTTCGGCCTGTAGATTATCTCACTACTACATCTGTGCGAGACGCGTGTTTTGATCCTACTCGGGTTTAGCTATGGTGGGCCTCCCGAGTATGACTTATAGATCGAATACTTGGCCAGAGTATCGATGTAAATGAGCTCGGAGCTTTTAGAATTCGAACGGATCGATGGTAATGATCGGAAGTTTATTTTTGTTTATTATAGCTGGACTTCCGAGGAAGCTGCCTACGTACCCGTTAAATAGGGATCAAGCCGAAACGTAGTTTGAGTTACAAAGTGAAAGCTAGATAAGTCATCCGGGGATGAGCGAGAATGATTCGTTCGGAAACGAGTAGTTTTTTTTTTTTTTTTTTTAAACTTTACCTTCGGGGAGATTGCCTACGTACCCGTTAAATAAGGATCGCTGCTTAGACGCCCGTTAGGTGACATGCCGAGGAGGTTCGGATCCTGCTGGCACGTCGAGGCGGTAGTGGTAGCGTTTGAGAGTCATTCAATTCCAGGATCGCTCGAGGGCTACTCCATCCATCGTCATCAGTCGATACACGCCCGGACGGATGATTTTATGGACTTGACACAAACCTTCCTAATTGGCTCTAAGCTTTCCGACATTTTTCTTCTTAGTGTTCTCATATACTTTTTGCAGTACGAGGTCACCGTTGGCGAAACTCCGGCTCTGGACCCGCTTATTGTAGTATCGGGCCGCCAGCTGTTGGTAGTTTTGGATTCAGAGGAGTGCCGCGTCGCGTTCCTCCTCGACGTAATCCAAGTTGTCGAGGAGCATTTGGCCATTATGGTCGGGGTTGCCCGACATGACTTCCCGACGCAAGCTATGTACGCATCCTTTGGTTGGGGCCATCGCCTCGAGTCTGTAGGCGAGCAAAAAGGGCATTCTTCGTGTTGATTCCCGGGGAGTTATTCGAAGTGACCACAAGACTCCGTCGAGTTCGTCCGCCCAAAGTTCCTTTTTATCGTCGAGGCGCTTTTTGAGCTCGAATATGATGGCCTTGTTCGTGGCTTCGATCTGCCCGTTTCCCTTCAGGTTTTTTGGCGTAGACTTATTGAGGCGGATATCCCATGTGGAGCAAAAGTCTTCGAATGTCTTCGAGATGAATTGAGATCCGTTGTCTGCGATGATCTCAAATGGGAGTCCGCGTCAGCATATGAGGAACTTCCAGACGAAGTTCTGAACATCGTTTGCTCGGATCATCACGTATGCCTCGGCTTCGACCCACTTTGTGAAATAATCGATTATGACGATTACGAACCGCTTCTGCCTCGACTTTGGAAAGGGGGTGATGATGTCCATCGCCCAGCGCATAAACGGGTAAGCCATGGTGGCGGTCGTGAGCGGTTCAGTTGGCGATTTGATCATTGGCCCGTGGCGCTGACATTTCTCACAACAGCGGACATGGTCGTCACAGTCCTTAAGCATGGTTGGCCAGAAATAACCTAGCTTTTTTATTTTCAGGGCGAGCGTGTAAGAGCCTGAGTGGTTTCCGCCTTCCTCTTTGTGGGACTCGACCACCACGGCTTCGATTTCCTCGTTGGCGATACAGCTTAGCAGTGCTCCGGCTGCACTCCATCGGTATAGTCTGTTCTTAATCAGCACATAATGGGCTGCTTTGGTTCGAAGCATGCGGGCAGCCCACTTATTAGTCGGCTTCTCGCCTTGATCGATGTACGCAATGATCTTCTTCCTCTAGTCGAGAGCAGGTTTTAGGACCATGGGCGAGGTCTCTTCTGGGGGCTGAGGTCCTCCTTCATCGTCATCGGTGATGGTCATAATCCTGCTATTCCCTCTTGGAAGGGATATGCTAGGATCTGAGATGATCTCCATTGGGATGGTGCGACTCGTTTTGGATCTTGAGCTCGAGGCGAACGTAGCGAGTGCGTCGGCTTTGGCGTTTTCCGCTCTGGGGATCTGGGTGATTCAGAAGTTGTCCAAGTTCCAGAGGATCAAGTCCTCGGTTAATTTCATGTATGCCTTAATCCGCTCGCTCTTTGTGTCGTAGTCGCCGTTGAGCTGGTTTGTTACAAGCTGGGAGTCGCTATAGGCGTAGATCCTTTGTGCTCCGACCGCTTTGGCCAGTCGTATCCTAGCGATGAGTGCTTCCCACTCGGCTTCGTTGTTGGTGGCGAGGAAATCCAGTCGGAATGATTGTTTGAGAAATTCCCCAGAGGGAAAGGTAAGGCGGATTCCTATTCCCACGCCCTGTCGCGATACAGAGCCGTCGATAAGAGAGTCCACTCGGCTTTTCGCGGCTTGAGTATTGCCTTATCTGGAGGAAACTCGGTGATGAGATCATCCAAGACTTGCGACTTAGCGCTGGTCCGGTTCCTGAATTCGATATCGTACTCGCTGAGTTCGATTGCCTATTTTGCCATACGCCCGGATTGGCTCGGATTGTGCATAATTGTTCGGAGCGGTTGGGAAGACATGACTGCAATGGTATGGGACTCAAAATATGGGCGTAATTTCCGAGCGGACATGATGATGACGAGAGCCAATTTTTCCAAGATGGGGTATCGTGATTCGGCGCCCTCGAGGGATTTGCTGACATAAAAATTGTGTTTTTGGTCCCCCCGATCTTTTCGAACGAAAACCCCACTCACGGCCGCATCCGTTACTGATACGTAAAGGTAGAGGGTTTCTCCTGGCTCGGGTTTGGCCAGGACTGATGGGGTCGTCAGGTACGACTTCAGGTCTTTGAACGCTTTTTCGCAGTCGTCGTCCTAGATGAACTCTTTATTCCCTCGCAAGAGCTGATAAAAAGGTAAACTTCGATCGGTCAATCGCGAGATGAATCGGTTTAGTACGGCGATCTGACCAGTCAAGCGTTGGACTTCCCTTTTGTTCCTCGGGGAGGGGAGGTCCCTGATTGCCGAAATCTGTTTGGGGTTTGCCTCGATTCCTCGTTTGGTCACGATGTAACCGAGGAATTCTCCGGAGGTAACCTCGAACGTGCATTTTGCTGGGTTCAGCTTCATCTCGTAGAGGTTTAGTATTTTGATGCAATCTTCTAGATGGCCGACGTGGTCGGCTGCCTTTGAGGACTTCACCAGCATGTCGTCGATGTAGACTTCCATGGTGTCGCCCAGCTGGTCGGCGAACATTTTGTTAACCAAACGTTGGTAGGTCGCTCTCGCGTTCTTCAGGCCGAACGGCATGACTCGCTAGCAGTACGTTCCTCGATCAGTGATAAAGGCGGTCTTCTCGCGATCATCAGGGTGCATCGCGATCTGATTGTAACCCAAAAATGCGTCCATAAACGAGAGCAGCTCATTGCCTGTTGTGGCTTCGACTACCCGATCGATGTGTGGGAGCGGGAAGTTGTCCTTGGGGTATGCCTTGTTTAGGTCGGTGAAGTCTACACAGACTCTCCACTTGCCATTCTTCTTCTTGACGATGACTAGGTTGGCCATCCATTCGGGGTACTGAACTTCTGCTATAGACCCAGCTTCTAGGAGTTTTGTTACCTCATCGTTTACGGCCCTAGCCCGCTCGGGTCTGAGCTTCCTTCGCTTTTGCTTGATTGGCTTGTATGTCGGGTCGACATTGAGTTCGTGGCTCGTGACGCTTGGGCTGATGCCCTTCATATCCTCGATTATCCAGACAAAAGTGTTAACGTTCTTAGTTAGGAAGCTAATCAGCTCGGCTCGAATGGGCGCGTCGAGCTCGGATCCGATGCTTATCCTGCGAGCAGGGTGGGCTTGGTCGATGCCCATTTGGATCGTAGATTCCTGCCTGGGCTCGGAGGAGCTGGCTTCGTTGATGGGATTGATATGGAAATTAGCCATTCGTAGATGCTTCTCAGCGATGAAACACGTGCGAGACATCTTTTGGCTTCCTCGGATAGTGAAGACTCCGGCTGAGGTCGGGAATTTAACGTATTGGTGGTAAACCGAGGCTATCGCTCAGAGGGAGAATAACCAAGGGGTTCCCACGATCGCGTTGTATACAGCTGGTTTATCTACAACAATGAACTTTGCGTCTCGGGAGATATCGCCCGAATACACTGTAAGCTTGATCGATCTGACCGCCATGGTGGTTATGCCGTCGAAGCTTGTCAAGGGCTGAGAGCCTGGCTTGACCCGATCGGCTGGGATCCCCATCTTCTCCAAGGTTTCCTTGTAGATTAGGTTGACGGAACTTCCAGTATCGACTATGATTCTGCTCACTTCACAATCGTCGATGTTTAGTGTGACTACGACTGGGTCGTTGTGGGGCATAGCGAGGTGCTCGGTATTGTCTTCGCTGAAGATGATCGGAATATCTACCTTGGTTCTTGCGAGGTGGTTCTGATTAACTTTCGCTCTCTTCTCGTGCTGTTTGAGGGATCTGACGGAACTATGAGTTACGTCGAATCCTCCCATGATCATTAGGACTCCTCCTCTGGGCTTCTGTGTATAGGCTTCGCTCTCCTCGAAGCGTGCTCGATCCGGGAGTAGAGATAGGTCGTCTCCGGGATCGGTGAGCAGGTCCTGTTTCCCGGAAACGAGAGCGGGATTGTCCGTGTTCACGGGATTAGGGTTTTCCTGCTCCGGAACAAGGTTCGCTCTTTGGGCCACCGGAGTATTAGTACCCTGAGCGGTTGTTTCCGACGAGTGCGTTCTCATGCTTGCTTCTTTGTTGAGATCCATGGTCGCGTGAAAAGATATCCTCTTGTAGATGCGAGATCCCCCTACCTGGCGCGCCAAATGTTGAACTCGGATCGAGATCGACACTAAATTTGTAATAGGTTCGGGGATTTTTTGATAAATGGAAAGAGGAAACTTTGATGAGAATGCAAGAGTCCGCTCGGGTGAACAGTAATCGAATGGGAGGTTTGGATTTAAGGGAGATTAATTGTACTAGGCAAAGAATAATGTGTTTCTAGCAAAAAAGTGTTGTGTATTTCACCTTAGTTATACATAAATGATGGTACAACTAAATATAGTACATTGGGATTAGGACTTTTGATACATATGGTTACATTTTAACCATATGCTCATAAAGTAACCCTCAACAAGCATAAAGTAACTATACTAAGATTTAAAGTAACTAAGCTTAGTTAACAAAGTAGTGAGTTGGGCTTTCCTACTTGATGGGCTAGGAGTTGGATTTTGTCTTGGGCCAAATCCATGGTGCAACAAACACTACTTGCATCTCTCTTAAATCTTGAAAAACCATTTTCTTCAATAGAGAGAATCAATCTTTTGTTTTGAGATGGTGACAAAACAAGAACCACAAGTTGAAACAGAGCCTAATACTTTCTCTGTTCCAAGAACATCTCTAAGGAACAGAGATTTATATCTCTTCTTACCTTTCCTCTTAGGCTTCTCTGATCAAGAATCATCCAACGTAGACGATAACGATGTTCCTTCGTTACGCGAGAGAATCGTTTTAGTAAATCCTTTTACACAAGGAATGATTGTGCTCGAAGACTCATCAGGATTAAATCCTCTGCTTCGCGACTTACTTGAATCACGTGAGGAAGGTCATCCTCCAGCGTCCAAAGCTTCGATCGATGCGATGCCGATCGTTGATATTGAGGATGGAGGAGAGTGTGTGATTTGTTTAGAGTAATGGAAAATGGAGGAGGAGATAGCGAAGGAGATGCCTTGTAAGCATAGGTTTCATGGAAGTTGTATAGAGAAATGGTTAGGGTTACATGGGTCATGTCCTGTTTGTAGGTATGAGATGCCTGTTGATGGAGATGAGGTTGAGAAGAAAAGAAACGATGATGGAGAAACAGAGAGTTGGGTTATGTTTGGTTTTAATGATGGTCGGAGAATTAGAGATTCTTCTGGTCGTGGAAACGGTGATGGTGAAGGGAACACTAGTGTTTTAGAATAAGCGTTTTTTGTTGTTCTTGTTTTGGGGAAAGTTTTATGAGCTTTTTTTTTTCACGTGAAAATTTGGTTTTTTTGGTCTTTACTTTCTTTTTCTTTGTAATCTCTAATTTGTTTCTTGAAATCATGTATTAATGTTATGGACTTCCTTCTACGTTGCTTATTTTCTACGAAGAATACCAAATCAGAAAATGAAGATATCAATGTTTTATCTTATGCCAAGAATTTGTACATTTTTCTTCACTTTGTTGTGGATGCTCACTTTTGAGCAAAGATGTAGGTGCCTTTAACAGTTAGAATTGAGCGTAAATTCGTTTTGTCATTCTACGGTTACCAACGAAAGTAACCGTGTGTTATTTAAGTCCATCAAATATTCCCTTTTTTTTTTTTTTTGTCACAAAACACACTTCTCTATTAACTTAAGCCAATACATTTTCTGTATCAGTGAGCCAATAGGGGACAGAAGTGCTAATAACTGAGAAGATCTTATTCCTCGTGCGTGCATTTCTTGCTAACAAATCTGCTCTTTTATTGTTCTCCCATTGACAATAGATGAGATCGAATTCGGGGAAGGATTCCCGCAGGCGTGCCAATTCGCGCAGTTCTGGTTCAAAACCGGGCCACTCATTTGGCGCTTCTACCATCATCACCAGATCTCTTGAATCTGTGACGAAGGAAGAGCAAAAGCGTTCCTTTTGAATAAGAGATTGCATTGTCCATAGTAGTCCATGCATCTCTGAATATAGAGGGGAGATACTCCGATTGATTCCTTGTAGTCCCAGCAAGTCTGTCGTTCCATCTTGTAATTGCAAAACCCATCCCACTCCACTTGTATTGTCCTATCTTTTCCATGAGCCATCAACGAAGCAAGTGAAAGTGGTTGCGTGCGTATCTGGTGTGTGCGGGGGTTGCAATGGTAGCACTTGATCCGAGATGTTTGCCTCGGTCCATTCCCGTGCCTCCTTGATTGCCACTGCTAGAGTCGCATTCGCTTCGCGGTTTACCGCATTAAACACCTTGTCATTTCGCGCTTTCCAGATATACCATATGATCCACGGAAAGGCCTTCGTGGCTTCGTCTGTAGCCCTCGACTGAGGGATACGCCAGAAGAGGAAGTTAAAATTAGTTCTAAGGTTCTCTGATGGAAAGGCTTGGTCATCGGAGCAAAGGCCGGAAAGGGACCAAACTTCCTTTGCGGTCGGACAAGTAAAGATCGCATGGTTGATAGATTCAACTGGGTCCGTACATCTTGTGCAGGTCGCAAGCTCCCTGATGCGTCTAAATCTTAGCCTCTCATTTGTCGCCACTGCCCCGGTTAGACACTGCCAGATAAAATGACGTAATTTGTTAGGAGTTGGCAGTTTCCAAACGTGGGCCTTGAGGGGATTATCGGACGGTAGTTGGAGGGAAAACTTAGTATCCTCATCCTTGTAAACCCTGGCAAGATCATAACCTGATCTAACTGAGTAGAGTCCAGATTTAGTGTAATGCCAACAGTAATTATCCTCCGACAAAAGCTGAATTGAAAATTTAGCTATATATCTAATTAATGAAGACCATACGGTTGAAATTTTCATGATGTATATAACATATCATACGTAATATGTTGGATCATTTTTCTATGTCCTCGAAACTATTTGAACTCTGTCCCGAGTCCTCACCCTTGTGACCTCCAAAATCTCGCTTCCAATAGGTTGTTCGATGCAAATCGTGTCGTTCCACCTTGTCATTTTTTTGCTCCATCACTTCCTCGAGTTTGATCGATATCCTCATAAGCTTTTGAGAATGGTAATCAGTTTTTGCTTATGAACTCTCTGATGGCGTCAATGAATAGTCAACTGACCTTCTCATCTGTCTAATTCCTCTGATTTTTGCAAGAAATCTTTTTCTTTTTCAACCTTTTCATTTGTTGAATTCCTTTGAAGGTAGTAACTATTAAACAATAATCTAACACGACACATGTTTACCCACAACTCGGAATTTAATTCTTACACTGCATGAATTTTTTTTGTCAAAATTTGCTACCGTTAAATTATATAAATTAGACCGCAAGCCCAAAGTAGCATGTTTGAGATCAGGGTTGGACCTAATGCGAAGTAATGTTTTTCTCTTTTCATGGTTACCTTATCTTTCGTTTTCTTTTCACGTTTACCTTAGTATTCGTTTTCATGTCAACAAGATTCTTGATCATCATTTTCATTTTTCTCTACTCAGCTCTTTCATAAATTGCTGAATTCTTGATCGTAATGCCAAGTGGTTGTTTTCGTTCTTCTAGTTGTCTTTTCCAGTTCTCTTTCGCGCATTGGCGCTTTCGTAACTTTTGGGTAACTTTTTCCTCTTTGACTTGAAGTGAACAGACAGAGTCTATGATGCACCGAGATCAGATAATAAAGTTTCTACACTTATTAGGTTATGGTCTTTGAACGACACATAATCTTATGGGCACTTATCGTGTATCACACTTCATACAACCAAAATAATATGTATATGTGAAAATTGTATATGGATTACACCAACATGAGGGAAGAAAAATTATAAATATGTAACAATATAAGTAACATGTTGGGATATCAATCCAAGTCTAACATCTGAAGATTAGACAAGATTGGTCTAATATATAAGTAAAGTCCAACCAAATTAGTATGAGGCCTTTTGGGAAGGAAACCAAAGATAAATCCGTGCGGACTTTAATGCTTCAGCCCAAAGCGGACAATATCATACTAATTTGAGAAGTTGGACATAGGCTTAAGAAAGCTTCTCAACATGGTATCAGAGCGGTAACGATCCTAGGAGACCTGGAGAAGTGGATGGGCAAAATAAATGATGTGGGAGCAGACTCCTTATAAGATAACCCTAGCAAACGAGATGGGTACAAGACGGTACCTAAGGTTTAGCTAGATGGGAGGACACGAGTCATGTGGTCCTTGGTTTGAAGGGGAGAATGTTGGGATATCAATCCAAGTCTCACATCTGAAGATTAGACAAGATTGGTCTAATATATAAGTAAAGTCCAACCAAATTAGTATGATGCATTTTGGGGAGGAAACCAAAAATAAATCCGTGCGGGCTTTGCCACTTGGACTCAAAGCGGACAATATCATACTAATTTGGGAAGTTGGACATGGGTTTTAAAAAGCCTGAATTCAACATAACAAATATGTAACAACAATATCATCCACTTATTCAACTTATTTTGTTACAACTATAAATCAAAGACCAAAAAATGACGCAATAACCTACGTTAAGCCGATTAAATTCCATGCAAAACATATGGACGAGCCTCCATCACGTTTAGCACGGCAAGGGGCTGGTTCATAAATGTACCAAATACATTCTCTACAAACTCCAAATTCACTTAGTACATTGTCGTCTCTATCTACCCTAAATATATCAAATGTTTCTTTATTTCCAGACCACTCGAAACTGCAAATGTACCTTGTTGTTTTTCGGAAATTGACATGAAATCTGAAATCAAATTTACCTCCCGGTGGGATCGATTTTACCCCCAAATCTATCTTCTTGTTCGTGCAAAGCGCAATCAATGTTGCATTTGTGGTTAATTTGTTAACGATCACAACGTGTTTAGGTGCAAACGGCAACAATCCGTCGGTGGACGAATGATTTCTAAGAGATGACGACGTTTTGATGATAAATAGGAATAAGAATAGAATGAATACGAAATGGTTCTGTGTTGAAGTAGCCATGGACGAGTTTAAGGGGATTGTGAAATAATATTCTTTTTGTTTCAAAAGTAGCATATATTATATATATATAATATATGTAAAAACTTTTATTATATCTTTTAGTTTGTCATTTTAAGGGTAAGAATCTAAAGTTATATATATATATTCACGTAACTGCAAGTAAATGTGTAGAATCTCTTTCGTCTAATACAAGTGTAGAATCTAAATAAAATCTAGCTTTAATGTTCTTTAATTAATTTTTATTTTAAATATAAATAGCAAGATCTTACATATCTTTTTATTTTGTTTTTTATCTTACAAATATTCTTTTGAAATATAATTATTTTCTTCTAAAATTATTATTGTATTACCAATCGAGACGTATATCTTTTTTGCTCTATTATTTTTGTTTTAAATTTCAAATATTTTTAATCAATAAAAGCTGTTATTTATAGGAAGATAGTGAACAAATATCGTGCTATATAAAGCACAATAATTTTGTAATCAAGGGACTATTTTTAACAACCAACAACTTCATTGAGCTTAATATAGTAATCCGATTATAAGGGCATTCAATGCAATTATGAAACTAAAAAAGATAGATTCAAATCTTTTGAAAAGAAAGCTTCATGGTGTAAACCATGTAGTTTAGAAACATGTAAACCTAAACATAAAAATCAAACCAATTGTAAAGATTCAGATACTACCGAGATTGTCCTTATTTCTTCTTCTAGATCATGTGACAAAGCCATTCGGACTTCAGGTCGAATCACCAAAAAAACAAAAATCCTGGATTTACACTCATTCTTTAAATGTAATTTTCCGGCACTAGTCACGGTTGTTATCACTACTCTAGATGTTGTTAAACCGATGAGACTAGCTAAAGTCCTAAACTTTTCTGCACTAAATATGGATTCCAAAACCACTAAAGAACAAGAAAAATCATGGGCCAAGCCCTCACACTCATCATTCAGGCCCATTAACACACAAGCAAAGGGAGGAGAGCTTACGAGGGGAGATAGGAGGAGAGACTCTACGCTGGCCGTCGGTATGATCGACAAGCTTCCGGACCACTGCCAAAGGAGAGGTGATTGTGGCAGAATTAAGTTTGGATTATTTTTAGAGTTACAATGGAGGAGATTAGACGCCTTGGCGGAGCGATACTCATGACCGTAGATGGACATGACGGCTGAGACGGGATCGACACCCATAATTCTCGGCGAGAGAACGGGATTTGCAGTCACCATAGTAGAAGTTGATGTCCGATCTGGTGGCTCGGTGAGAGGCATGGCCCTCGTTCTCGATCTGATTTTCGTTGTGAGAGAGGATTTTCTTTCACCAAAAACATAAGGGATCGGCTAGGTCGGAGGAGACTGCCGGAGCGACGAGAGGTGACGGCCTCAGCGGCAAGGAGCATTGCTGGCAGTGATATATCGAGACCTGGATCTGGAGGCTCGGGAGACGGGATATGGATTGTGACCAGCGATGCCATGGCCCAAGCAAAAGCAAGGAGAGAGGACGGCGGAGGAGGAGCTCCGATCTGATGAAAAGCTTCGTTGGCGGCTGCCTCGGTTGGTATGCCTGGGAGCTTCTCAAAGTGATTGTCTAACGTTATTAATAGGAAAGGATATATGTAAATCCTAGATTTAAGGTTACCATATCATAGAATAGGAAATATCAAAGTGTATAAATACATTCACGGTACAATCAATAACATCAAGTCAATACAAAGTATTTTATGGTATCAGAGCATAAGATCCTAAAGACCTAATTTTTACTCTAAACCTACTTCTAAGCCGCCGCCGTTGGTGCCCTAGCACAACCGCCGCCGCCGCTATCATCTTCTACTCCTTCGCCGCCGCTTTTCAAAGCCGCCGCATCTACCTTCTCTGCAAACTATGACCGAACAAAGCTCCAACTCCTCGATGATTCAATCCTCCACCTCCACTCCATCTTTACCATCACCATACCTCCTCAATGCATCCGACAACCCAGGAGCTTTGATATCCTCTGTGATTCTCAAAGAAAACAACTACACCGAGTGGTCAACCGAACTTCGCAATTCTCTTCAAGCAAAGCAAAAACTCGGATTCATTGATGGCTCTATTCCAAAGCCAGATTCGAATCCTGAGTTAGCATCTTGGTTGGCTGCAAACTCAATGATTGTTGGATGGATAAGAACATCTATCGAACCATCCATACGATCCACTGTCTCGTTTGTTTCCGACGCCTCTGAACTTTGGGAAAGTCTTCGCAAACGATTCTCTGTTGGCAACGGAGTCCGCAAGCAGCTTCTCCGTGATGAAATTTCAGCTTGTAAGCAAGACGGACGGCCTGTGCTTACTTACTATGGACAATTAACCAAGTTGTGGGAAGAACTCCAGAACTACAAAACCCACCGTGCTTGTAGTTGTGTCGCAGCTCCGGACATCGCTAAAGAACGTGATGAGGACCGTGTTCATCAATTTCTGTTTGGTTTAGATGAGCGTTTTCGAAACATTCGTTCATCTATCACCGATGAAGACCCACTGCCCGATCTCTATCAAGTATACTCACGTGTGGTTCGAGAGGAACAAAACCTGAATTCATCAAGGTCCAAAGAAGTTGTGAAAACATAGGCATTGGCTTCTCGGTTCAAACTTCATCTTCAACTCAAGCTGCTGCAGTTTCTTTACCTTGTTTTCGAGATTGTTCTTCTCTACTTTGCACTCATTGCAATCGCAAAGGACATGACGTGAGTGAGTGTTTTGTACTACATGGATACCCGGATTGGTTCTTTGAACAAAATCGCCAAGACACATCTACTCCTTCCTTCGGACTTGGTGGTTCTGCTCGTGGTCGCGGCAACAACAACATCCGTGGCGGTAGACCTCCTCCGACTAGTGGTCGTGGCCGTGGCAAAGCCAGCAACTTTCAAGCTTTGGCGCAACATTCTGGTGGAACGGATCAAATTGCTCAACTGATATCATTGCTGCAATCTCAACGTCCTGATCAATCTTCCGAAAAACTGTCTGGTAAAATTAATCTCACTGATGTCATTATTGATACCGGAGCTTCACACCATATGACTGGTGATGAATCTCTTTTGACTAATGTTGAACCTATCATTCCCTCTCCGGTGATATTCCCTGATGGAACCGGTTCTCGAGCAACAAAGCGGGGAACTTTGGTGTTGAATTCCGATTGTGCACTTTCTAATGTGCTCTATGTCCCTGATTTTGATTGCACACTTATCTCTGTCTCTAAACTTCTCAAGCATACTGGTTGCATTGCGGTATTCACAGATACTTTGTGTTTCTTACAGGACCGTTTTACGAGAACTTTGATTGGTGCGGGTGAAGAGCGTGAGGGGGTGTATTACTTTACGGGTGTCTGTGCTGCTCGGGTTAACAAAGCTACGCAGGAGTCTACTTCAGGAGCTTTGTTGCATCGTCGCTTAGGACATCCTTCTACTGGTGTTTTGCTTTCTTTACCTGAATATAATCGTTCTCATATGGATTTAGAGGCGATTAAGAGTTGTGATATTTGTTTTCGTGCTAAACAAACACGTGATGTTTTTCCTACTAGTATTAATAAAACAACGGAATGTTTTTCTTTAGTTCACTGCGATGTTTGGGGACCATATCGACAACCTTCCACATGTGGCTCGGTTTATTTTCTTACATTGGTAGATGATTTTTCACGCTCAGTTTGGACGTTTCTCATGTCCGAAAAATCACAAGTATCTCAGCTCATAAAGAATTTTTGTGCCATGAGTGAGAGACAGTTTGGGAAAACTGTCAAAGCTTTTCGGAGTGACAATGGCACCGAATTCATGTGCTTAACATCTTATTTTCAAGAACACGGCATAATGCACCAGACATCGTGTGTTGATACACCACAACAGAATGGTCGTGTGGAACGGAAACACCGGCACATTCTAAATGTTGCTCGCGCTTGTCTCTTTCAAGGACAACTCCCAGTGAAATTTTGGGGTGAAAGTATACTTGTTGCAACTCACCTAATTAACCGTACACCTTCATCGGTTCTACAAGGCAAATCTCCATACGAAATTCTTTTTGGCAAACGTCCAAATTACTCCATGCTTCGTACGTTTGGTTGTCTTTGTTATGCTCATCATCGCTCTCGTGACAAAGATAAATTTGGATCTCGAAGTAGGCGTTGTATCTTCATTGGCTACCCTTATGGTAAGAAAGGATGGCGTCTTTATGATCTTGAAACCGAACAATTCTTTGTAAGCCGAGATGTTGTTTTTCAAGAAGATGTGTTTCCTTTTGCGGATTCATCATCACTTCAGTTCGTTGCACAGAATCAATCCATGGATCTTCTTGGTGATGATTGGATTCTTCCTCCTCAAGGAGACTCCACTTGTCCGAATGTTTCACCTGTGACCGAGTCTCCTTCTCCACCAGTGACCGTGGTTTCTTCTCCACCCATGACTGAAGCATTGTCTTCAGCGATAGAGACCTCACCATGTTCTTCTTCTGGTGATAGTTCTCATGCGTTGATAAGTCCTTCTACTATTCCTTCTCCACCAGCTGAAACACCTCCTTCACCGGGACTTCCAGAGCTTCTCGGTAAAGGACAACGTACCAAGAAACAATCAGTTTTACTTAAGGACTTTATCATTAGCAATGCACAAGCAACACCCCCCACTACGTCTTCACCTGGTCTCACCGATTCAAGTTACTCTAAAGCGGCAGGTAAGACTCGTTATCCTATAACTAAATATGTCTCTGATGAAAGTTTCTCCGAGATTCACAGGATTTTTATGGCTGCCAATACTGCTGGTACTGAACCAAGAAGCTATAAAGAAGCTGTTTTAATCAAAGAATGGCGTGAAGCCATGGGTTTCGAAATCACTGCTCTTGAAAATAACGATACTTGGGAGATTGTTTCATTGCCTCCGGGAAAGAAGGCAATTGGTAGCAAGTGGGTTTACAAACTTAAGTATCATTCTGATGGCACCTTGGAGCGTCACAAAGCTCGTTTAGTTGCATTGGGCAATCTTCAACAGGAAGGGACCGATTTTACAGAGACATTTGCTCCGGTAGTTAAGCTCACTACGGTTCGCTTTCTTCTTGTTGTGGCTGTGGCTAAAAACAGGGAGGTCCATCAAATGGACGTGCATAATGCATTTCTTCATGGTGATTTGGAAGAAGAGGTGTATATGAAGCTTCCACCGGGTTTCGAAGCTTCTGACTCCACCAAAGTTTATCGTCTTCGCAAGTCTTTGTACGGACTTCGCCAATCTCCGAGGTGTTGGTTTGCTAAGTTAACAACAGCCTTGCTAAACTTTGGTTTCAAGCAGAGCTATCCTGACTACTCATTATTTTCCTTTGTTCAAAATGGTATTGTTCTTCATGTTTTAGTCTACGTCGATGATTTAATCATTGCGGGTAATAGTCTATCAGAAGTGGAGAGATTCAAGAGTTATATGCAATCATGTTTTCACATGAAGGATCTTGGCCGTTTAAAATATTTCTTGGGTATCGAGGTCTCCCGTGGACCGGATGGAATTTGTCTTTCTCAACGAAAGTATGCACTCGACATTATCTCTGAAGTAGGTCTTCTGGGTGCACAACCCGTTGGTGTTCCAGTCGAATTGAATCACAAACTGGCTTCTAACACTGGTCCCGAGTTAAAGAATCCTCAACAATATCGTCGCTTGGTCGGAAGACTCATCTACCTCAGCGTTACAAGACCCGAGTTGAGCTATATTGTCAATCTTTTGTCCCAATTTATGCAAACGCCTCTTGTTGCTCATTGGGAAGCTGCTTTAAGGGTTGTTCGTTATCTCAAAGGTTGTCATGCACAAGGTATTCTTCTTCGTTCGGATAGTGATCTTTCTCTCACAGCTTATTGCGACTCGGATTGGGCTTCTTGTCCACTCACTCGTCGTTCTCTCTGTGCGTTCGTCGTGTTTTTGGGCTCCTCTTCTATTGCTTGGAAGACGAAGAAGCAAGACACAGTGTCTAACTCCTCTGCTGAAGCCGAGTATAGAAGTATGGCATTTACACTCCGTGAACTCAAATGGCTTAAGGGATTGCTTCACGAGTTTGGGTTTGATCATCCGGCTCCCATCAAGCTCTATTATGACAGTCAAGTTGCGATTCACATTGCGAAAAATCCAGTCTTCCATGAAAGAACCAAGCACATTGAAAAGGATTGTCATCAGGTTCGCGATGCAGTTCAAGATCGGCTTATTACAACCGAACACATCTCTACCAAAGAACAAGTGGCTGATATTCTCACCAAGGCTTTACCTAAACCATCTTTTGATAAACTTTTGTCCAAGTTTGGTGTTCGAAATTTCTCACCACCAACTTTAGGGGGGGGGGGGGGGGGGGGGGGGGTAATAGGAAAGGATATATGTAAATCCTAGATTTAAGGTTATCATATCATAGAATAGGAAATATCAAAGTGTATAAATACATTCACGGTACAATCAATAACATCAAGTCAATACAAAGTATTTTAGTTATCTTCTATGAAATATGAATTGTGCTAGCTTTATCTTCTTTGACTTGAAGTGGTTAAAATTCATCAGTGATATACCGAGTCACCAAGATCAGATAAACAAGTTAGGAAGTCTTAATTATCCTAGTGGACATTTATCGTGTATCACACTTGTTACAACCATCTAAGCCTAATAATATAATAGTTTTATATGTGAAAATTATCTATTAATCTCAAATGAAATTTTTTTTTTTATTTCAACTTTTAAATTTTTCCTCTGTTTTCCATTAAATCCTCATCTTAACAATGTTTATAGGATAGCAATACAATTTTAAGTTGATACCTGAATGTTTTGATATTAAGTTCTTTTTATTATTCTTGAACTAAAAGAAAGTAGTTTATGATTGAGTTATTTATCTCAATAACAATAGATAGTTCGTAAATTAAGTAAATGACAATGAATTTTAAAAAACTCACCATAATTATAGCTGATTGTGTGGCTAATGTCAGTTTTGGCTTTTAATCAGAAATATAGCTGACAACCCAAATACTCTTATAAAAGTAAGTGGAGGTAGATATGGAGGCAGTGGTGGTGGTTACGGAGGAGGATGTGGTGGTTACGGAGAGAGACGTAGCTGATATATTCATAATTGACCTCTTTTAACTCTTGTTTTATCATGATTTCAATCCATTATTCATATGCATTTAGGCATTTGTAGGTGTATTTGCATTTCTTTTGTCTTTCTAGGTGAAAATGGTGATGTCTAAAGAAAAGAAAAAGATGTGGAGCATGTTTGTACCCAAAAAGTGATGCAAAAGGATGGACCAATGGAGCTATATTACAAAGGAGAAGACTTGGAATAGAAGAGAGATTTCAACTCGCTAAGGCAATTTCGACCCTCAGTTTTGACAGGAAGGGTCCGGAATTTACTGGTGAAATACTTGTTTTCCAATAGAAGAAATTTCGACCCTCAGTTTCGACAGGAAGGGTCCGGAATTTGATCCAGTTTTCCCACAACTTTGAAGATCCGACCCGGATCGAGACGGGTCGACCCCGTTCCGATTTATTTTGATATATAAACATTTTAGACCTAGTTTTTTGGCTAAGTTTGATTAGGCATTTCCTCTTTCATACTTCAAAACTCTTTTCTTATGATTTGTGATTGGATTTTTGCTATTTATCATATCTAGTGAAGCTTTTCTTAATCTCTTATCATCTCTTTTATGATTATTTCTTTATCTATGATTATGATTGTGTTTTGCATCATGATTAGTGAGTAGTTTTTCAATGGGTCTTTGGGCTTAGTAGATTATGGATGTTTGATGGATGATTAGTGATGTCTAGGCTTAGACTCTTATAATTTCTAAAGATTAAGATGTGTTTAATGCTAGATTAGACTTAGCTAATCAAAATCTAGATCATGGATATTTTATGCCCAGAAGGTGTTCGATAAAATGTCTAGAAGAATCCTAATCTTGCTTTTCATTCTTAACCAATGGGAATTGATGCTTAAGGTGTTTAGTTGGCTTTATGAACTTATGCTTAATGATTATTGATTATTTAATTGTAATTGGAAAATTAGCTTAATTAAATAATTAGTAAATGGATTATTGTCATGGAAATGAATTAGTCTACTAAATGTGATGCATGTCGTGGAATTGAGTTTGAATTGTTAGTTTTAACATCATTAGTTAGTCATTAATCATCCCGAGTCAAATGCTTTGCCCAAAGCCCATGTTTTCCCATATTTGATCAAAGTTTTAATTTACGGTTGACTTTTAGTTGACTTTTGCATTTTGAACTTGTTTAAGCTTAATTTTCTTTCTATTAGTCTACTTTATCTTATTTCAATCAAAAACAAACCTTGAATTGCTTAGCTTAGTTAATTACTTGCATTCCTAGTGTAGTTTATTCTAATCTCCCTTGGTTCGACCCTATGCTATGCTACAACAACTAGAGTGTGTTGATAGTTTAGTTGAGGTACAAATACAATTTGACACGCATCAGTAGCGGTGGTGGTGGTTACGGAGGAGGAGGTGGTGTTACGGAGAGAGACGTAACGGTGGTGGTGGATACGGTGTCTTTGTGAAGGAGAAGGTGGTTACGGTGGAGGTGACGGTGGTTACGGAGGAAGTGGTGGTGGAGGTGGTGGATGGTAATCGGAGATTTAAGGTGGTTGTTACGGAGAGAAACGTAGCGGTGGTGGTAGTGGATATGGAGGAGGTGGTGGTGGTTACAGAGGAGGAGGCGGTGGTTACGGAGAGAGATGTAGAGGTTGTGGTGGTGGAGGTCGTGGTGGTGGTGGTGGATACGGTGGTCGCCGTGAAGGAGGAAGTGGTTACGGTGGAGGTGACGGTGGTTACGGAGGAAGTGGTGGTGGTAAAGGAACCTAACACAAAACTTAGTACATGATGCCTACACACGCTAACATCATAGGGCTACTACCGAGTTTTTTTTTAAATTGCACAGTGGCATTGTGTTTTACCAATTACATCCTTTTACGTTGATGTAGACCCTAAAAACATGTTTATAGGAGGTTATTAAGAACAAATATAGATGAGTTTTTCATAATAAACCCATTAAAAAAAATTAGAATCCATATTTACGGTTCGTACTGTAGCACTCTGTAAATATTGATGACGTGGTAGCTGGTGATTGGTCCGAAATCTGAAAAAGAAAAAAAAAAAAACCTACACGACTCTTTCTTTTTCTTCTTTCTTCTCTCTCTCGACTGCGAATCGGCGTTAACAATGACGAAATCTCCGGCGAGTCGGCTTCAAATCGTCCGGTTAGAGTATACGCCGATGGAATCTACGATCTCTTCCACTTCGGTCACGCTCGCGCCATCGAACAAGCCAAAAAATCGTCAGTACTATTCAATCTCTACCTTTGAATTTTTTAACTTTGTTCGCCGGAATTGTGAAATGAGAGTTAGTTTCTCCGTTTTCCGGTGTATTAGTTGTTGTTTTGTTGAATTTGTGTTTCGATTTCTGATTGAATCGGGAAAAAAATAGGTTTCCGAACAACGAAATTACAAACAAATTCAAAGGCAAGACTTTGATGACAGAATCTGAACGTTATGAATCTCTTCGACATTGCAAGTATGTTGAAATTTGTGGAACCATTGTTAGATTCTGGAGCTTGTTTAGATTTTGAGTATATTGTGTGGTGGTGTTGTTATTGAATTAGGTGGGTTGATGAAGTTATTCAAAAGAATTTCTTGATAAGCATAAGATTGTATATGTAGCTCATGATGCTCATCCTTAAGAAATCGTTTTCGTTGTATATTTCATTAGAGAGGTAACAATTTGAATAGGTTTAGTAATTTGTTGTTTTTCGTAGCTATGCGGATGCTAGTGGAGCTGGTAATGATGTATATGAGTTTGTAAGTATTATTCATGGAGAAGTTTCTTCGTTTGGTATCTCCTTGTGATTCTAGACTGATTCATGGACTTGATTTCTGCAGGTAAAATCGATGGGGAAATTTAAAGAAAGGAAACGAACAGAGGGCATATCGACATCAGACATTATCATGAGAATAGTGAAAGATTATAACCAGTATGTGTTGCGTAATCTGGATCGTGGTATTGAAGAGAAGAACTCAATATCAGCTTTGTTAAGGCACGGTCTCTCTTTACCCTGTTGGTTTCATCAATAAGACAATAACCAATATTTTGAAGAAGGAGAGAAAAAGCATAATGGTCATGAAGATTGCTTAAATGTGAGCAACAACGAGATTGATGAAATTGTAAAGAAATGAAAGTTTTGGCTTCTGTATAATTCAAGAATTTCCATATAGATTTCCACAGTTATGGGGGCATTATACTCTCGTTATTACTTCATTATAATCTCTAGTTGTTTTCAAAGACTCAAACACAACCAAAAATGTAAAATATGTTATGAAACATGTGATTAACAATTACTCTACACTAAGAATTCATCTCCCCTTGATAGCTTACTCCCCAAGCTTCAATATCTTAGTCTCCAAGTTACTATAGCTTAGTCTCCAAACTTTGTAAAGCTTGCTCACCAAGTTTGTGAAGCTTGCACACTAAGCTACTATACCACTATAAATAGATGTGATTTCCTCTATGTTGTATGATGAAGTAACAAGAAGAAAATAATCAACAAAAACATTCCCTCCTCCTCTCTCACGTTTCACTTCTCCTTGCTATTATAATATTTATTTCCATTAGTGTAAGTATATATAAAATTTGTGATTCGGGTATTATTTACAACACGTTATCAGCACGATCGTTTCTATCCGATGAGCCGTCGAAATATAGTAAGAACGATCCTCTCTTAATCCGAGTCATTTTTAATCCGTTGTGAATATACGTAAGGGAGGTAACATCTAAACTTGTCTTTGATTTAGATTTTAATATATGTTGATTTTATTTAAAATCATATAATATATATGGAGTGGTAGGTTATACCTCCTCCTTTATCTAATGGTAGGCTTTATCTCCTTATATATATGTGCATGCATCTTGATTATTATATTTAGTTATGCTATTATAATGCTTGCATATTTATTTGAAAAGTAAACTATATGATCCCTAACTTGAAAAATTATTAGCTTGAATTTATTAAAGAAATGGTGATCATATAAAAATTTGGAACCATCGATCGGTCAAAAACGACATCGAATGAATGAGAAGATAATACCATATTTCCGTCATCACCTATAAAATGATTTAAGAGATGTTTAACCATTAATCCGTCCATATAGATTAGCTCCAATCTTACAAGTGAATGTGGTAGCATATAGTAATAATAATTGGATAAGGATCCGGACACGGTAATTAAAGATCGTAGACGCGGTTATAAATAAGGTGATGGACGAAGACGTGGAAAGAGAATCTCAGTTTAATTCCAACAAAAAGAAAACCAATGAAGTTGGTTGCGTTGTGAAAGGGAAAAATGAGATCACTTGTTACTAATGTGGCATGAAAATAAAATGGGTACGTAGATGTCGTACGCCAAAGTTTCAGCCCATCGTATCAAGAATCACGTAAGGAAAAAGGAAATTATGTTGAAATAAACTTCATCCCGGATGAATATAAACTTTCCTTTAAGAATTTAAGTGATAAAAATAATCTCGATGTCGTAATCCTTGTTGATCTAGTAGAATCAAAAGGAAATAAAAGGACCATGATCGATGGGGCATGATAAGTATAATAAGATTTTTGGTATTGCTATTAGTGTTTATCATGTTTATTTGAATTTAAAATTCAAAAGAAAATAAATTCTTATGAGAATTTATTAAGCACGTGTCAATATAATATTGGATAGTGCAAATGCTCAAGAAGAGCATATAGCTAAGGCATGCATGTATGTAATTATAAATACAAAGAATATAGATGGCAAGGTTAATAAACCTGAAGTTTACTAGCTTGTTTAAAATATTTTGGTAGTAAATAAGACGTTTTACTACTTGATCAAAGAATTTACGACCGTCATGCCATCCGGTTAAACAATGATATTAAGGATCATTGAAAATTTACGTGAAAACCAAAAGTTTTTCATGTAGCATGTCTTAAGCAAAAATTAAGGCCATCATTAGAGATAAATCGATGAGTCGCCGTTTTTGGTAAATAAATCTTATTTAAAATAATGGTTGAGTTCTTTAATCTCCAAAATTACACCCTGAGTATAACGAGTCTAAATGTGAGATTTGGTTTAGATAAATGGGCCAGAAGATCCATTATCTTGAGAGGGTGTATTATAAATCCTGAAATATATGTTAAAAGGATCTAGAATAAAAAGCATGATCCAAGATGGATATGCCGATCCTAAAATAGAATTCAATGCGAGATGGATGGACAAAAATGTCATCATCTCGAGGGGGAGAGTTAAAGAATCCCACATCGACAAGTAAGTTGGTAATTTTGGTGAGTTTACATCCCAAGTATGATAATCTTGGTAAATTAACATCCTAAAGTTTATCATTTACTACATGTCGAGATAAAGTAGAACATAAATTAGGTTGTGTTCATACTGAAAATGAGAAAAACGGATGACCATTAATGGGGAAATTTAATCTCTATGATTTGGCATAGAACATGCAGTGATGCATGTAGTATATTAAGCCATCAAGAAGGATGTGCTTATTGTATGATTTGCACTCATTTTGATGAGAATTTTTCCGTGGGAAAATATTGAGTAGCTGGTATCCTTGAACAAGTTAATGAGAACTTGATGTTCAAAAGTTCAAAGGATCGCTACAAATTGCAAATCAAAAGCTGATGGATGATTTCAAGAAAAGAATTATCATAGATCCTCATATTTATAAACTTGAAAGTTTAAAGGATAATTCTAATAGAAAAGAGGAAATCTCATATTCCAGCTAAAATGCTCCAAGAAGAATAGATGTCTCGGAAGGAGAATCTATTAAGTCTATAGCACGTAAAAGATGTGATAGACTACTTTGGTTCTAAAATAAAAATAAAGAAAATCCTCGAAAAGAAATTGGAGCAAATAAAAAGGAGAATTAAACTCTTAAAGAGAGTAAATAGACGTGGTTAATAATGAAATCAGGTTCCTGAAAGAAATCATTGAAGATGATTTAGAGATCTCGATTAACCATGTAAAAAGAGGGAACCAAAGAGAAAATGTATGTCCACACAATAAATAACAAAGCGCGGGTAAATAATTAATGAGGATCATGACTTCGCTCTGAGGATGAGCGTGGAGATAAAATAAAAGTATTGGCCAATACGTTAAAAGAGGCAATCAAGTCTTTGATACTCGTTTGAAGAACGAGAGATGTTTGGACCAGTAGTCCAAACATCAAAAAGATTTATCCATAAAGAAGAATGGACAAAATGACTTGGATTGCGCTCAATATTTATAATCCTAGAAGGATTAATGATATCATGTTCCCGAGAACTATACGCGATTGAAACTCCTAAAGAGTTATCGCAATTAGTATAATGAAATAATTTGAAATTGAAAACCTTGGAAGGAAAACGATCTCCTCAGGTATTCCAAAATTGTAATGAGAAATGTCTAGAGGACATAAGTAAAAAGGGTCTAGATGAACCCGAAACAGAGAAACGTCGAGAAGACGTTAAGAATTTAGATATCGATCAGCTACGCCCAATTAAAAAAAAATTATTATGGGGTAGAGGTAATAATGATATGCGTGGTTGTACTCTTTTTCTCCTATCATGGTTTTTGTCCCATTGGGTTTTTCCATGAAAAAGTTTTTAATGAGGCAGCATAGAACACGCAAAAACTCCTAAAATAAATGGTATATATTAACGGAATGCATCTCATAAGGATGATGTTTCCAGGGGGAGAAATATGATGATGAGCGTGGTTGTACTCTTTTTTCCTTATCATGGTTTTAGTCCCATTGGGTTTTCCATGACAAGGTTTTTAACAAGACAACCAAGAACACGCCAAAGATAGACATTTAAGAGAAATGTTATAATCTCGATGAGAAAAGTCTTTCATTCTCTTAAACGTTTTGTCATACATTGATGAAACTAAGATGAGCGAAGAGAATGATCAAAATGAATCGCATTATGGAGTCTATGAAGAGACAAGACTTATTTGAGGGAGAGACTGCACTCTTTTACTTTTCATAGTTTTTCCCCACTGGGTTTTCCATAGAAGGTTTTTAACGAGGCAGTCTGAAACCGAACATATCAGAAATGATGAATACTCAAAAGGGAGTATTATGAGACGATATGCATAATAATGGTTAATCAAGGGGGAGTGTTATGAAACATGTGAGAATTCATCTCCCCTCGATAGCTTACTCCCCAAGCTTCAATATCTTAGTCTCCAAGTTACTATAGCTTAGTCTCAAAGCTTTGTAAAGCTTGCTCACCAAGTTTGTGAAGCTTGCACACTAAGCTACTATACCACTATAAATAGATGTGATTTCCTCTATGTTGTATGATGAAGTAACAAGAAGAAAATAATCAACAAAAACATTCCCTCCTCCTCTCTCACGTTTCACTTCTCCTTGCTATTATAATATTTATTTCCATTAGTGTAAGTATATATAAAATCTGGGATTCGGGTATTATTTACAACAAAATAGTCATTGATTTATAATCATCATCAAACACTCCAAATGATTACATAGTGACCCAGACATATAAAATAAACAAATAAAATCAAAATCCATGTATAGGATTTTGAAGAAGTTCAGAAATTTGAACATGATCAAGATTACAAAAAATTTGGAGAAAATAAACTTTATTTCAAGAAAAAAAATACAAATTCATTATTTTATTTTTTTAGAACCCTCTATATTTACTATTTATAATCACACAAATAACAAAAAATAAGTTGAGGTAATATGTTAATCTCAATACACTACATAATATAAAATTTACATATTACCCCAACATATTACCCACCTATAAACATGCTAATACTCTTTATGATTTTAGCAAGGAATTTTTAAAAAATAAATAAATTGTAAAGTGCAATTTTTTAGAAAAATTAATATCATATCATAGTGTTGATCAATTATGAAAGGAAAAGAGAGTAGTTTATATGCTATTAGAAGGTTCTGTTTGAGGGTTCTGTTTCTAAAAAATGCAATATCTTTTTTCTTTTGGTGAATTAAAAAAAAAATGCAATATCTCGCAAATTATGAAAGATTATTAACACTTGAGGAATATATAGAAGACAAAAACATAACGTTAGTTATGGCTGAATGATTTTTTATGCAAGGATAGGAGAATCAAATAATCTAATAATGAATAACTTTACTGGTGTTATAAATCATAGTGGATTGTCATAACTAGTTCTGGTCCGTTTACGGCCCATTAACACTTAGTCTTTAGGCCGGTTTAATGAATCCTAGTTGAATTAGGATTTTCCTTTTATGTACTTTCCTTTTCCCATTAGGAAAAGGAATTTTCCTTTTCTCTCTTGTAATAATCCTATATAAAGGATCTTATGATTAATGAATAAACACAATCTTCCCCATTCGTTCTCTTGATTCACAACACGTTATCAGCACGAGTTGCTCCCTAAACCCTAAAAACACAAAAAACGCGATTACTGTTCATCGTTACTATTCATCGTACTGTTCATCGCGTACTGTTCATCGCGCACTATTCATCGCGCATTGTTCATCGACGATTACTGTTCATCGACGATTACTGTTCATCGACGATTACTGTTCATCCGGCGTTACTGTTCAAATCATAGTTCATACAGCCTTTAAGGTTACGGCGAACTAGAAGAAAGTTCATACAGCCTATCAACGGTTACGGCGAACTAGAAGACTCACGGAGGTTAAGGTAAACAATAAGAAACCCTAATCTAAAGAACCTAGATTCATGATAATCTTAGAAACCCTAATCTAAATCATGCTTGTTATTGTTATTGCTTGCTTGATTGTGTTTATTGATTCATGATTCGTAATCACTTGAAACCCTAACTTGAAACCCTAACCTAATTCAATTAAAATCCAAACCGATTGCATGATCTGTACCCGTGTCGATCGACACTAGTTTTATGTCGATCGACACGTAACCTTCTGCCTGAATTTGTTGTTTGAATTAAACTGTGTCGATCGACACAAATCACCCGTCGATCGACAGTAAACACTCTGTCCAAATTTGGTTGCATATTTATTTGAACTCGTTTGTTTGTTTGCTTGTTTGGATTGATTCGTTGATTGATAAACATGAAACTGAAACTGATTGCATCATATAGACATAACATGCTTGATTAAAATCCGGTCATATCATCATACGGTTTAGAATTTGAATACGGTTTAGCATCATGAGCATATAAAAACATTATGTTAGGTTGTTAAACATAAAAATCTGGTTTCATAAGCATCATGCATCCGTACCCGTTTATATAAGCACCCATGACCTATTTTGCATCATATGCATAAACTTTAAAATCTTATAGTTCTTAGAGAATAGGATGAATGTTTTCAGATGTCGAAAATCAACAATTTGGATTATGCTGCCCTCAATCTCTCTGGAGACAATTACTTACAGTGGGCGTTGGATACTAAGATAAATCTAAAGTCTAAAGGACTTGGCGAATGTATCATTGAGGATAATAATGAGAATGAAAGGAATCGATACAGAACGATATCGATCATTCGTCATCATCTTGTTGAGGGTCTCAAGGATCAATACCTAACCATTGAGAACCCTTTGGACCTTTGGAAAGAATTAAAGATAAGATATGACCACCATAGAATGGTGTTGTTACCAAAGGCCAATTATGATTGGAGGAATCTCAGGTTCCAGGACTTCAAGTCCGTGGAAGAATATAACTCGGCTATGTTCAGAATAGTTTCTCAATTGAGACTATGTGGTGAGAAGGTAACTGAGAAAGACATGTTGGAAAAGACCTTCTCCACCTTTCACACTAATAACGTGTTGCTTCAACAGCAATACCGTGAAAGAGGTTTTGAGACATACTCAAAGCTTATAGCATGTCTATTACTAGCCGAGGAGAATAATACACTGCTAATGAGAAACAGTGAGATGAGACCTCCTGGATCAGCCCCACTTCCTGAAGCAAATGTGGCCACAGATGAAAAGAAAGAAATTAACCACGTCCAAAGTGATTATAGACATCGTGGTCGTGGACGTGGGGGTAGATGGCAAGGACGTGGCCGTGGCCATTTTAATCCATACGGCCGAGGTCAGGGCCGAGGCCACGGATTCCATAACGATCATTCTAACCGCGGGCGAGGACGAGGACGCGGATACCGAACTGACTATGATCGTGATAACCGTGGTATTACTTCTCAACCACGAGAATCAAACCCAAAATCAGTTTGCCATCGATGTGGAATGAGTAATCATTGGGCTAAGACATGTAGGACTCCCAAGCATCTGGTTGAACTCTATCAAGAGAGCCTTAAAGGGAAGAATCCAGAAACTCATATGATCCAGCATGATAATGAAGGAGATTTCGATCATGAGCAAGATGACTTGATGAATTTTGAAACCTCAGATATACTTAAGTGATTGATTTTGATTTTCTGTTTTGGTGTTTTGTGTTTTGCTTGTTTTACGTTTTAAACTTTATACTTTGGTTTTGTGTTATTGCTTTCTATTAAACTTTATGGAATTAAAGAGTGTTATTTAAAAGTATCTATTGTTATCTCTTTTGAAGTATGAACGATATGGATGTGTTCATTGTGGATAGTGGATCAAGCCACTCGATATTAAGAGATAAGAGATACTTCATTGATCTTACACTTAAAAAGGCAAATGTAACCACAATTGCGGGTATAGCAAATTTAATTGAAGGCCACGGTCAAGCCCATATTTTATTACCTAAGGGCACGCATCTAGAAATTTCTAATGCGTTATATTCACCTAGTTCAAAGAGAAGTCTATTGAGCTTTAAAGACATTCGAATGAATGGTCTTCATGTTGAAACTAAGGACGAGAATAACAAAGAATTCCTTCAAATCTTTGAAACCGTCCATGGCTATAAGAAAGTCCTAGAGACTATACCTGCCATTTCTGTGGGCCTTTATTGTGCTAAGATCGGAATGATAGAAGCAAATGCTATGGTAAACAAAGAGTTTACTGAGAATTTCACTTTTTGGCATAACCGGCTTGGCCATCCCGGTGCTAACATGATGCGAAAGATATTAGCAAGTACTAATGGGCACACCTTGAAAGAAAGGAGAGTTATCCCAAAGAATCTCACGTGTGAAGCATGTTCACTAGGGAAACTCATTACTAGGCCATCACCAATCAAAGTAACTAAGGAAACGATAAATTTTCTGGAAAGAATTCAAGGAGACATATGCGGACCAATACACCCACCTTGTGGGACGTTTAGATATTTTATGGTCCTTATTGATGCATCCACGAGATGGTTACATGTCTGCCTATTATCAACTAGAAATGTGGCATTTGCAAGATTGCTTGCCCAGCTCATACGTTTAAGAGCACACTTTCCAGATTTTCCTTTAAAGACTATACGTCTTGACAATGCTGGTGAATTTACGTCCCAAGCGTTTAACGATTATTGTATGTCCATGGGGGTAAGTGTTGAATATTCTGTGGCACATGTACATACACAAAACGGTTTGGCTGAATCGTTTATTAAACGCATACAGTTGATTGCTAGACCGTTGCTAATGAGATCAAAACTCCCGGTCTCAGCTTGGGGACATGCAGTTTTACATGCAGCAGAGCTAATTCGTATCAGGCCATCTAGTGAACATAAATATTCCCCATCACAGTTAATAACGGGTCAAGAGCCAGACATATCCCATCTTAAAACATTCGGATGTTCCGTTTATGTGCCTATTGCACCACCACAGAGAACAAAGATGGGACCTCAAAGGAGGATGGGGATATATGTTGGATATGATTCTCCTACTATCATTAAGTACCTTGAGCCAACCACGGGTGATTTGTTTAAGGCCAGGTACGCAGATTGTCATTTTGACGAATCTGTCTATCCAACATTAGGAGGAGATAACAGACTGGTAAAGGAAATTATATGGAATCAAACGTCCTTAAAATGGCAAGATCCTCGGACTCAAGAATGTGAATTAGAAGTCCAAAAGATTATACATTTACAAAAGCTAGCTAATCAATTGCCAGATTCCTTTGCTGACCCGAAAAGAGTAACTAAGTCTTACATACCAGCTGTTAATGCACCGATTAGAATTGATGTTCAAGAGGGACACAATCAAGTTGCTACAGAATCTAAACCACACTCAAAACGTGGCCGGCCAATAGGTTCCAAAGATAAGAATCCTCGGAAAAGAAAGAAAGGTGCTGAAATCGTGGTTGAGGAATCTGATGGAACCCCAGACATAACTGAACCGATAGTTCCAAGCAATGAGACTCGGGACGCCGAGTTTCATGGTTCTGACGTTCCTGAAAATAATGAGATCTCAATGAATTATGTTATGTCTGGAATACAATGGAATAGAAAGTGTGTGGAAATCGATGATATATTTGCTTTTAAGGTAGCACTTGAACTTATGGAGGATCTAGAACCCACGTCGATATATGAGTGCACTCAGAGTGAAAATTGGACTAAATGGAAAGAAGCTATAAACGTGGAGTTGAATTCTTTAAGGAAAAGGGATGTCTTTGGTCCAATAATTCGGACACCCTATGAGATTAAACCAGTTGGACATAAATGGGTCTTTGTGAGGAAAAGAAATGAACATGGTGAAATCGTGAGATATAAAGCACGGCTTGTTGCACAAGGATTCTCACAGAGACCAGGAATAGATTATGAGGAGACATACTCCCCTGTGGTGGATGCTACAACTTTTAGATTTTTGATAAGTCTGGCTATAAGAGAAAAGTTGGATATGCGGTTAATGGACGTTGTAACTGCATACTTATATGGTCCACTGGATAATGAGATTTATATGAGATTACCAGAGGGTATTGAGCTCAAAGATAAGAAAGGTTCTCGAGAACAACACTGCATAAGGCTGAACAAATCCCTTTATGGACTGAAGCAAAGTGGGCGTATGTGGTACAATAGATTGAGTGAGTACTTAGTCAAAGAAGGCTATAAGAATGATCCCATCAGTCCATGTATTTTTATAAAAAAGTTTGCAAACAAAGGGTTTGTTATCATAGCAGTTTACGTGGATGATTTGAACATCCTTGGAACCCCTGGTGAAATCGTCCAAACAGTTGAATGCCTCAAGAAAGAATTTGAGATGAAAGACCTAGGCAAAACTAAGTTCTGTTTGGGATTGCAACTTAAGTACATAAATGATGGAATCCTTGTGCATCAAATGGCATATACTGAAAAGGTACTCAAGCGTTTTAATATGGATCAATGTCACCCATTGTCCAGCCCAATGGTGGTGAGATCTCTTGATCTAGAAAAGGATCCGTTTGGTCCTAAGAGAGACTCTGAAGAAGTCCTTGGTCCCGAAGTGCCATATCTCAGTGCCATAGGAGCTTTAATGTATCTGGCAAGCCACACTAGGCCAGATATATGTTTTGCCGTGAATTTATTATCAAGATTTAGCTCATGTCCGACCCAAAGGCACTGGGACGGGATAAAACATATTCTTCGTTACCTACAAGGAACGAAAGACTTGGGTCTATTTTATACTAACCAATCTAAGGACGGTTTAGTTGGTTTTGCTGATGCAGGTTATCTTTCAGATCCTCATAATGCACGCTCCCAGACAGGTTATGTGTTTACTCATGGAGGAACTGCAATATCTTGGCGGTCAATGAAGCAGGCCATTGCAGCTACATCTTCTAATCATTCAGAGATATTGGCAATTCATGAGGCTAGTCGTGAGTGTGTTTGGTTAAGGCTGATGACCCAGCACATAAGAGTGGATTGTGCAATGGCCGAAGGTAAGCAGGAATCGACGGTCTTGTTCGAGGACAATGCAGCGTGTATAGCTCAACTTAAGGATGGATACATCAAAGGTGATAGGACGAAGCACATTCTGCCAAAATTCTTCTTCACATCCGATCTACAGAAAGATGGAGAAATTCAAGTGCAGCAAGTACGATCAAGTGAGAATTCAGCAGACCTATTCACCAAGTCACTTCCAACCTCAACGTTCAAGAAACTTACTTATCAGATTGGAATGCGTCGTTTGAAAGACTTGCAGTGAGGTTCAGAACAGGGGGAGTAATACGTGTTGTACTCTTTTTCCTTCACCACGGTTTTGTCCCAAAATGGGTTTTACTTGGTAAGGTTTTAATGAGGCAACATCCAAAGCGTATTACAAGCCCATTAGAGTTATGACATCCAAGGGGGAGTGTTATAAATCATAGTGGATTGTCATAACTAGTTCTGGTCCGTTTACGGCCCATTAACACTTAGTCTTTAGGCCGGTTTAATGAATCCTAGTTGAATTAGGATTTTCCTTTTATGTACTTTCCTTTTCCCATTAGGAAAAGGAATTTTCCTTTTCTCTCTTGTAATAATCCTATATAAAGGATCTTATGATTAATGAATAAACACAATCTTCCCCATTCGTTCTCTTGATTCACAACAACTGGACAATAAAACATCATTAATAACTTTAAAAGGAAGGAACATCCGGCCTACCTTATTTTTCTTTAAAGCCAGCCATCCACGCAAAGAAAGTAAATCGATCATATACCATACAAGTATACAACTGTCAAAGTAAAAGAACTTTAAACTTATGAAAACCATTTACAAAAAAAAGTATTAATAAAATATATATGTATGGTGTATAAATGACCACAAAGATGATCCAATGAGATGGAAAAATACACCCAAACACTCTGCTAAAATTTATCCGATCCAATTTTGAGAATAATCTTTCAGGTGATATGTCATATGTGCATTTATTGCTGAACTATGTTTCAAAGTTTCTTTTTTATCTTTTGCATTAGAGGTGAATTGATGAATGAAAATACAAGAAAAAGAACTGTGAGCTTTCCTTCAAAAGCCGAATCTTTAGTATGATATAACTGACATCTATTCTTTCACATATCAAAATTTTATTGCATGTATAAACATTGGAATTAGCTATTTAGAGATGGCTGCAGCTTGTCCATTAGAATTAATTACTTTTCGTCGTAGCTAAAGATAATTAGAATGTATATATAAAATACAAAGTATTCAGTTACAAATTGTAGCAGTAGATCCACCACAAGTATTATCAAAAGCTTGTTTCGGATTAGAGAGAATAAGAGCTAATCAAAAAACTAAAATTTCAAAATTATATAAGAAAATATAACTAATTATTAAAACAGAAAAGTGACAATATAGTGTGGAATCGATGTAACAATGTTAAAAAAAAAAAAAAGGTGACATTTACACAACAACAATTTCAAACAGTTGGAAAGTAAACACGTGAAAATAGGTTTAACTTATAAAGATGTATTTACAAGTAAACATGTTCTTTACTAATTCGATAAGTACTAACAGGCAATATAAACAATCTTTCTTTAACGTTCTTTAAACCATTGTTAATTTGGCAATAAAAATGGTAAGATATCTCAAATAAAAAGAAATGGTAAAAACGCCTTAAATACTCTGAACCAAGTCCATTGAATACATTGAGGAGAAACCTCTATCATAGCACGACAAGGGGCTAGCTCATAATTGTACCAAATACATTTTCTACAAAACTTTACCTTTGAACTATAGTCTCTATCTATTCCAAAAATATGACCTCTAATGATAAAGATAGACAAATAACAATATCTAAACATAAGACAAAACTGAAACCTAGCCGCTCAGAGAGAGAAGAAAAAAGCGTTTGAAGTCTAGTTGCTCTCTGGTGACAGACAATATTGACGGCACTATGAGAAGGTTAGTTAATTATTTTGGTTTTCGTGTTTTGGATTCAGGTTTTATTGGTGGTTTTTGCCTGGATTATAGACGGATGAGGAGGAAATTTCAGATTGTATGTATACATGTTGCCGAATATATAGGTTTTATATTGTTTTTAATTATATTTAATTAGAGATGTGTGAGTGTTCAGATTGTAACAAGGTTTTTGGAGTAAAGAATTATTTGGTACTGAAAATAGAGAGACGAAGGTTCACTAGACCTACGGATTCAAAGGTTTTGCAAGGTTTCGCTAGTTTAAGGAGTCTTTTACAACCATCAATTAACAAAGAAAGTGTTCCGATAGAAACACAAGGGCAATGACGAAGGTGTTGGAAGCTTTTTGGGATTTTTGATTGATGAAAATATGTTCTTAAAGTTGTTATATACGACCAATAAAGATGATGAGGTAAATTTTTACAAAATTTATATACATTAAATTATTAATCTATTTAATTATTTAGTGTTTCGTTTAACAACACCTAATATAATATATTAAACTAAAAAACTATTTAGAGAAATTTCAAATTTATTTTACTATACATAAGTGATATTTAAGAAATATGCTCACAAGTTATATTTTTTTAAATCAAAATATGAAGTGAACCATATAATGATATATACAGATGTGTTTTATTTAAACACCACATATTCAATTGTGTTTTAAATTTTAACATCTTTTTTAAAAATATCTTTGTTGTAGTCTACTACTAAATAAAAATAAAAGTGAAACTTTTATTTATTTTTGAAATTGACTGATCACATATTTGGTTTACAGAATTTTATTCTTATATAACTTCTACAATGTTTTTAGATAACAGTCTTTTATATACACTTTTATTTGCATTTGATGTCTTTGTGGTTATTTGCATAAAACATTCTTTATAAAAAAAAATCAAGAATCATATTTGTATATGACATAACTAATTTCTTTAGTTTTCAACTAATTCATTACAAAACCATGTTTTATCTTATCAATAAATAAAGATCTTAAAATTTTCAAATACTTAATAAATAAAGATAGTTTTTGAGAAAATGAAATCATGAGTGAAGTTAGCTATGTCCAATTATGGACCGTATTGGACCAATTGCATCAAGTTTAATCACTCATATCTTCGTCGATGCAGCCTCATGAATAGACAAAAAAACTATATATGAGAAGGGTCAATTTGTTGAATAACAAAGAAAAAAAACATAATTAAAATATTAACCAAAAGCCCTAAATCCAATGGATATAATTTTGCCACATGAGAGACTTTTGGTTAGTATTTTAATTATGTTTTTTTTTCTTTGTTATTCAACCAATTTTCCCTATCTGAGAATATAGTTTACATATTTTCCAATTAATTTTTGAAGATAATTTGATGTTAATTGTTTATTTTAAAATTAATATAACCATCACATTTTGTTTTTAAAAAATCAATACATATATCACAAAATTTGAACCGTTCGTTGTGATTCTATGCAATGAGGTAGAAAGTGTTCTTCATGAGCGTGGAGCATAGGAAGTGGCATATGTTATAGTTCTAATAGGGTTGGAGTGAATTTTCCGTAGTAGTTACAGTTCTCGTAGTTTGCAATAAAATAATAAATTATTCTTAACGTTTAAAAGAAAAAAAATTGTGACGGAGCAAAATCCGAATTTCGATTCAATTTACTGTTACATTTAATATAATACTCCTTCTGTTCCTAAAAACATGATGTTCTACTACTTTCACACTTATTAAGAAACAATTAAGATTTAATATTAAATACATTGATTCTTGCACAAAATCACTTTTCCATAACTATAAACCAATAGTATTCAAACCTTTTTATTTAATACATTTTAAATTTTAAAATTTATTAATATTAAATAATAAAAAAAGCTAGAACATCTAGAATATCATGTTTTTAGGAACAGAGGGAGTATATACATTTTGCCGCATGTCTGAATTTTTTGAATCGAAACGAATACTCAGTTGAATCGGATTTTATATACATTTTGCCGAGCACCTATGGTATGATTGAAAACACCACAAGATTCTGACATGTGCATGGTAGATATTCATCTGTCATTCTGGTGGACATACTTCATCCGACGTGGACAGAGAAAAATCGCATATTGCCAGGTGTTTGTATTGCAGCTAAGTATTCTTGTATGTATTTTCTAGACGAATAATTAAAAAACAAAACTTGTACCTTATTTACAGCCAAACAATTTGACGTGGCAAAATAAAGTAGTAAAGGAAAATCTTTTTAGTGGCACTGAAAGAGAAATCAAAAAGAGCATTGACAAAAAGATTGCAAAAGCCCACTTTTTGGCAAAAGCATGTGGCTCTCTCATTTCTACAAGTCCCTTTCTCTGCTGATGTGTTTTATCTTCCACCTTTTTCTCTCTCTGTGTGGCTCTCTTCGATCCATTAATACCGACCCCCAGACTCTTTCTTATACATATATACTCTTCTCTCACAACTTTGGTAAAACAATAAACACACACAATCACATAAATCTACTAAACAAAATAAACCTTCATTTTCTCACCTCTCTTCAGAGATTATTGGTATGTCTCAAGTTGGTGAAACTGCGGTCAAAGTCTTTGGGTGGACAATTACATCGGTTTATCATCATCCACTGTCTCCCTCGTCTTCCTCGTCTTCCTCTTGCTCAATTCCACCACACATGGTATGTCTTCTTCTTCTTTGTTTTTTTTTTTTTTTTCAAATAGTAAGAGCTTCTAGACTTAGGTTCGTACGTCCCCTCAGGCCAGAGACATAGTTTTTTAAATGGTTCCCTCCAAAGTGCCACTCGAACTAGCGCGACCTCTAGGGTTTTTGAGTTGAATAGGAATACGTTTTTAATGTTCTTGAAAATGGATTAAGACCATGCATGTTCATCTAAACTTTTGTATCTAAGAAATAGTAAAAATTGAATCTTGATTTTCTTTAGGCTTTATCAGTTTAAAACTAGTTTCATGATGTTAATTCTAATCCAAGTTCTTTCAAAATTTCAGATAAAGAACCAGACAGATACTCATCACACCGAAGAAGAAGAAAATACAAGTCTTAAGATATCATCTAATCTTAACAAGGAGTCAAAAGAAACATCTGAGAACAGCGATGACCAACACAGTGAGATCACAACAACAACTACTTCATCAGAAGAAAAAACAACTACCCTCAAGAAACCAGACAAGATTCTTCCATGTCCGAGATGCAAAAGCGCAGACACCAAATTTTGTTATTACAACAACTACAACGTTAATCAGCCACGTCACTTCTGTAGAAACTGCCAGAGGTATTGGACTTCAGGTGGAACCATGAGGACTGTCCCAGTTGGTTCAGGCCGCCGCAAGAACAAAGGATGGGTTTCTTCAGACCCTAGTAATGATTATACGAACAATTACAATAGCTCCTCAACTAAGATTCTTAGCTTCGAGTCTTCGGAATCTTTGGTTACCGAGAACGGTAGTAACCATCGATCAAGCGATGCGAAGATAACCGCCAATTCGGTTTCGCAAGATTTTAACAACTTTCAAGGATTTCTTCCTCCGCAAGGAACATCCCCTGTTTCGCCTCTTTGGCCATACCAATACCCTCCTAACCCTAGTTTCTACCACATGCCCGTCTCTTGGGTACCGGTCTGGTGTACCCAAGAGACTTCCACATGTCTGGGGAAAAGGACAAGAGAAACACCAAGTATCAATAATGAAGCAAGCTTAGCTACGAAGAATCATTTGTGGTATCCAATACCAACGAAACGCGAGAAGACAGAGCATTTCAGCTTTTTCAAGGAAGGATCTGAAACAAAGAGCAACAATATGAGATTCGTTCCTCAAACGTATCTTAGTCTGCAAGCGAATCCTGCAGCCATGGCAAGATCTATGAGCTTCAGGGAGAGCTTGTAACGTTGACCAGATAATATCATGAACCAGGATTTACTGTAGAAGAAGGGGAAAAAAGTTTGTAGATGTGTTTGGTTTATAGGAATTAAGCTGTAGATAACTTTAAAATATATATCTACCGTATTATATGTATATATGTCACATTCAACATTTTGTACATTATCATAACGGATAGATGTGCTCAAGTTATAAAATGTCTTTTTTGGTAAACTTGGCTCTGAGATAATGTATATTCCATTATTTATATGCTAGTTTATAATTTAATTTCGAGAAACGAATTAAGAAAAGATGAGTATGTGAAGGAGAAAAGCAGAGCATCTTAACTTTGAGTCTTTGGTTATAGAATTCATTGTAATGGAGGAGCACAAAGTTTCTTTCTTTGGAAAAGAATGTCTCTTCATTTGCGTCTACGAAAAGTAAAATATTGTGTAGTGCTCCTATTGGAAACCAACGACTTCAAAACAAATAACAAGATTTGATGACATTTTCGTAAATAAGTCAGCTTAGCAAATTAGTGGGAAAAAAACAAAAACTCCCTTGTTGTTTTGCGAGAAAGAGATGAGCCAAACATTACGAAACGTATGAATAATAATTCCTGAGTCGGTTAAAAATTGTTGCACAAGGTAACAATTTGCCAAGTGGGCTCTTGGGCCATTTATCTTTTTCCTTTTCTGCATTTTGATAGGGAATATTTTTGAATCTACCATTTTTTTCAAAAACTTTATAAAATCTACCATAATTTCAAATTTTTTATATTTTAATACCACGTTTTGTTTTTTAGTAAGTGTCAAATGACATAATTGCTCTAAAATTTTATGAACTATCTATTTAGTTTGTCCACGAAATCATGTTTGTCCCCCACATCTGTTTATACTCACCGTCGTCGTCTTTGTCTTTCACCACCGTCGCCGTCGTGTCCACGGCCACCGTCATAGTCGTCGTCGTGTCCACCGTCGTCGTCTTGTCTACGATCATCAATTCTGTCTCTATCTCCGGATTCTATTACTATCACCGTCGTCGTCGTCGTGTCCACTGTCGTCGTCTTGTTCACAACCATCATTTCCGTTTTTGTTTCATCACCGTTTTTGTCAACGACGGGCGATGTCTTTGTCAACGACGGGCGATGTCGTCCACATCCACCGTCTCTGTTCATAACTACCGTCGTCATCAACCACCGTCACATTTTAATCCACGATCATCGTTTCTATCATTCTATCTCCATATGTCTACCGATGTCTTTATCGTTGTCCACAATCACCGTTTTCGTCCGTCGCCGCTGTTACAATTATCGTCTCCGGCATGATTTTCGGCACGATCTCCATATTCTCCGTCTTCGTCGTGGCTACCGTCGATGTCTCTGTTTTTGTCTACGACTTTGTCGCCGTTCACGATCACAGTTTATGTCTACAACCATCATTGTCGTCCACGTCTATCGTCTATGTCGTTGTCCACGATCATCACCTCTGTTGATGCTGTCAATCATCATCTCCGGCATCATCTCCGACATCATTTCCGGAAAAATCTCCATTGTTTCCGGTTTGAGAAAGAGAGAAAGAGAGAGAAGGAAAAAGAAAAATGAGAGAGAGATGATGATGATGATGGTGAATGATGAAAAAGAGAAATGATATGTGAAGGATAAAATTGTCTTTTTTTTGAGTCAGGATGTGGTAGATTTTATATAAGGGATTTTGGATTGTGGTAGATTTTGTAAAGGATTTTGATAAAAGTGGTATAGGTTATAATTTTTCCTTCTGTAGAAGAATTTTCTCAACAACAAAAAAAATGTGTTTTGGCTGGCGTCACTAGTAAAAAAAATGGCTATACCCACGAAAGTTTCGTGGGTAAGAGTGAAGAATTTTCGTGGGTTTTCGTGGGTTTACCCACGAAAAACCACGGACAAATTTTGTGGGTATAGCGTCGTGGGTAGAGAATTTAGTGGGTGTTCGTGGGTAAAGCTACCCACGAAAAGCCACGAAAGTTTCCGTGGCAAATACCCACGAATACCCACGAAATATTTCGTGGGTACCATTACCCACAAATACCCACGAATTTTTTCGTGGGAAACTACCCACGATTTGCCACGAAAGTTTTCGTGGGAAGCCTTTTACCCACGAAATCCCACGAAAACTTTCGTGGGTACGTAGTATGTTTTTTGAAAAAAAACATTTTTTATTTTGAAATTTGTTATTAAAATTATTAATTAAATTAAATACTAAACTAATAATTCGAATAGAAATAAAATATTTTACATAAAATTAAATTGTTCTGAATTAAAAGTTTTCAAATAAAAAAAAAAGCAGAAACATAAAATAAACGACTACGAACCACCAGAGTTTGCGGGCTGAGTCGTCCCGCTTGAACCGCTGCGTCCTTCTAGCTTCCTCAAAATGACATCTATCTTACTCCCCATGCTAGTCATCTCACCCCTCATTTGATCGAGCTCAGTTCGGAGATCCGGTTGTGTTCCCGATGGATGCTGGACGGAATGGTGATAGAACTGCGTCCTCGCACTACCGACGCCGTAGGCATGCCCGTATTTTGGTTGCACCCTCTGCATTTTTAAACAATAAGAGAATTAAAGTCTAAATATACAATAAATAAAAAATTATAATATGAAAAAATTTACCTGAAAATATAATTGGTTAATGAATTCCCGAGGAGAACCACTTGTGGAAAAAGCTGTGCCGGTCGAATCATGGTGCTGAGAAGCCTCCTCTTCAACCTCCCTCACGAGTCCCTCAATCACCGGATCAACGTAAGTGCCATCCGCGCGTGTATGCGTCTCCTTCACCAAATCCAGAATGGATGGTTCCTCGGATCCCTGCCCCTTCTGCTTCTGCATTATGAAAAAAAAAATTTTACACAATGTAGTGATCATTAACATTACTAACGATATTTAATAGATTTGTAAATTAATATATGGATCAAACTTACCAATTCATAGTCGATCTTTGAGAAGGATCGGGGCCCGGCACTGTGTTTGTGCATTCCTTTGTCGTTGATCGGCGTTTTACGGCTTTCAGCAGCAGTCTTACTCTTGCTAATGGCTTTCTCAGTCTGCCATTGTTCCAAAAGAATTGCCCAGTCATCCTCGCTGATATAGACGGGCTGCACTCCCTGCCGATGTTTCCTACTAATCTCTTCGCCGATTCCTAACTTCGTCTTTTCCTTCCATTCATAAAAGACGATGTCCTCGAACTCGGGATCCCAATAATAGTTTTGCTACAACTCGCAACAACCATTGTTAATATACAATGTTAATAATGGAAAACTACTAAATGTTAAAATATCCGAATTTTCTAACTTACCACAAATGTTCCCCACCAACTCAGAATTTTTTCTGGAGCGAATTTTTTCACATCGGTCCAGTTCTTCCAAGGACCCCAAAAATTACCCTGCCAGGTCCGTTTAATAAAACTGGTGACCGAATCATCGATCCCAATCCTTTAAAAAATATTTAAAAAGTTAGAAATCAATTAGTAAACACATAGACCTTAAACTTGTTAAATATTTAAGATGTTTACCATAGTCCTCCGTTTTCCTTAAACGGATGGAGGACAGGTTGTGATCTCCTAGTAGGCGCTTCGTATACCGCCTGTAAACGGTAACGATACTCTGCAGAAGCACCTATGGCAGATTTTGGGAGATGGAAACGGGGTCTGCTTCGAACTGAGCCGGTCCCGGTAGACGAAGACATAACTACATGCAAAAAATAATACATCTAATATTTCTTACACTAATAATATTTTCTGATTTTTTGTTAAAAAAAATTAGAGCCATTAATATGTTTAATATTTTAAATTTTCAAGTCTTTATTTTGTCATATATTTTTGTAGAGCCATTAACATTTAATTTTATAACTTATTTTCTCATATATGTTTTTCAAGAATTTAGGATTTGAAGGCATTAATATGTTTTCAAAATTTGTTAACAAGTGACACTTTTATATATAAGTGTTGTACAAGTTGTATTAGATATGTTTTTCCAATTATATAATATTGGTATTAGTTATCTAATTTTTTTCCGATTTTATATATTTTTTCACTAATTTATAATACTAATATTATATATAATATTTGTATGTAAAAATCCACAAAATTAATATAAAATACCTAAACAATTTTAAAATTTTCTTTTAATTATTAATAAACACTAACTACTCAACAATTTTTTCTACAAACCTTTTAACTTATGTTTTTCAAACAAAAAATTATTTGGAAAATTAAAAAACCCTAGACAATACAAGTTGTATTAGATTGATTTTTTCAATTATATAATTTTGGTATTTGTTATCTAATTTTTTCAGGTTTTATATTATTTTTTCAAACTAAATTATAATACTAAATTTATAAAATATGCAATTTGTATGTAAAAATCCACAAAATTAATTTTAAATACCTAAACATATTTTAAATTTTCTTTTAATTATTAGTAAACACTAACTACTCAACAATTTTTTCTACAAACCTTTTAATTTAAGTTTTTCAAACAAAACATTATTTGAAAAATTAAAAAAACCCTAAAGTATACACTAACCCTAAATTTTTAACAATCTAAGCAAATTTTTAACAATCTAAGTAAATCAATCCAAATTTCCTTCTCATAAACTACACAAAGCTATTACAATCAAGAGGCAATCAAATTTTGATGATTTACCCGAAACAAAATTGAAGAAAAACAAAGGATTAAAGAGAGGAAAGGAATTTACCTTAGGAGATGCAAAATTGGTGGTGGTGGGTGTCGAAATCGCCGTGTTACTCGTCGGTGGTGGGTCGCCTGAGCTTCGCCGTGGACTCGTCGGCGGTGTCTGCGTCGAAATCGCCGGAGGAGATGGAAAGTTCGGTGGTTTTGTCGAATGGAGGAGAATGATCTGTTTCGATGAAAATAATGACGGTACCCACGAAAACCCATGATTTTTTCCGTGGGTATTTAAAAAAAACCCACGTATACCCACGATTATTTTCGTGGGTATTTAAAAAAAGCCACGTAAACCCACGATTATATTCGTGGGTATTTCAAAAAAGCCACGTTTACCCACGTTTTTTTTCGTGGGTAAATTCTTTAATTTTTAAAAATATTTTCCACAACAACTGATTCGAATACGGGTTTGAATTTTTATTAAAGAAAGTTTAAGTAACCATCAAATTATGGTGTTGACGAATCTTATAGATCATCAACATTTAATAGTATTTAAACAGAATTATTTAAATATTCCCTTTTGCAAAGTTATAAGATAATTTGATTATGCAACTCCAACAAAATATTACATTTAATGAAACATAAAATTTGAAACAACTTTTAAACTGGTAGATAAAAGACTGGGAAATATTAAACATACAATGGTTATGGTACACGTACATATTAGGCACTAAATTTTGATTGCATTTGTCTCTTTTCCACTCCAAAGTTACCAGAAACTTTTCTTTCCTTTCTGTTTCTTTGGTGGAGAATTTAAAAATCCGTCACACCATTCCCTTTTGATTGCATCAACATCTAGATTTAAGTTTGGGCTTTCTGGTCTTTGGGCAAACTCAAAATCATAGTATTGATCCTTGTTTTCATACGAGGAGCTTCCACCGTAGGTATGTGAAAATTCGTCACAACATTCCCTTTTGATTGCATCAACATCTAGATTTAAGTTTGGGCTTTCTGGCCTTTGTGCAAACTCCAAATGACTTGCAAGACTTCCACCGTAAGTATCTGACTTTTCAATCAACAGAGATGGTTGTACGTCTTCGATTTGCCTATACAAAACATCATCGACAACCCGCTTCTGGTCATGACCTTCTGGATGCTTATCATCGACAATCAAATGAGTTCCAGTTTCCCCCAAGTATTTTGGATTGTGGTGGATGTTTTCCAAGAACTGGCTGTCCGGTACTATCGTTGATGTAGAACCATCAGTTGCATAGATTGGTGATTGCGTATCATATTCCCACGAGTAAGTAGGTATCTCTTGAGTGAATTCGTCGCAAAGAGTTTCGGTTTCCCAAGATAATTTTGGAAGAGGGTAAAAATTTGACACGTTTTTTGATTGAGAGTCTTCATCACTTGAGCTAGAAGACATTATTTTGTTATTGATGGGTGTAAAAGATACACTCCATATTTATTTATAGTAGATGTACTGTCTTGTCAAATCACGTTGGTCTGTAACGATTGTATCCCCATGTTTCAATTACATGAATATGTGGTCCATCAAAGTTTCAAGTTATAACATAGAAACAAATAATTTTAGAATCACACATTAATAGAAAATAAGATAATTGAAACTTTGATACAATATTGTTGTTATAAAAGCCTTACATATAATAGCCTTACATAAATAACAACTTTACCATAATAAATCTTGGCCGTTGAATGATGAATCTATAATATCAACCATTCAAATGAGTTGTCAATTCAGTTTTGGTATCCGATTCACTTGTGTCCATATAAATTTTTGGTCTACATTTAAATGAGTTGTCAATTTTTGTATCGGTTTTGAGTTGTCAATTCGGAGTGAATTGTCAATTCAGAGTGAATTCGGTGTTGGTATCGGTAATGAGTTGTCATTAAATATTTTGATTCCTCACAGACAATTACAGTGTCTTGTCAAATCAGTTTCGTATCAAACGATCTTGGCCACAATTTTGTTGAATACTTTTGCAGAGTTGATCTTGGCCGTTGAAATGGGTGTGTAAGACATTAAATATTTTGATTCCTCACAGACAATTACAGTGTCTTGTCAAATCAGTTTCGTATCAAACGATCTTGGCCACAATTTTGCTGAATACTTTTGCAGAGTTGATCTTGGCCGTTGAAATGGGTGTGTAAGACATTAAATATTTTGATTCCTCACAGACAATTACAGTGTCTTGTCAAATCAGTTTCGTATCAAACGATCTTGGCCACAATTTTGCTGAATACTTTTGCAGAGTTGATCTTGGCCGTTGAAATGGGTGTGTAAGACATTAAATATTTTGATTCCTCACAGACAATTACAGTGTCTTGTCAAATCAGTTTCGTATCAAACGATCTTGGCCACAATTTTGCTGAATACTTTTGCAGAGTTGATCTTGGCCGTTGAAAATGGTGTGTGAGAAATTAAATATTTTGATTCTTCAAAGACAATTACAGTGTCTTGTCAAATCAGTTTCGTATCAAACGATCTTGGCCACAATTTTGCTGAATACTTTTGCAGAGTTGATCTTGGCCGATGAAAATCGTGTGTGAGACATTAAATATTTTGATTCTTCAAAGACAATTACAGTGTCTTGTCAAATCAGTTTCGTATCTACCTTTACCTGCATAATGCACAACTTATACCATCCATAGTATTATAAATACTTGCCTTATGTGTTCCAAATTTGTTACACCAAACCCATCTAATTCCAAATCTTTTAAGAATCAATACGTATATTTGTTATGTCTTCCTCAAACCATCCAAGAAGATGGATGGATCTCCGAATTGATCCATCAACAAATACTATTACCAAAGAATTTACTAATGGGATTAATGTGTTTATCACATTTGCTTGTCAACAACCATCATATCAGGCAACTGGATTACTCCTTTGTCCATGCGCACGGTGCAAGAATGAAAAGCCACCAACAAAACCTAGGACGGTGGTGCGTCATCTTTACACAGTTGGATTCAAAGGCAATTACTATGTTTGGAGTAATCATGGAGAATCTTTCATGATTACGGGAGAATCATCTACTGCAACACAATTTCATGGAAGTGCCAACCAAGAGCGTTATCATCATCCTCATGTTGCTGTACAAGAAACATTTCATGAAGGATTCGTAGATGTTGCTGATATTTCAGAGATGCAAGATCAACAATATATGGAAGAAGTCGATGTTCCGGCGTTCGTGGACAAGTCGTATGAGGCCTTCATGGAAGCTAATCAACCTTTTTACGAAGGGTGCAATGCAAAGAATACCAAATTATATTTGGCATTATGTATTTTACGTTGGAAGACGAAGCACAATATAGCAGTGGGTGCTGTAGACGACATCGCTAGTACTATCAAAAGGATTCTACCAGGCCCGAATACTGCTCCGGAGTCGTACTACGAAACCAAAAAGATTACGAAGACTCTTGGCTTACCCGTTCATAAAATTGATGTATGCGAGAACAATTGTATGCTATTTTGGCGAGGAGAAGATGCCACGCTCGAGAAATGTCGCTTCTGTCAAACAGACCGATATCATCCGTGGAATGGGCAAGGTAAAAAGATTCCAAAACAACGAATGTTTTATCTTCCCATTACTAATCGTTTGAAAAGACTATACCAATGTCAATCAACTGCGGGACATATGCGTTGGCATGCCGAGCATATGAATGTTGAAGGCGAAATGAATCATCCATCAGACGGGGCCGCTTGGAAACATTTCCAGAGCGTTTATCCGGGGTTTGCTTCTGAACCAAGAAACATCTACCTTGGATTATCAACAGATGGTTTTAATCCACTAGGCATGAGTGGCGAGGCACACTCAATCTGGCCGGTGATAGTCACACCATACAATCTACCTCCTGGTATGTGTATGAACCGAGAATTTTTATTCCTCTCGATTTTGGTTCCTGGTCCAACACACCCGAAGAAAAGTCTGGACGTGTACCTTCAACCTTTAATCGACGAACTACAACAACTATGGACACATGGCGCTGATGTATATGATATATCAACACACAATTCTTTTAAGATGAAAGCGGCGCTTATGTGGACGATTAGTGACTTCCCAGCTTATGGGATGTTATCGGGGTGGATGACTCACGGACGCCTCGCATGTCCAAACTGTATGGATTCAACCAATTCATTCTTGTTGACGAATGGACGAAAACAGTGTTGGTTTGACTGTCACCGAAAATTTTTGAAGAGCGACCACCCATACAGGCGGAATGTAGTTGCCTTCACTAAGTCTAAAGATGTCCATGATGAAGCACCGGTATGGCGTACTGGAAGAACAATATTGGACTCCATCAACAGTATAGACGGACTGCAAATGAGTGCCGAGTGTGGTGGCAACGGACACAACGATCCATTTAAAACGGTACATGGTTATGGTCAATATCATAATTGGTACAAAAAATCTATTTTTTGGTCTTTGCCTTATTGGGAGAATCTATTGCTTAGACACAACCTAGATTTTATGCATATAGAGAAAAAATGTTTTGATAATATTATCAAAACTATCTTGAACGTGCCGGGGAAAACAAAAGATAACTTAAAATCTAGGCTCGATATAGCGATAATATGCAACCGTAGAGCGTTGGAGCTTACATATCCAAATATTGTTCCAGTTCCAATATTTCGATTGTCAAAGGAAGCGAAAAAGAAATTTCTAAGTTGGTTGAAGAAAGAAATTAGTTTTCCAGACGGGTATGCTTCCAACTTTGGTAGATGTGTCAATGAAATTAATGCGACTCTTTCTGGTCTCAAAAGCCATGATTGTCATGTCATTATGGAAAGGCTTCTATCTTTTGCTTTGATGGAACTACTCCCCAAGTCTGTACACGTAGCGATTTCAGGTATTAAAATTTTAATTTTTTTGATACACAAATATGACTGACTAATTTTGGTTGTTACTTTTATTACACAGAAATCGCATTGTTTTTCCGAGACATTGGTGCCCCATCATTAAAAGAACAAGATGTTATAACAATGAAGGAAAATATAGCAGTAAAATTATGCAACTTGGAGAAGATATTTCCTCCTTCGTTTTTTGATGTCATGGAGCATCTACCGGTACACCTTCCGGACGAGGCAATCTTAGGTGGACCGGTACAATATAGGTGGATGTATCCATTTGAGCGGTACATGTACCACTTAAAAAAAAAGGTTATGAACAAGGCACAAATCGGAGGGTCTATCGTCGAGCACTGTGTACAAGAAGAAATATCAGCGCTAGCTACCCATTGGCTTGGAAAACCGATCGCTGCAGGTAATGAAGGATGGCATGGTGAAAACATATACTTCTACGCATTCGACGATGTCCCAACAAATTTCAAACAGAAAGGAAGGTTCATTGGTAAACATTCAAAGGGATGGATAACAGACGAAGAGTACAACGTTTTGCAAACGTTTCTCATGAATAACTGTCCCGAGTTAGCACCATATGAAAGGTATGAGTAACCATCGCAAAACATTATAATCAATAGTTAAATACTTTTTAATTACATAATTTGTATACATAGGATGTTTGAAGATTTCATGCGAACTACATATCCGGCATTGTCTACCACTGACCTACAATCATTGAAAGACAATAACTTTGCACGCTGGTGCAAAGATTATGTAAGTATTTTTGTACTGGGCCGTTTTTAATATAATGTTCAACTTATGTATTTATTTTACTACAGGTTAATAATCAAAGGATGGTATCAACTGTGCCACAATGGCTCATTGATTTTGTACAAGGTCCACGTCGTGCTTACACATCCTGGCCCTCGTATGCAACAAGAGGGTTCTTATTCCGAACATTGAGTAGGAGTGCAAACAAAAAGACACAAAATTTCGGTGTTTGCGTGAGGGGAACTACTGATACGGAATATTATGGCGTTGTGGAAGACATCAGATTGGTTGAGTACGACGGCGGTGTCGGGTTGAAGGTGGTTATCTTCAAATGCTTTTGGTACGACATCACTAGTGGAAGTGGAATGCGTAGAAGTCGTTCAGGACTGGTGGATGTTGCTGCAAACAAGCAGTATCGACAATATGATCCGTTTATTACTCCTGAACAGTGTGATCAAGTTTGTTACATACCATACCCAAAGGTGAGTAGGAGGCATGGGACGGAATGGTTAGCATGTGTAAAAGTGGTACCTAGAGGTGTTCGAAATGTTACAGATGCTTTACAACATGCCTTTCAAGAGGATTCTAGGAATACTATTGTTGCACCTTCAGGGCTCCTAAGGGTCGAGGCACTCAATGTTGAAGACATGGACAATTATGATGATTTACCCGACCAACATACAAACGGCATGTACACATCCGAGCATGAGCTAAGTGATGACGAATGTTCTCAAGCTGATTCCAATGATGAAGATGAATGAAAATTGTGCATCAACGCGATCCTTAATTTTTAGTATTTTATGTAATATTTTTTTCGGCTGTGTTAAATTTTTAACGTCTTATAAAAGTAGTGGATTATTATCCGTCGAGTGGTTTGTAATAAAATATGTTGTGGATTCATGTATAATATTATGTGGAATATAATTTGTATATTTCTAAACAGTTATAACAGCTAGCCCTATTTACAACACTCGTGATTGTTTACATGAGTAGAATACTTACACGCCATTCATTTAATTGTCGAAATGTCAATTCACCATCTAGTGGCCGACAGTGTCATTCACAGTGTTATTTATGATTCAGTGGCAGACAATGTCATTCACGGACTTGATGTCTTTATTGCACACTGATATGTAATGTCAAATAATGTTTTCATACTTTCTTTTATCCACATATACATCGACACGTTAAGCCTAAAAAATCACTCTGTTTTGCCTATATAAGTCCGAGTAATTCAACACAAAATCATAACACACAAAACAATTTTCAAATGGCAAACAGAGATCTATGGAATTACTATATGTAAAACCGAGCCTCCGTCCAAAACCCTCGAGAAACAACTCCTGTTCCTTCAAGCCCTCCATACGATAACTTATATGTTATTGATGCTCAACAGACAGTTTCACTCCAACCAACACAACGATCTGAAATCCAAACGCCGGTAATTTCGGGACCTGCCCAACTCATACAGCGAGGAATGTTTCGCAAGAGGGCTCCCGATAGGAAGGTGTTGAGAGGTGAAAGTTCTCAAACACGCCCAACACAAGATTTCATTCGTGAGGTCATGAATGAGCCACAACAGGGCGACCAAGATTTTAATAGTCCTCGCTGGACTTCTACTATCGATTACATAATCCGCGAAGGTATAGACATATAATGTACTCATTTACCATTACAATAATGATTGTACATGACAAATACTAACTCTGTAATTCATAAATATAGGTACTTATAACAATAGGACCACACCATTCTGGACCCAGGTTGTAGAAATACAATGCCCGCATCCACAGTTTGTGAAAGTGAAAAAGGTTTACGTTGTCGACCAATATTATTTAATTTTACTTATACAATGTATCTAACAAGTTAATTTTATCTTATTCTCAGCTTGTCGCTATGTTATCCAGTGCGACCCCCAACGGCCAGGGAGACCTTCTAGTAACCTTAAAGGATCCGTCTGGAATCATCGAGGGAACCATGCACCGTAACATCTTCAACAATGACGAGAACAGAGTCAACACTGGCGTAGGTGCGGTTGTCATTCTACAGAATGTGACTGTAGGCCGTTTTAACCGGAACTCTAAGTACCTCAACATCACTGAGCGGAACATTGTTAAGGTAGATTTTCCATAAGTTTGTAAATATTACTGATAATTATAAACTAAAATCTTTTTTCAAACAGATAATTGGGGCTAATTCGATGATTGCTGAATACAAACCAACCGTACCATTTACTATCAATGAGGAAGCTGAAGGAACTACTGGCTACAAAAATGAAATAGTCCCAGACTCTGATGGTGAATAAACATCCGACCCGTCCATGTTTACGAATAAGCTGGTTAAACACCAGACTCTTTATGTTGCTTTAATGTTTACTATTTTCCTACCATCTATTGTACGCGTTTATAATAATGTTGTTGTGTAATGTAATATTTTAATATGTTTAATGAAATAAACCAATATTATATAACAAATGTTTTGTTTTTTATTGAGCTTTCATTCGAATTAACAAAAATCTAATTAATAAGTTTTTAAACCATTATAAGGTTAATATATTTGTCAATGTTAAAAACAAATCGGAACCGTATAGTTCTAACATTTTGTAAGCACCACCCACGGAAAATTTCGTGGTATTTCGTGGGTATTACAAAACCCACGAATTTTTTCGTGGGTATTAGTGGGTATTGGATTTGCCACGAAAAAAATCGTGGGTAACCGTGGCAAAATAACCCACAAAAACCCACTACCATTTCGTGGGTACAAATTTACCCACTAATACCTACGAAAAGTCACGAATACCCACGAAAAACCCACGAATATTTTCGTGGGTAAGCATATACTGTTCATAGTGGGTATTCGTGGGTTTTCGTGGCTTTTTTGCTTTACCCACGAAAAAATTCGTGGGTTTTTCGTGGGTATTTGCTTTTTTTTTACTAGTGCGTATACCATTTATAACTATTTTATACTCCATTTATAACATGTCTTATTAGATTTTATGTTGTATTATTATAACAATCTTATAAAAACGTATAGAATAGTTATATTTTTGAAATTTGACAGTAAATAATGGTATTTTTGAAGGCTCAATTGGTTAAATAACCATAAAAGAAATTATAACTCATAAACTAGTAAAAAACCTAAATTTAAAGATTGGGATTTTGCCACATAGGACCATTTTAGTTAGTTTGTGAGTTATAATTTTTTTTGATTATCAAACCAATAATCCCATTTTTGAAAACCACTTTCATATTTGTGGTTTTTTAAAATTCTCCCTACAAGAGTTCAATGTACAAAGTCAAAATTTTAACCACAAGAGTGATGGTGTTTACTTTTATTGATAACATAGACTCTCTTTTTTGTCAACGTATTGATAACATATACTAGAAAACTAAAACAAACTCATATTTAAAAGCAAAACTAAGCTTTTTTATATCTAAAATGAAAAGAAAAAGAAAAAGGGATAAGTGGGTCCGCGTGACATGAGAGAGACACACATATGTAAGAAGAAGCTTGAAAGAGTTGGAAAAACGGTTTGGAAGGAAGAAACAAATGCAATGTGTGTGTGAGATTTGGTGAGCATGTTTCATGTTTGGCCTTTCTGTTGCACAATCTCTGCCTCATTCTTTGGCAGTTCATCATCTCTAAATACGCATCTTCTTCTCTTTCTCTAACTCCTAAAAAACTACACTATTTTTCTCTCATCACATCTTTAGCATATTTTCACCGTGTCTTCATCACAAAATTAATTATATATACCTTTCCTTCTAACAATATCTTAGTTAAAAAGTATAACAAAGAGTTACGAATAATGATCAAATGTTTCACTAGCTAGCCAGCCAACAACAACAATCTACAGTTTAGTAATCAACGCAAAGACAAGTACAAGGAGTTGGATCTTAATTTGTTTGCTTACTAGCTATTAAAGCTAACTTCCTCCTCACTTTTTTGTTCCAAATTAATCAATGTCATTAACTGATTAACGAATTTGTTCAAGATTCACTCCGTCCCCAAGCCAAGAAAATCGAAAAAATGTGGTTGCTGTTTAGCTTTCTCAACCACCACCTCCTCATCTACCACTTCCAATCCGATCCAATTCATTGACTCGTTTGTCTCAGATTTCTCTTGTCTAGTGGAGTCAGTGTACGGAAAATTGTAAAACGCATCTGACGTGGCACCAATGTTATCACTGACCATCACTTGGTTGCCAAACATACTCACCACCATTGGAGTCTCATTGCTCTCATAACCTAAACATTGTAGAAACACCAAATACAATACAAACAAAATCAAAATATATTACAAACCAAAATTTTTATAAAAAAAAATAATGGAACAAACTAATATAATTAGAGAAAAAGTAGAGTAATAAACTACCTTGAAAGCAATGGAAAGGCAACACAAGCTGGCTTTGGTCACTCGAGATAGGGCCATTATTATTAACCAAGTGATGAGTCAAATTAAACTCAGGGAAAGGCTGAGTGAAGTAATGATTAGTGGATATAAAAGAGTGGTAATTAAGGTTAGGGTTAGGATGATGAGGTTTAAGGGTACTATTATTAATCATAAGCTTCCTCCTACGGTAAGCAGACGAATGTTCTCTATACTTACGAGCCATGATAACATGCCAATGGTTCTTGACAGAGTTATCAGTCCTACCAGGAAACAACCTCGCAATCATTGCCCATTTGTTACCATAAAGCCTATGTGCTTGCATCAGCCTCTCCTCTTCTTCCTCCGTGAAAGCTCTTCTGTTTATCCTCGGATCCAATTGGTTAAACCACCTTAGTCTACAACTCTTACCTTTAAAACCCAAAAGAAAAAAAAAACCAAAAAGGTTATATTTTACTAATTAAGCTCACATCTTTGAATGACCCATATGGATCTAAGACATTAATTTTGATGAATTTAAAAAAAAAAAAAAAATTGATATAATACTTTTTTTTTTGAAAAACTAATTTGATATAATACTTACCGGATCTTCCTTGGAGCTTTTCAGCTATGAGGTTCCAGTTTTGTGGACCGTAAATGGCGACAAGCTCTTTGAGTTTAACATCTTCTGCTGGTCTCCAATGTCCTCTCCCCAAGATCGAAGGTTTTGAAGACGAAGAAGACCAAGACTGTCCACTCTCTGTTGTCTCTTTCTTACCACTCTCGCTGGTACTATAATTAGGGTTTTGATTATTATTAGTCTCTTCATCGTTATGATTCTTCAAGATATCAAATTCATGATGAATGTTAATGTCGTTGAAAGGGAAATCCCAAGAAGAAGCTTCTCTTCTCGCGGCGGCTATCTCATCGAGCCACCGTTGATTTTCCGACATGAACATGGAGTTTGTGTTGGGAGAGAGGAAGAAGAAGAGCAGTGTAATTGAGATTTGAGAGAGATGTCACGTCAGCTTTAGACTATTATTAGCCGTAGGAGGAGAAAGACTATATGCATTTGCGTATTATATATACAAGTACGTAAATGTGTGTCATAAATAATTAAATATTGTCAAAAAAAAGAAAAGAATATAATTTATATATATAATGGTGTGTTACGTATGGCTTTAGGTATGTGCGTGGATGTACATGTCGCGACCGTGTTTTCTGACGACTGTTAAAAAGGGTTATGGACCGTTGTCACGGACTGATTCAAACGCTATAGTTATTTTTGCATTTACACATTATTATATAATACTATAGTACTACTGTAATAAGTCAGTACATGTAATATCGATATTCGATTTTGCTGTGGACAGAGATCAAAATTTGTTCAGGTGTACCTATCTTCATATAAATTCCAAAATTTCTTTAATGGATCATTAATTAGAACTGTAGAACAATTTATTACTTTGATTTTTCTGTTCGAAAAACTGTATATTACTACGTGTGGTTATATTAAGAAGAGATAATTAAAGGCATCAAATGAATATTCATCTTATCCAATCACATGTAAATCTGTAATTAGTGTGCCCAAGATGAAATCCAAACGCATATTTTATAGGTGAAAAATGAAAAGAAAAAGAGGAAGTAAAGGAAGAAAGAAAGAAAAAATTGAAGCACAACTTAATGCCAAAAAAGGATGAAGGCAAAAGAGAGGGTCGTGACTCTTCTTAACACAACCAATTCTCAGACACTTTTTCATTTTCCTTAAACTTAACCTTTTTCTCCCTCAATCTCCACTTGTACCTTTCTCCTTTTCTTTGTTTTTTTCACTACCTCTTTTTTCGCCAAGATCTCCATCTCTTTTTACAAATAAATATTTATGATATTTTAGAATCATCATATGATTATAGTTTTGAATTTAGGGTTTCATAGTTGTTATTACATTGAATTTTGCAGACGAGGCGGAGCTATCAGAGCCAAACGCTAGAGTTTTAAAATTTTATTTCGATGGACTATATATGGTCTCTAGACTCTAGCTAAATTTTGATAATGACGATGCTAAATTGTGGAACTTGATAATAAATAAAAAAATTTACTGGTATATCAGTTCAAAATAGTGGAATAACAAAATATGACTAGCTGCGATGATAAATTTGATAAAATTTCGAAAATAATCATAATTAAAATCTAATTAAAAACTAGTTTTAGTTGATTAATGAAATTTTGTTTTTATAACAAGGAAATAAATACGTTCTTATATGGGAAAAATGTCTAAAAAAACCCTAAACTTTCAAATTGTGGACAAATAAATCACCACCTTTCGAAATGCCGTTTAAATCGCAAAGCTTTTGTTGACTTTCGAAAAAAATATCAAAGTTTTGTTGACTCCGCTGTTTTAACCCCATCGTTAAGTCTCCGTTAGGAGTTTCCGTTTAGTCGTAAAACGACGACGTTTTGGTAAAAAATAATAATAACTACCACGGATCGAACCCGGGTTGATGTAAAGACATAGAGATACTCTACCAACATGCCACATGAGATTATTGTTTGTTACTCTCTTTGAAATATAATTATTATGTATTAAGGATTATTATGTATTAAGGATTTCACCATGAACTTTGAAATGGGTTTCGAAAATTGGAGATCTGGAGATGAAGATAGTTTCGAAATATTTTTCGAAACCCATTTCGAAATAGTATTGATTCTTCGCCGGATTCATTACTTATTTATGGAGTATTTGTTGTATATCGCAGTTTACAGAAGCAACAATAACTGTTTACTCGGAATTCTGATGGATACAAATTTGATGTCGATGGAAAGCTGAGAGTCGGGGCTTTGCAACGGTATGTAAATCGTCGTCTGGGTCCTTATAGAACGATGGGAAATCGCCCCGAAAGTTCATGGTGAAATCCTTAATACATAATAATTATATTTTAAAGAGAGTAATGAACAATAATCTCATGTGGCATGTTGGTAGAGTATCTGCATGTCTTTACATCAACCTGGGTTCGATCCGTGGTAGTTGTTATTTTTTTTTTTACCAAAACGGCGTCGTTTTACGACTAAACAGAAACTCCTAACGGAGACTTAACGATGGGGTTAAAACAGCGGAGTCAACAAAACTTTGATATTTTTTTCGAAAGTCAACAAAAACTTTGCGATTTAAACGGCATTTCGAAAGTTTGTGATTTATTTGTCCACAATTTGAAAGTTTGGGATTTATTAGACACTTTTCCCGTTCTTATATATAGTCGAATTTAATGAAAATGATGAATATTTAAATATATCGGATTCAAATTTTGAAAATGTGAAAAGTGATTGTATACTATTTATCACTATAAAATATTTCTATTTGATGTAAGCTTTTTCAGGGAAAAAAAAAACATATTTTAATAATATATATAAGCTTTTCATAGAAAATTTGGACTCCATATTATATACTCCCAGCCCTAAATATCCCAAAGACATATAAGTGGTGTGTGGTGTGTATAAGTATAAGTAATGAGGATGAACAGCGGAAAAGTAAATAAATAATCTGGTAAGACCTTTTCGTATTTGACCAAAAACTCCAATTGGCAGACGTAACCATTTATTATTAACATCAGATTCAAAAGGGTCGCAGAGCTGTACGATCCTCTGCACAGAGATTAACCGAACGCACTACGTACTTTTATTGTTTTTTGTTTATCAATTAATCACTTCGAAGCTTTATAATTTTTATTCTATTTTTTAATTTGTACCGCTTTAGATTGTACTAATCACGAAAAATTTATCAAAAGTTTTACCAACACTATTACACTAATATTTATTTATACAGCTTTATCTCAAATTTTTATCTATACAGTTTTGCACTATGCTATAAAGCTTACTAATTCAGATTTTAAAAAAGCTAGATTACCAATCGGACCCATTATATAGACTATAGTATAAGAACTAATTTAATTTTCTGAAACAAAAGTTGTGAAACTTTATTCAATACACTAATTTGTTATGACTTAACAACCTGAGAAGAACAATTGATGGATTTCCGAACTTGCTTCTTCTTTTGTTGATCTAGTACTAGATATTTGATCCATTTGTGTAAAATTTAAAATTACTTTTAACATCTAATGTTTCTATTGGTTTCTACATAACGAAAAGCCAACGAAAAACAAGAAAAAAAAAAGGAAAAAAGAGATAAAAAAATGTAATCCCTACTCTTGATAAGACTTGAGGGAGAGAGTGTCATCCCCAATATCCTCAAAAACATATTTTTACGTGTATTAGCTTCATCTATAATACGACATCATGACCCTCATGCGTGATATTAAACTAAAATCATACTTACCTCATGATCAAATCTGTTCTCGTGCCATATACCTCATAATCAAAACTCATTCTTGGCGTTAAAGAGTCTTCGGAAAGGAAATACCATCTCGCAAGATCTTTCTTAACTTTGTCATTCGGCCATGATACATCGTTCTGCAAGATAACAGGCAATTTTTAAAGGGTTCCGCGTTTAACACCGTCGTTTCATCTCTAAGACCATGTGCAATTATCACATTTAACATGGATGTCTTAAAGTAATTTTAATTATATTTTATTAATTTTTATGTTTTACGACACTTTTGATTTTAGACTCATACAATGAGACACCTAATTTGGGTGTGTTAAAAAAAAAATTTAATTGATTTTATTAAACATAAAAAAACATTTAAAGAAATTATAATACAAGATATCAAAACATTTAAAACATAATCTCCGAAATCGTATACGGAATGGAACGGCGAGTTCTAATCTTGACGTGGTAGCTATGTTTTCCATACATGCTCAACCAAATCATCTTTCAACTGTTGATGCTTGTTTCTATCCTGAACTCGAGTACGAGTGACTAACATTTGGGGGATATTTGTAGGCATCTTTGTAGAAAATGTCGAATCCACATGTGAACCGCCTTCTCCGTGTTCGAAATCTGATACATCATACTGAGTGTATCCAACTCGTTCTTCTTATACTATCATGTTGTGGAGTATGATACATGCTCTCATAATCTTTCCTATTTTTGCCTTATCCAAAAAAAGAGATGGGTTTTAAACAATGGCAAACCGAGCTTTCAAGACTTCGAAAGCACGCTCGACATCTTTTCGGACACCTTCTTGACGTTCAGCAAATAAACATGCTTTTGGACCTTGTGGAAATGGAATGGATTACATAAAAGTTGCCCATTTCGGATAAATATCATCTGTGAAATAGTAAGCCAAATGATACTCTTTTCTGTTAACAGAGAAACGCACTTTTGGAGCTTTACCTTCAATTATATCATCAAAAACTAGTGAGCAGTCAAGAATATTGATATCGTTTAAGGTACATGGACCGCCAAAAAATGTGTGTCATATCCAGAGATCATATGAAGCAACAACTATCAAAACGATTGTGAATTTTCCAGATCCAACGTGAATATTGCCATTTCCAAGCGGTGGGACAGTTCTTCCATTCCCAATGCATACAGTCGATGCTTCCTATCATCCCGGAAAATCCTCGTTTCTCTCCGACAATAAGTAACCGTTGAAAATCATCTGGCGTGGGTCTTTTTAGGTGTTCATCTCCGAAAAATATATTATTTCTTCGATGAATTTTGAAAAGCATGAAAGAGCAGTACTTGCACCGAGCCGGAGGTATTCGTCGACTTGGTCAACCGCATCACCATATGCTAGGAGACGAATTACCGCTGTACACTTTTGAAGTGGAGAGAGACCAAGCCTTCCAGTAGCATCTCTCTTTTGTCGAAAGAAGGAGAATTCATTTGAGAGCCGTTCAACGATATGCAAGAACAAGTGCTTGTTCATTCTAAAACGGCGTTGGAATAAATGAGGCGGATAATTTGGTTGATCACTAAAATAATCGCTCCATAACTACATGTCTCCGGCTTCGCGATCTCTGTTGATAAAGACTCGTTTTTCTTTTGGCTTGGTTGGTTCTTCATGATCATCAAAATTACTAAACAAATCATCGAATTCTTGATTGAATTCTTCATCGAATTTTTTATCAAATTCTTCTTCAAAATCTTGATCAATTGATGCTTGCGAATTATTATGAGAAGAAGATTTCATATTTGAGTTCAATTTTGTGTAAAAATTGATTTGATTTGCCAAAAAAGAGAAGGAGAAGAAGGTTAGTAATAGAAGAGAAGGAGACTACACTATACCACGGCAAGAAGAGAAGGAGAAGAGAAAGAGATTAAATGAGCCAAAGAAGAAAGAGAAGAAGGTTTGTAATGGAAGTTCAAAAGATTATGAGTTTTTGTTGTATGAATTTTTATGCAGTGTTGCTGTATATATAGAAGACAAAATAAAAACTTGTGGTGTATGCAAAAATTAAAAAGCAACAAAAGCAAACTCATTGGTTACAAATAAAAGACATATACGACCAAAAGCAACAAAAGGAAAACCAATGGCTACAAATAAAAGATATATACAACCAAAAACAACAAAATGCAAAACAATTGGTTACAAATAAAAGACATATACGACCATAGCAAAATTCAGATGATTTCTTCAGATTTCTTCCACTGCTTCTGCCGACATGATTCCAACCTAATCACCTGCAACATGTAAAGGACATTAATTACCAGTAGACATTACGAAAAACTAACCTGAAAGACATATACGACCATAGCAAAATTCAGATGATTTCTTCAGATTTTTTCCACTGCTTCTGCCGACATGATTTCAACCTAATCACCTGCAACATGTAAAGGACATTAATTACTAGTAGACATTACGAAAAACTAACCTGAAGAACATATCACCATGTGGAATGCATCTTCTCTATAATTATTCTTCTCTTCTCCATCAACCTCAACTTCTACTAATGGACATAAGTAAACATTTAATCAGTAAACTATGACATTAATTTCAGAACAATGAAAACTAATACATTCATTTCAAACTAATCAGTTCATTTCATAACACATAAATTGGAAATACACAAATTGTCCATAGAAAGGATTATGATGAAATACATAAACTGGAAACAAAAATACATCAAAGTGGACATAAATAAACTGGAAATACATAAACTGACTTGTTCATAAACTAGTCAGTTCATAAACTGGCTTGTTTATAAACTGAAAATAAAAAGGATTTGGAACAATAATTATACAAAGTTCAAACTAGAAGAGAATGCTTGTTTAGGACAACATGTCATTAATCAGCTTGTTCTCTAGAAGGATTTTTATATCAGATAGCTCTTTTTTGGCAAGGAGATTCTCCAGCATCTTTTTATCTGACAACTTATATTTCCTATCAAAATTCTTCTCCTTTGTCTCCCACATCCTCTGGTACTCAACAGCTTCTTCTCTTCTTCCTCAGTGGATGTCTTGGTCACTGTCCTTTTAAGCTTCGCCTTTGAAGCTATAATACCAGTAGGTCTTACTATGGATTCATCCTCTTCATTGGTAACAGACTAAGAGCTGGCAGACTGTGCAGGACCAGCCTCAGACTTCCTTCTTTTAGAACTTCCTTCACTTTTACCTTCATGGTTACTAGAAGAGAATCCACACCATTTGTGCTCAGTCTTAAGCTCATTCCATGCGTGCTCAAGGGAGAATTTCGCCGAGTAGTCATTGAAGAATATTTCATGTGCCAGCTTCAGATAATCTTTGGGAGTGTAGCCACTTTTTTGTTGAGTTTCTGCTGCCTTATAGGCTCCACAGAACTTGTTGACCTGATCACTAATCTTCCTCCACCTCTGCTTACAGTGATTAGCAGGTCTCTCCTCACCATATGCAATGCTAGGACTCTCATCATATAATGATACTATGCGGTTCTAAAACGCACCAGATTTCTGCTCATTTGACACCACGAGATATTTGCTGTTGTTTAACCAACTACTGATGAGCACAAGATCTTCATAGGGTTTCCATCTCTTCCTCTGTTTACGCTCCTCAACAATGTCTTCTTCATTAGACCACTGAGTACTAAAGACTAGTATTTCAGATGATCCATTTGGTATAGATTGGAAAAAACTGCCATTGGGAATGTGTTAAGGTTATTGGCTTTCCTACTGGCTACTTAAAAGGTCCATAAAGTTGGACCTTTGGTATATGGATTAGGACAATCCATAACCTAGCTTATGAGACTTAAGAAGGAGAAGACGAAACAGAAGAACACATATGTGTATGGAACAGAATAAAAGGAGTTTTGAAAGATGTATGAAACAGAAGAAGGTTTTCAAAGAAAGAAAGAGAAGAGGAAACAGATAAACAAAAGTGTATGGAACAGAAGAAGAATTGTTTTGAAAGATTAAGAAAGAGAAGATATGGCAATAGGTTTTGTTGTATAGTTTATTATAAAGCAAGAGGTTGAAGGTTTTTAATGTGTTTAATCACTCAAGTTGTGCAACTCTTATTTATTATGCATTCAATTACATGTCTATTATTTACCTAGTCTACAAGTTTTCATCCATCATATTGAAACTGAGTATTAAGTTCTAACCATTATCACACATACACACATCTACAGTTCTAACAATTATCACACATACACACATTAACTTTGATGTAGACACACATCTACTGAATTTATTACCACTTAAGTAATCAATAGCACCTAATTTTCATCTACCTATTACCACGAATACTCTCATTCAAGATTAATACCTTCATTTACGTTTGAACATCTAAGTATGCTTCCTTGCTTCTTTGATAATCCATTAACCTGAAAAACAAAAATTCAGAAACGTCAGTTTCTACAGACTTTTAACAAACCCCTAAATCTCAATTAATTCAGAAAAATCTCACCACATAGTGATGCAATAATCTCTTTGGCTTCTTCTGTGCACCATATACTTTGCATCAATGTGATCAAATCATGAATTATATCTCATCAGCAAACCAAAATTGTACAATTACCCAAACAGGCTAATAACACTAAAACATATTAGATCAAATTCGAATAAATCTAAAATCAAAGACACAAAAACCCAAATTTGATGAAATCTGAATTTAATCTGAATTTGTATAATTAGCCAATCAATCAAAAATCCGTAAAAGATATTATCTTAAATCCCTAATTCAATTAAAACCTAATTCCAATCACATGAAAGAACCCTGAAATCAATTACATCAAACCCATAATTTGAAGAACCCTAATGAGACAACATAACATTAATTAACACTAAATAAAACACGATCTACCTAAGGGAACACAAAAGTTGTACCATGATATCGATTAGCCGCTGGTGAAGGATATTCACACAATTTCTGCTTGATTTTTTCCCTCAAATCGGAAGTTTCAGTCGAATCGCCATTAAAATTGGCAAATCACCTTTGGAGAAACCAAAGTGAGAGAGAGAGTCAACAAACGCGAATACGTGTTTTTTTTCCTTGTGTCCTTCTTTATTTTTTCTCACCCACTCAGAGACCGCCACGTATACGTTCTTCTGAGTGAAAAATGATCCAAAATTAGACTCTCAATTTATCTTAAAACACTCATTTTTCTTCTTTTAATTATATTTAAATGTTTAAGCCCCCACTTAAGACAATCAAATCTCCACATTGAACATGCCCTAAAGGATGAAAAAAAAAATTGTGTTCTCAAGATTATTCTGAGAGAACTTATTATATCTAATACATAATATCTATGATCTTTTCATACAAGAATCCAAATCCAATCTTAATAAAAACATATATACAACTAATACTCGGAGAAAAACAAGTGAAATATAATATAGCCCTCAGTTTTGTTTTAAGTGATGTTTGAGGGATTTTTTTTATATTCTAAATTATGTAGTGTTTTCAAGTTTCTATGTAAAATTAATTGTGTTTTTATTATTTTTGACATTTTATATTTTAATTATTTTTATAGGTTAATTTTGTTAAGTAATGTAGGACAATTTTTGGGTTCACCCCTAGGGGTGAACCTAACTTATTTACCCCCTCTTAATTAGCAAATTAAAATATTTCATGTGTCTCTTAACTAAACAAATTAAGTAAATCATTAAAAAATATAAATCTGAATTAATTGTGGGACCAATTAATTGTGTCACTGTAATTAACAATTATAAATAAATAAAACAAATTATAAGAATTTGCTATGTAATCTAATTGAATAAATTAAAACAATTTAATATTATCTCTAAGCATAAATCCTCACAAACGAACGTAAAATATTGTATGATTTCAAACACTCGATCTGACTACACTTATAAATTTGAAAGAATATTAAACCCTAATATAGGAGCCTAAACACTAACACACGAACGTACAATTGTATGATTTAAAACTTTCTATTTGACTAATTTAGTGGATTTCAAGGAATATTAAACCCTAAGATATCAGTCTAAACTCTCACAGACGAACGTAAAATATTGAATGATTTAAAACACTTGATATGAATAATTTAGTAGATTTTAGTTTAGTTATTTCTAATGATTTAGTCTAATTGTTTTATTTGGATAATATTAATTATTTTTATTTGTTTAATTAAAAGACATATGACAATTTATGATTGGCTGATTAGGAGAGGGTAAATGAAATATACTAAGATTTTTTCGTATATTTAAATATACACAACTGACTTCAAATAATAGTAGAAAATTCATAGAAACAGCTGATTAATGGCAAGTTCATAGAAACTTAAAATCCGTTTCCATTGAAATAATGAATGGCGGAGATGATTAACACGTGCACATTAAGAGTAACATAGGATCCATTTCAATTCAAAGGAGAAGTCTTTTCTCTTCAATTGTGATGCGTCCCCATGGCCCGATTTTGGCGTGTGATGTCGCACAAACATCACGTGCATTCTCCTTATCGTACTATGCACAAGCACAATCACGGTAATTCTATCGAACAATCCCAAACACTTTGGGAAATTGCTTGCTTTGGTTTCAGTTTAGAGCAAAAGGGAAAAAAGAGATGGCTACACCAAAACATAATCGAACCAACTTGAGCTTTGTCTTCAGTTCCATATGTATTTTGGGTGCTATAACGCTTCTAGTCTAGGATATTAAAATTCTCAAGTGTGGATTTTAGAAAATATTTGGATTATATACATATATGACCATAAAAATTATTTTTGTTATGATTGTATTTTGATAGGCTATATAAGTACTTTGGACATGGACTATCAGATCATTTCATTTCAAGTATAAATTTAGTGATGAATTTTCGTTTTGTATTTCTTACTTTCAACAACATACATTACGTTGATTTGAATCCAAATGCTGACACAATAACGATATTAACATAACTATTGTTCCATGTTATGGTTGATAAATTTTTTCTAGTCAATCTATTCAAATAACCAAACGTTAAGTAATTTTGTTATACAAATAATCCAAATTTAACATCTATTTCATAAAATACAAAAAAGGATAATGTTCTAGTTAACATAACTAAACATTGTTTTAATTTTTTTTCTTTAACTACTTTTAAATTTTAAATTATTTCAATATAGCTAAATTTAAAACATCTTAACTGATTTCTTAATAAAATTACGAGGACCATGTAAAAAAAGATGGTCATGAATTCCTTTTAATTAGGTGCCTTTTGGTTTGGGTGTAGAAGGATTTTGGTATTAATTAATGTAACATGGTGAAGATTTGGTGATTAAAAAAAAACTAGTGAGGAAACAGAAATGAACAAGAAAGTGAAAGAAAGTGAGAGTCAAGAAAGGAAGGGGGGAGACAGAGAGGATAAATGGTGGGAACAGATCACGAAGACACACACAAACTCATACTGTTTTCGGAGTTTCCAAAAAGAGATGACGTGAAAGGTAACCAAACAGTAATGTCTATCTCTCTCAATTTTCAAAGATGAATGAATCAATGACCCATCTAATCTCATAGCCCCTATGATATCTCTTTTTTTCACATCCACCAATAAAGCTTGTCTTAAATTCTACCCTCTCTCTTAACCTCATTGGTATTTTTGGTTACAATCACATTACTTCATTGTTTCTACTCCACAAAATCCAAACTTAATCGTCAAATAATTCAGTTACAAGATTTCAATGATGTATTCTATATTCTATATTCCAGGTCTTTTTTTGGGTTTTTGCCTAACCAAAGATATTTTAATTGCTCTTAGTGTGTGTTAAACGTCTTAGAGCAAGTCCAACCGGACGGTAAAACACCAAATATGGTGTGGAGTTTGCTCCAATGGAACGGCATAATGGACGGCAAATTCTTTTTTTTAGTGTTTTGTGAATAGTGTTACACCAAGTTTGGTGTAGCATTATACACAAAACACTAATTTTTTTTTATTATTTTATTCATATTTTTAATTTACTAATATAATTAAATTGTTAACAATCAACTAAAAAAACCATCATTAATTTTAAACTTGTTAAATTTAGCTATTGGTTTTCATTTGTAATAATATGTGATATTGTAAATTATAATTAATAAGAAATTCTAATTTGCACTAAATTTTTAATTTTTAATGCAAATTGCTTAAGACTAAAAATACATATTATATTTCAATTAAACACTAAAAACATAAAATTACAAAATTAAAATAAAAAACATAAAGTAGTTATGCAGCACTGTGCTATCGATGGATTAAAGTTCGTTCGTACGCCTCCATGAGATGAGCCCAGTGCATTGGACCGATGGATAAGAGAACTGAGCAATTCCATTTCAATTTAATGGTTGTACTGCTACTGCTTCCTTTAGCAGCTCCGGTATCGGCATCGGAAACATTCCCAGTTGAGCTGATTCTTCGCTCCCCAATGCCAAGCCGGTCAAGAGAGAGCCTTAGGAGTCGAACCACTGACAGAGGGATTTACAGTCCTTCACCCAACCCGAAAGGGCTTCCCTGTTTCCTGCTAATTTTGAAGGACATAATATAAATTTAAACAATTTTCTAATATCCAGAATAATCATTTCTGGTTCCGCTAAGGTAATTAATTTTATAAATTAATTACTATTTATCAAATATATATTAAAAATATAATAATAAAGATTTTTTTTTTAGTGTGGGATTTTGTGTTGTGGTTGGAGATGGAAAAACTTTTTTGATACCAAAACACCAAATTTGGTGTAATTTCAACATCTAGTGTCAAGGTTGGAGTTGCTCTTATAAGTTTATAAAATCATAGCCGTTGATAATATTCAATACTTTGGTCTAACAATATGTTTTAAACAATTTAATAAGAAGGTGGGGTATCCGGGTATGACCCGACCTGAGATCATGCCTATAAAAAAAAAGGCCCTGTTGAACTTGGTACGAAAATTTTCTGTGTATAAATATAAAATTATATGGAAGGAAAATAATGAAGAAAGCAGTAATAAAAAGTAAATTATTTACAATACTAAAGAATAAAATAAGGAATGTGACAAGGAGTGGGGCGTAAGGGAGCAGGAGAAGACAAAGGCTAATCCATGAGATTCTGTTAGGTGTGTTCCTTTGACAGAGCCATATTTTGAATCCTTTCCTTGCTCTAAAACTCATAACCCTACCAATTAAATACGACATCCTACCCATGGGTTCGTCTAAAAATGTCTTTGATTTGGTCTATATATGATTAGACTTTCAAAAGACTAATGATTTAAAAAGTCGTCACATTCACATTTGATGATATTCCATTTCACAAATAGGGTGAAAGACTTGATGAGTTTCGAGCATGGATGACTTTTGAGGCTCTCACCTCCCCGACGTACACGGTCATAGAACAGTTCGCCGCTCGATTCTCTGGCTCATTAAAAGAATGGTGGAATTCTCTTGGAGATTACGTACACCTGCAAGCTTACCAGTCTACTATTCCGATAGTACTTGAACAAATTCATAAAGAATTTATCGGTACTCCCAATCACATCAAGGATCAACTTCAAGAAGAATATTTTACAGCGAAGTGTTGTTCTCTCCAGAAGAAAGATCTTGCGAAACACTTTGAAAGACAATCAAAAAGATATTATGCACTGGATGGCCTCAACAATCCAAGTCTCAAGCATGTCTACCTTTCATCAATCGACGGTTATCTCAGTCAACAAACGAAGACCTATATTAGAGATCAAAACCAGACGGTTGAAGAAATTACTATTGGTCAAATCCAACAATATGTTTTCAGGACGCTTGATAAACTCTGCAAGCAGAAAGAATTCTGGACAGAATTCATGGATAATTCAAAACATCTAACAAAAGTGTGTTCAAAATCCGACTTGTTCATCAAGTGTTCGAAGAAAAAGAAATCATGTTCGTGCGATCGGAAGAAGAAACATCGTGAGAACAAGAGGTTTCCAAACAAATACCCATTTCGGAGCAAAAAATTCTTCAGAAGAAAAAAGAGCTTCAGAAAAACGACAAAATGCTTTCTTTGTCACAAAGAAGGGCATTTTGCGAAAAACTGTCCTAGCAAATCCAAGAAGAAGAAGCAGTATCTCATCAACTCGATATCCAACATTGCTCCTGACCTCGACCTTGACAAACACGATCTCGAGTCAGTCCTATCATATGATAGTGACGAACAAGATGCAATATGTGGATATTCTGATACTGAGGAAGACGACTCATCCGAAGAAGAAGAAGGATGTTACAAAATCACAGAGATTCCTAAACAAGAAGATATTCAGACACCTCATCTTCCAGTAACCATCTTTGATCCAGAAAAGAAGATGCGACCAGTTCATATCATTGCCTTCATAGACACTGGAGCCCATGCATCAATCATGAATCCTAACGGTTTATCGGCATCAATGTGGCTTCCATATAATCAAGAGTTCAGAGTCGCAAATGCAGGATCGTTGTTCATTAAAGCCAAATCTAAGCCAATCACGATCGAGATCTTCCCAGGATGCCAAATCACGACTCAAATGCTTGGATCGACGGCACCAGGCAAAGACATTATCCTAGGATGGGATTGTTACCAGTCATTAAAGAAGAAGTTTGATATCTCCATCGAACCTCGAGGAGTCAGATGGAAGAATCTGTTCAAGCCTTATACAACAATTCCAAGGCTTTTCTCTGTTCAAGACATCATGTCAGCAGAATTCGACAACATAAAAGAAGAAATAACGAAGAGATCATGTGCAGATTCGCATAGTTAATTCCTGCAGAAATGCAAGAATCCTCTATGGCTAAACCCGACGTTTTTCGTGTCTTTTCCGTTCAAGGAGAATATTATTCTACGCCAACCAAAGCAAGTCATGCGGGAATGCCCCCGGCACTTCTACAACAGGCGCATGAAGAGTGTGAGCAACTAATAAAGCAAGGAATAGTCTCCACAACAAACTCACCATGGGCATGCAAAGCCTTCTACGTCAACAAAAGAGCAGAATAAACTAGAGGCAAATTAAGGCTGGTGATTGATTACAAACCACTGAATCGATTCCTTCAAGATATCAAGTTCCCACTCCCGACGAGAAAAGCACTATTGCAATACCTTTCCGGAGCAACCATTTTCTCAAAATTCGATTTAAAATCAGGATTTTGGCAAATCGGAGTCAAACCGGAAGAAAGGCACAAGACAGCATTTTCTTTACCAGATCGTCATCTGGAATGGAAAGTCCTACCATTTGGTCTGAAGACAGCTCCGTCCTTATTTCAACAAGCAATGCTAAGGATATTTCAACCATTGGTCAACACAGCACTAATCTACATCGATGACATTCTACTATTTTCAAAGAGTAATGAAGACCATGTCAAGGTTTTGAAACAGTTCTATGACTTAGTCCAACAGTATGGAATCATGCTCGCAGCAAAGAAGATGACCATAGCAAAACCAGAAATCGAGTTCCTTGGAGTCAAGATCGCAGAAGGAAAGTTCACACCACAACCACATCTGGCTACAGAACTACTCGCCTTCCCCGACGAAAATCTCACAAGAAGACAGGTGCAACAATTTCTTGGCGTAATCAATTATGTCGGCAAATTTATTCCAAAGCTGTCCCAGCTGACACAGCCACTGAGAAAGCTGTTGCAAAAGAATCCTCCACAGTGGAGTACACGACAAACTGAAGCAGTGAAAAAGTGAAAGCAAGAAATTCAAAAGCTACCACCCCTGCAGATTCCCTCTGTCGGCAAAAGAATAGTTCAAACCGACGCAAGCGACAAATACTGGGGAGCAATACTGTTCGAAGAGATTGATGGGAAAAGACATATATGTGCCTACAAGAGTGGACGTTTGAAGGAGTCAGAAACGCATTATCACTCTACGTTCAAAGAAATCCTAGCGGTCAAAAAGGCTATTGAGAAATTCGAGTTCTACTTGATAGGACATAGATTCAAGATTGAGATGGATATGTCATCTTTTCCGAAGATGTTACAATTCAACCAGAAGATGGTGCCACATCAGCAGCTACTTCGTTGGAGTGAATGGTTTTCGAAATATGACTTCGACTCTACCTATTTAAAGGGCAAGGAGAATATCCTAGCCGATATGTTAAGTCGTAAACAAGTAATACCCATTTTCGCCATCATGAGCTGCCAAGGATCCAGTTCTTCACCAAAGTCTCTCTACGATTTCGACAGCAACATTCCTGAAGATACAAAGGACCTGATCAAGACTGAAAAACTTCACAACCACCTTCGACAGAAGATCTTTCGCTACCAGTCCATAATCTTGTCCAACCACGGAGTTACCAACAACTTCATCACACCGCTTGGTATCCATCCAAGGTATCCGTTCGCTCATCTGTTCAGTATCCGACAAAGCGACCTCCCAGAAGAAGTCATCTGCTTTCTATGGTATTTTTGTGCGGTATACACTGTTGGTATTATCTTTGAGATACCATGGTTATATCAACACATTAATTCTCAGAAGTGTTTCACTAATGGTATATCGACCTTTCTGAGATGGTTCGAACCAATGAACATTTGGAGCAGCAAACTTTGTGCTTCAGCCAAGGCACTTAACTATCCTTTCAAGAAGCTACGGAGAACAACATCCAATCCGTTCTTCAACCCACACACCATCTACTTCTTCCACCGACCTGTCAGCGTCAACACAAAATCAAAAAAGATCCATGCAACGCCTACACTCATCCATCATAAAGATCTTAACAGAGGAGTTCGTCCAGATTTCAACATGGCCGATAATGAGAGTTTTGAAGCCTTTTAGAATCATGTATTTCGACTCAACAACACGATCCAGAAGTTTGCTATCCCATACAAACTTAATTGGTCGTTCTACGAAGTTGACTACCAGATGGATCTTGATGAAGACCTTCAGTTCTATATGATTAAGCAAGAGCAACTCAAAAGTGGTAAATTTACTGAAGTAAAGACCGAGGAAGAAGACGGCAAATATGGGAATGCACCACCAGCAGGAGTATATTGGCAAGACTCACAAGAACCTGAGGATCCAGACCTAAATCTAGACCTTGAAGAGATAGAAAAGTTTTGCACTAGTGACACGATCATGGAGACAAATGAAGAATCATAACTTGACCTGAGAAACTTTTTATTAGAAATGACCTGAGAAACTTTTTATTAGAAATGAAAACTTGTCCCTTATATGGATGGATATATCCCTTATTTATAGGAGAGCCATTTAAGTCGCTTACGTAAGCGCTTACCTCATTACACACTTATAGATTATTCTACACGCTTATAGATATTTCTTACATATTTATTTTAATTAAACATAATACTTATTGGGCTTCATACTTATTGGGCTTCTTAGTGGACTCCTTAGTAGACTCCTTATTTCTTAGTGGACTTCTTATTGGGCTTGGGTTTTAAGATGTCTCTAATGATCCATCTCAAATTCAAGCATGTGATCTTCACAACATCCATAACCATCGTCTGGACACACATACTTTGGTTATGATTCTTCATTTGTCTCCATGATCGTGTCACTAGTGCAAAACTTTTCTATCTCTTCAAGGTCTAGATTTAGGTCTGGATCCTCAGGTTCTTGTGAGTCTTGCCAATATACTCCTGCTGGTGGTGCATTCCCATATTTGCCGTCTTCTTCCTCGGTCTTTACTTCAGTAAATTTACCACTTTTGAGTTGCTCTTGCTTAATCATATAGAACTGAAGGTCTTCATCAAGATCCATCTGGTAGTCAACTTCGTAGAACGACCAATTAAGTTTGTATGGGATAGCAAACTTCTGGATCGTGTTGTTGAGTCGAAATACATGATTCTAAAAGGCTTCAAAACTCTCATTATCGGCCATGTTGAAATCTGGACGAACTCCTCTGTTAAGATCTTTATGATGGATGAGTGTAGGCGTTGCATGGATCTTTTTTGATTTTGTGTTGACGCTGACAGGTCGGTGGAAGAAGTAGATGGTGTGTGGGTTGAAGAACGGATTGGATGTTGTTCTCCGTAGCTTCTTGAAAGGATAGTTAAGTGCCTTGGCTGAAGCACAAAGTTTGCTGCTCCAAATGTTCATTGGTTCGAACCATCTCAGAAAGGTCGATATACCATTAGTGAAACACTTCTGAGAATTAATGTGTTGATATAACCATGGTATCTCAAAGATAATACCAACAGTGTATACCGCACAAAAATACCATAGAAAGCAGATGACTTCTTCTGGGAGGTCGCTTTGTCGGATACTGAACAGATGAGCGAACGGATACCTTGGATGGATACCAAGCGGTGTGATGAAGTTGTTGGTAACTCCGTGGTTGGACAAGATTATGGACTGGTAGCGAAAGATCTTCTGTCGAAGGTGGTTGTGAAGTTTTTCAGTCTTGATCAGGTCCTTTGTATCTTCAGGAATGTTGCTGTCGAAATCGTAGAGAGACTTTGGTGAAGAACTGGATCCTTGGCAGCTCATGATGGCGAAAATGGGTATTACTTGTTTACGACTTAACATATCGGCTAGGATATTCTCCTTGCCCTTTAAATAGGTAGAGTCGAAGTCATATTTCGAAAACCATTCACTCCAACGAAGTAGCTGCTGATGTGGCACCATCTTCTGGTTGAATTGTAACATCTTCGGAAAAGATGACATATCCATCTCAATCTTGAATCTATGTCCTATCAAGTAGAACTCGAATCTCTCAATAGCCTTTTTGACCGCTAGGATTTCTTTGAACGTAGAGTGATAATGCGTTTCTGACTCCTTGAAACGTCCACTCTTGTAGGCACAAATATGTCTTTTCCCATCAATCTCTTCGAACAGTATTGCTTCCCAGTATTTGTCGCTTGCGTCGGTTTGAACTATTCTTTTGCCGACAGAGGGAATCTGCAGGGGTGGTAGCTTTTGAATTTCTTGCTATAACTTTTTCACTGCTTCAGTTTATCGTGTACTCCACTGTGGAGGATTCTTTTGCAACAGCTTTCTCAGTGGCTGTGTCAGCTGGGACAGCTTTGGAATAAATTCGCCGACATAATTGATTACGCCAAGAAATTGTTGCACCTGTCTTCTTGTGAGATTTTCGTCGGGGAAGGCGAGTAGTTCTGTAGCCAGATGTGGTTGTGGTGTGAACTTTCCTTCTGCGATCTTGACTCCAAGGAACTCGATTTCTGATTTTGCTATGGTCATCTTCTTTGCTGCGAGCATGATTCCATACTGTTGGACTAAGTCATAGAACTGCTTCAAAACCTTGACATGGTCTTCATTACTCTTGGAAAATAGTAGAATGTCATCGATGTAGATTAGTGTTGTGTTGACCAATGGTTGAAATATCCTTAGCATTGCTTGTTGAAATAAGGACGGAGCTGTCTTCAGACCAAATGGTAGGACTTTCCATTCCAGATGACGATCTGGTAAACAAAATGCTGTCTTGTGCCTTTCTTCCGGTTTGACTCCGATTTGCCAAAATCCTGATTTTAAATCGAATTTTGAGAAAATGGTTGCTCCGGAAAGGTGTTGCAATAGTGCTTTTCTCGTCGGGAGTGGGAACTTGATATCTTGAAGGAATCGATTCAGTGGTTTGTAATCAATCACCAGCCTTAATTTGCCTCTAGTTTGTTCTGCTCTTTTGTTGACGTAGAAGGCTTTGGATGCCCATGGTGAGTTTGTTGTGGAGACTATTCCTTGCTTTATTAGTTGCTCACACTCTTCATGCGCCTGTTGTAGAAGTGCCGGGGGCATTCCCGCATGACTTACTTTGGTTGGCGTAGTAATAATATTCTCCTTGAACGGAAGAGACACGAAAAACACCGGGTTTAGCCATAGAGGATTCTTGCATTTCTGCAGGAATTCACTATGCGAATCTGCACATGATCTCTTCGTTATTTCTTCTTTTATGTTGTCGAATTCTGCTGACATGATGTCTTGGACAGAGAAAAGCCTTGGAATTATTGTATAAGGCTTGAACAGATTCTTCCATCTGACTCCTCGAGGTTCGATGGAGATATCAAACTTCTTCTTTAATGACTGGTAACAATCCCATCCTAGGATAATGTCTTTGCCTGGTGCCGTCGATCCAAGCACTTGAGTCGTGATTTGGCATCCTGGGAAGATCTCGATCGTGATTGGCTTAGATTTGGCTTTAATGAACAACGATCCTGCATTTGCGACTCTGAACTCTTGATTATATGGAAGCCACATTGATGCCGATAAAACGTTAGGATTCATGATTGATGCATGGGCTCCAGTGTCTATGAAGGCAATGATATGAACTGGTCGCATCTTCTTTTCTGGATCAAAGATGGTTACTGGAAGATGAGGTGTCTGAATATCTTCTTGTTTAGGAATCTCTGTGATTTTGTAACATCCTTCCTCTTCTTCGGATGAGTCGTCTTCCTCAGTATCAGAATATCCACATATTGCATCTTGTTCGTCACTATCATATGATAGGACTGACTCGAGATCGTGTTTGTCAAGGTCGAGGTCAGGAGCAATGTTGGATATCGAGTTGATGAGATACTGCTTCTTCTTCTTGGATTTGCTAGGATAGTTTTTCGCAAAATGCCCTTCTTTGTGACAAAGAAAGCATTTTGTCGTTTTCCTGAAGCTCTTTTTTCTTCTGAAGAATTTTTTGCTCCGAAATGGGTATTTGTTTGGAAACCTCTTGTTCTCACGATGTTTCTTCTTCCGATCGCACGAACATGATTTCTTTTTCTTCGAACACTTGATGAACAAGTCGGATTTTGAACACACTTTTGTTAGATGTTTTGAATTATCCATGAATTCTGTCCAGAATTATTTCTGCTTGCAGAGTTTATCAAGCGTCCTGAAAACATATTGTTGGATTTGACCAATAGTAATTTCTTCAACCGTCTGGTTTTGATCTCTGATATAGGTCTTCGTTTGTTGACTGAGATAACCGTCGATTGATGAAAGGTAGACATGCTTGAGACTTGGATTGTTGAGGCCATCCAGTGCATAATATCTTTTCGATTGTCTTTCAAAGTGTTTCGCAAGATCTTTCTTCTGGAGAGAACAACACTTCGCTGTAAAATATTCTTCTTGCAGTTGATCCTTGATGTGATTGGGAGTACCGATAAATTCTTTATGAATTTGTTCAAGTACTATCGGAATAGTAGACTGGTAAGCTTGCAGGTGTACGTAATCTCCAAGAGAATTCCACCATTCTTTAAATGAGCCAGAGAATCGAGCGGCGAACTGTTCTATGACCGTGTACGTCGGGGAGGTGAGAGCCTCAGAAGTCATCCATGCTCGAAACTCATCAAGTCTTTCACCCCATTTGTGAAATGGAATATCATCAAATGTGAATGTGACGACTTTTGAAGCAAATTGTCTTGCTTGGCCAGTGTCTTCGTGAAATTGTCGGAATTGATTGTAGGGCATCTCCTCATCACTGGGCATTTCGTCTACTACTGGTTCTTCTTTAGGACCACTGCTTTCTCCTATGACAAATTGCCTTGGGAGTGACTTCTCATCCTCTGTAGTTGTATTACCATCGCATGAGCTTGTATCAGACATGTGTCTGATTATCGGAAGATGAGTGGCTCCTTTTATCTGATAGGCTTGGGATACCTCTTCTTCGTGGTGGCTGACCGGTTCTTGAACTTTGTTGGCCATAGAATTAAGTAAATCGGACATTGAGAAATCTATCATTCCAATGTCTTCAACCTTGCCTTTGCCTTTGTCTTCCTCATGAGATGATCCTTGACTAGATTGTGAAGGAGAAAAGCTTGGTTTTTTAGTTGATTGATGTGCTTCCTCTTTATATTTTCTTGTTTTCTCCTTGTAAGGATTTGTCTTGAATATAGGACGGATCGGCGTCTTGAAACTGGATGTATATTGTTCATCCGATGGTAGAAAATTGATTGATTGCGAAGTCGGTCTGGAATATTCTTGCGGAAGGAAGTTTGGGAGGTGTGATCCTTGATATGAGGGTTCTGGATATACACTTCCAAACGAAGGAAAGGAATTGTTAGTCAATCTTTTGTTCATTAGTCTTTGAGAAGTATACGAGATTTTTTAAATCATTAGTCTTTGATTTATGATTAGATATAATTCTGTACATATTTCGACTTTCAGAAGTATACGAGATTTTTTAAATCATTAGTCTTTGATTTATGATTAGAAATAATTTTCAGATGTCGTCTAAAAATACCTCTAACATATGTACAAAATTAAGAACAAAAAAACTGGTAGCACAGTTTGAGGCGTTTGGAGGTTTAAACATGTTTCTTGGTATACGTAAACCTTCGAACGGACAAATGGAACAGAACCACTATACAATAATTACTAAACCATCAAATCTCATCTATTTCTAACTGCTAAAATAAATCCTTACTAGACCATTAGAGAAACCTTGATCACTGGTTAGACATTGATAACAAGAATCATAGTGCAAATTGTGCAATACGTCCGTTCTCTTTCTCTCACAGAATTTGAGGATCAAAGCAGAAACGGTGTATATATACGTACACATGCATGCATGTGTCTCATCTCTCACGTATACATGCATAACATACGTTATGCTGATTTGGTTATGGCGTATGGGGGATTCATCATCAGGCTGCGTCGTAACCGAAGTCCGTTAAGAGTGTCGCAATTAAAGAAATTAAAAAAGGACAAAAAGTACTCTTTGATAATATTTGTTTAAATCTTTGGAAAATAATATGGGTGTAAGTATGGGTAAGAGATGTCAGAAACCTAATGCAAAGACCCACTTCTTATTGTTCAAAGGACACTTACCTGCCCCACCCTCACATGCTTTAATGCTCTCTTCTTCGATCGGTTCAACGGAAGGAAACATAATCTAACGCTCACATTATCATATCTCTATAAAATAACTCAACGTCCATACCAACCTAATCTAACTAACAAAACAATATTACGTGTATATTATTGACTTTCATACAAAAAACTATAATACATGTATATACGCAAAGTAGGCTTTGAGTCCAAGCAAAGAAAATTTGGATTTGGACTCACGTATATGTTGGTATTAGATCACATTCATGGTCTCATTTTGTTGTTTTTTTTTTGGCAAAGGGCGTATTTTTTAGAAGAAAAAAAAATTGGTTAGAGAATTTTCTCACGTGGTGCGTTAATTTGAGACTTTGACTCATTATTAGTTATTTTTTTTTGTATTGTATGCGATTTCCCTTAATACATACGGTCCCACCAAGATTCAAAGTCGATAACAAACTAGTAGAGTGAATGTACGAACGGGATATTTACTCTAAAACTAAAATAAGAAACAAAGTGAAAGAAATGGAGATAAAAGAATAGTTCTATAGAAAGAATAGTGGTGAATTGGTAATGTGTGTAACAGCTCAGCAATTATAACACTTGCAATAAGCAAGCTGAATCTCATCAGCGAATTTTGCATATCAAAATCGAGAGGCAAATATAGGCAAGAGAGAAGTCAGATTATAGCTAACCTGACTCTCTGATGGATCCAGAGGGTTATGGATGATTCAGTATTTGAAGGACAGGTGATAATACAGCATCTATGACATTCGAGGTGTACGTACCTAAAAAGTAAACCCCATCAGATCTTAGTCTAATTTAATGCCCTTTTTCGCAAAATTCAATAATTAATGCACCAATACTCATGATGAAGCTAAATGACCTATTTACATATAGATGTATAAATAAACAAGACAGAAGTAATGTTTCAAACTTCAAAGTCAAAGTCAAAGTCAGATTCAGATTTGTCTAAGTGGTAAAAGCGACTCGATGTGACGGGTTTGGTAAACTGTTATTAGTATTGATAAATTTATTGATTATCTTCATCAAATCGCAACATATATCCATGAAAAAAGTTATAATAATGCAAATCTTGAATGTTCATAATGTAGACGTGGACTTAACAATATGAATATTCGATTCACGAACTTAAAAACAAACTCTAAGCATTTTTTTTGGTATTATACACAAAAATATAAGAACAATGATTTTGACGTACATGTCTGAGACATTCATCCCTTCAGGAAATTTTCATTGTTTTCACAAAACTATTAGCTCCTTTCGGATACAGAAAAAACAATCACAAAACTATTAGCTGATGGTGCACTACACTATTCGTGACTTCTGAATTATATCAAATCAATTATATTATTGACAGATATATAAATTATAAATTTTGGTTCGTTGTATTGGGAAGTTGCACATTTAAACGAACTATTCATAACTGTTCATCGCATACATTTCATAGCCCGTCTCTTTAGAATATCTAGACATCCCACTCTAAGCTATCTTTGGTCTCGTTATCAATATTTTTTCATCATTTTGTGAGGGCTTTTCCTTTTTGATAAAATTATTTATCCATTAAAAGATTATATCCAAAAGTTACTCAATGAGAAAATTATAGGGATTTATCCAAATTTGAATTCGAATACAACTTTTCTTTGATAATTAATTAAGATTTATACATTAGTACATGTATAATGTAGTCTTTAAAATTGGGAGAGATTGTGAATCAAAGTCTAAATCTTTCTATTAAACACACAACCTTGATTTTCGAAGTGACTGGATATGATATAAGATGGGAATAACTATGAAAATGTAAAGAAAAGGCTGGAAAGCTGATAAAGAGAAAAGGGTATATGCACGTGCGAGAGAGTTCACCAAGTAGACTATTAATTTGAGGATGACAAATGTAACAGAGAGAAGAACAAAAAGAAGGGTATCTTCTTTTAAATGGGCTTCAACCCAAATGAATATTTGGATAATTTGTAAAATAGCAAAAACAAAAAATTATATTTAGAAAAGTAACCAAAATCACCGTAGGTCGCAACATCTTAACTATTAGATTAATTTTTTTTTGTTACTTTTCTAGATATAATATTTTTGGTTGCTATTCAACAAACTAACCCAATGAATATTGGGTCTTTCTTTTTTTTCCTTCAAACAATTTTATTTATAGGAAATGGAGAATCATACACAAGTTTACACAACTTAGGATACCTTTCAATCATTTATAAACCCATTTTTTTCGAGAAAATTGCCTTAATTACCATTTTTTTAGAAAATGTTTATAAAAATGTCATTTTTTCAAATGTACAAATAAATTCTATGATTTTTCCTTAACTGTTATATCTTTCATTTTAAATGATAATAAATAATAATGTTGAGTCAGTTTTTAGTCCACAACTTCTCTACCGACTATGGTTATATCAGTACAGTTGGAAACATTATGTCCTTACAGTCGAAGACTATGTCAACCACGGTCTCTATCACCGTATCGCCACCGTCTCTGTTTTTGTCCACCGTTCACGGTCTCTATTTCGTCCACTGTTCACATTTCTGTCATATCCGACTATGTCCGCCACCATCTCCGGCTATGTCCACCACCGTTTTCGTCACCGCCGACCACCGCTTCTGTTTTTATCCATTGTCACTATTTCTGTTTCGTTTGTTGGCCACTGTTTATGTTATTGTTTCCGTTTTAGTCCACAGTCCGTGTTGGTTTACGTTCCGTCTCTGTCTCCGTCGCCCGCCACACCATCCACCAGAGAGAGAGAGAGAGAGAGAGAGAGAGAGAGGTGCAGAAAAGTGGGCCAACATGTAAATTTGTTTTTACTAGAAAACAAAATTGTGTGAATTAGGCATTTGGCATTAGAAAAGTAATTTCAAAAAAAAAATGACACATTTTTGTAATTTTCTCTTATTTGTATGGTAATAGAGCAAATTGGATCATAATAACGCTAATGTGCTATAAAAGGGAGACTCAATTCAACGCTATACTTTTAGAATGTAGCATAAACACATAATGACCTAGAGCATAATTCAGCTAGTATATAGAAATTTAATAGTACAATGTATATGAGAATTTTATCCAATTGCCATAAATCTCTCAATATGTTTCCAAATCTACCATAATGGGCCTTTCAAACCCATACCATTTAGCCATATTTTTTACGAAACCACCATTCAATTGCATTTAAGCGAGAAGCCGTATGTGTCAGTGTACGTGATGGACATACGAAGAAGTGGAGAATTTCAATGATGTTTTTTGAGATAAAATTCTCTATATATATTGTATTTTTCTCATGTATATGCGTTTTATAAAGCTAATCCACAATTTCCCAAAAAACATTTAGATTGGTAAAAAGTTTGTAGAACGTTAGTAAATGTGATTCGTTATTCCGTTGATTACCAATCATATTCTATATATGTCTTTGAATTTTCATTCTCAAATCAAAGATCAGTCGAACTAGTACAAAAGGCAAATAAGTACACGCTTACGCAGTCAAAACTGAAGGATAAAACCACATCTAAATAAAAAAAATTAAGTTGCGAACGCTAGTAGCAATGTTTGGATTATAGTTCTAAACTGTTTATTCTTCTTACCGGATGGGAACTTCAAATTTATTTTGTCCTAATATATTGATATCTTTTTGGACAACCCAAACATTTGCATCAACCAGAGAGAGAAAAAAAAAAGATGAAAGAAATAGATGATCCACTTTGTTTATATAATTCCCAACAATTTTCTGAAAGGGCAAATAACACAATTAATCAATCTCATGGAACATGTAACACCCCGTTTCCCATTACTTTGAGTCCTAGGTCTCGTGTCCTAATTTGACCAACAAGTAATAAACTTGTAAACACTAAAAAGAAAAAAAAAGGGGTGAATACCAACTTATTCAGTGAGGATGTCACCCGCAGAAACTTTAATATTCGATAAACAATAAACAATCAAATACACTAAACCAGAAATATCATCACACAACCTATTACTAACAATCATAACACTTCATTCTCAAATAATATATTACTTATCCATTTTATCATCATTAAATCTTTCACATCTTTATCATAACTTTCCACATACTTTTCTTTTTACATTTTTTACTTTTCCTTTCACATTCTTTACTTTTCTTTTCTTTACATAATTACTCACGGCGGAGCCAAACCCTTTTTACTGTTTTGGGTCTGTCCTCCCCGTCACTGGCCCAACTATGGCCTAATGGATCTACAACATGCTTACATACGCGATCGTCCGTAGTCCAACACAAAAAGTTCTACAACGGGCTTACATACACGATCGTCCGAAGAACTGTAACATTCTAACAATCTCAAACAATCATTTAATCTTTTAACATTCTTTCTTTACCATATAACTTTATCATAATTTCCACAACATCAATCAATCATTAATAACTACACTTAACAATCAACAAACATCAATCATTTCATTACTAGACTTAGCATATAAGACCAACAACCATCAAACATCAAACATTACATTCGTAGACTTAGCATATATGAACACCTATTGTTATCTAATATTAAAGCAACATAGATTTCACCCTCACCTTAGCCTTTTGGAAAGAATTAACTTTATCGTTGAATGACAGTGACACAGTTCAGGGGCCTGAAACAGTCATAACTTCTGATTCGTACCTCAGAAAAATACGAACTTGATGTCTCTGAAAAACTAAGAGTCGGGGCTTTCCAACGATATCCTGATCGTGTCCTGGTTCCTTACAGAATGAAGGCAAAGAAGCTTGCAAGTTCAGTGATATGATCTGAGAATAAGATTTTCCATTTAGCAAGACAGAAATGTTCATAAACTTGGAGACTAAATTCCGGATGGACCTTACCTCGGATTTCAATTCTAAAAACAGTTACAGAAACTAGACAAACAGATATTTTCATATATATATGAATCATAACCCCAATCTATCTCATCTGATTGCAAAACGCCTGCGAAGCTGGATGACCGCAGCTTCACTCTACACAGATCAGTCTCAAAGAAACAAGAATATATTTTAGACCATAACTCCAATTGACAAACGGTTTGCGGCCGTAGTTAGATATATGAGTTACAAATATTATTACCAAAAATCGACTTCAGCCGATCTTCTACGAGACCGCATCATCAATTCCCCTTTGACTGGTCAGAATTCTCAACAGCAATTATAACTACAAGAAAACATCCATAACTTCAATATCAAGACTCCGATTAATAATCCGATTTTTGATTCAAGGAAATAAGAGAGTCTGGAAGATCCTTACCAAGATTTAAATCGATCCGAACAGATTTGATCCTCGGTTTCCTTTCTTCATCGAAACTAGTTGGATTTGCGGTTGCTAGAGACTAGGATAGGCTGCGACAGACGACAAACAAAACGCCATAACTCTCAGCACAGATCATGGATCGGGACGATATTGGACTTTTTGGAAAGTTCAGATTTGGGGCTTTCCATGGATATGTAAATCGTCATGCAGTTCTATACGGTTCACCTGGGAAACGTCTCTCAAGGCAGCGGCGGCGACGGCTAGGATTCACAAGGTGAAAAGCAAAACCAGCAGGACTTCCCCGCATCAACAAACTTGGCCACTAAGTCTCACATACTCTCCCTTTAAATAAGAAATTATTGGCATTTATGACACTTATCTTAAGAGTCCGTGGATATTTTGGCACCTTTTTTGTAGGTTTGGTGGGCATAACACTTTCATTGGTATTTGGACGGCATCACGCGCCACTTCAACAACCAAATTTATGTTCTCCTTTCTTCTATTCCACGTAATGTTCTGTTTTTTTTTTTGCATTTATTTTTTATTACTAATTTTTTTATATTAGAATCCTCCTTTCATCTTATAATTGCATATAATATAGATTTTATTTTAATAAAAATTATTTCGATTTAAGATTTCGTTATAATTTATTTTTCTTTCCAAAATGATATCCATATTAATATATTTAATAAGTTTATTTAGAAATTAACAAGTGTTATACATATTTATATAAATACGTATAAACATGTACATACGTACATGAAAAAATCTACATGTACACATACATACATATACACTATAAAACACATGTACATGCACATATATATGTATGTGTACGTGTATGTGTCTATGTACATGTATATACAACTACTTACATCTATGTATGTGTACATGTATGTATGAATGCACATATATACAACACAACACATCATATTATGTGTATGTGTTTATGTTTGGATGTACAAGTATATACAACTACTTACATGAACATCAATGTGTGTGTACATACATGTATGTGTATACATATATACAACACATCATTTTTGTGTGTACGTGTACATGCTCATATACATGTGTACTTGTATATACAACTGGTATGCATGTACATCACATGTATGTGTACATGCAAATACGTGTGGACATATATACAACATATTATATTTATGTGTATATGTATTTGTTCATGTATGTATATACATCATATGTATGTGTACATATACAACGCATCATATATTTGTGTACGTGTATGTGTCCGTGTACGTGTATATATGAGTCTATGTACGTGTACATGTATATACAATTACTTATATGTATATGTATTTGTACATATATAATAAACTATATCAAAATGGATATTGAAATGTAAAGAAAAATAATCTTAATAAGAATCTGAAATTATTTTTATTTTTACTATTATTAAATATGAAATATATGAATAATAAGAATAAAAAAAAGTGCAAATAAAAGAAAGAATAAACAAAAAAAAACATTAAATATATTTTCTCCTACACGTTACGAGAACCAGTTACGCACCCATCCACGCGTGTGCCACGAGGGGTAAAATCGTCAAATATTAGACCAAAAGTGCTATAATCGCACCAAAATTCATGAAGTGCTATATTCGCCAATAAATTCTTATAAATTGTTACCACAACCAATATTCTCCTTTAAATAGATATGGAGATATATTTAGGGTTTTTGATGGTCCGATTTAAGCCTTTAGAGAATCATCACATTTAATGGTCCAATTTATTTAAATTCTTTTGAATGGTTTTAATCATTCGATTCTCTTTTGCATTCTTGCTACAAACAATTCCCGCACAAAATTTTTTAAAAATTCCGGGACACTATTGTGACAGAACATTTATATAATGTCTTCTAAATTTTTTTTGGCAGTTCAATAAAAAATCTGATCGGAAAGGCGCACACTAATTAAGAAATATATGAAGCTAGTAGTTACTACTTGCTAGTTGCTAGTTAGGATCTAATTGATATCATTCTAGTAGATGAATTAATATCTTTTTACACCATTCCTGACCAAATTTTGTAAGGAACTTTGTTGATAAAAAATTTTATAAGGAATTTTGAGTTGTCTTACAAAGATTTTGTCAAAGTATGTTCATTGACGTAATAAACAATAGTGTTTTTTTTTGCCTTGGTTGCTTTGTCAATGGTTATTATTTCATGTAATAACTAGCCAACATTCATATATTTTTATGATATTTACAATTTTGCAAAAAAAAAAAAAAAATAGTGAATGCGATTTAACTATTTGTTCGCAAAAGTCGTTTGAATGTTTTTAAATGTGCCTAAATGTGTAGAACTTACTTCTGATTCGGTTGCCTACCAGATCTTCAACGTGTCGGACTATCTTTTAAATATGTCAGTGCGACATGTTTCGTGTTGCGCCTTACTTTCGTGGTAAATGCATTTACGTTCGAAGTGAATGTTTGTTTTGCTTTCGACATTATTGCAAAGGTAAATTAGCTAAAATAACACAAAAAAAAAAATATAATCTAAAAACTAACCAATTTTTACCTTTTCTCTCTCTATCTCATCTTATCTCTCTCTACCCAATTTGCTAGTTTTCAAAATTTTTTTTTTGTTTGTGCTATCCCACAAATTCACCCTTGCAAATCCACCACATTAAAACCAGCTACTAGTGGGCTGGTCTATAACGAGCTTTTAAATTGGCCTATATATTTTCCCACAGGGATGACATATGAAGTGCTTGTTTATCTACTCCTAAAAGTATAATATAACCGGTGGCGAAATGTGTCACGTTGAGACTAGGAGTGTCAAAATGGGTAACCCAACCCAACCCTACCCAAAATCGCATGGGTTCAAGATTTTCATGGGCAGGTTTAACCCAACCCATTTATTATATAAGTAGAATTTTCATATCCAAATCCATTTATATGAAACTTGTTGGCTTAATGAGTTAAATGGGTACTCATATATATATATCGAATCACACAATAAACTTATAAAAACCCAACACATAATTCATAAATTATTATAAATCCAACAAAAGTTTTTAAGTTAAACAAGAAAGAAACTAATTATGTGTAACTTAAAATAAAATAGTAAAACGATAAAACCAATAAAATAGAAAAACCATAAAACCAATGTATCTTAAAATAAACTAGTAAAATCATAAAACTAATAAAACAGAAAAACCATAAAACCAATAAAACTATGTTTAAAAAGCACTTCAATCTTTCTTCGGTTCTTCTCCTTCCTTAGATCCATCTGGTTCATTATTCTCATCATCACTTTCAATATCTACAAATAATAAGAAAAGTATATTTAGCAACTAGTATTAATATAGTAAATATAAATGATAAATTTACCTTTTCATCACTTGAAAAACCAAATAACCATGATCTCGTATAAAGTAGAGCCTGGACATGTTTCGGAAGAAGTCGAAAGATATTTGTTTAGAACACGAGAACCAATACTGAAAGATGATTCTGAAGCTACAATAGTTATATGAATGCTTAACACATCATATGCCATATAAGCTAAAGCACCAAAACGATGTCTGTTATCTTTCCAATACTGCAAAAGAGACTTGTCATTTTTTTTACCTACGAAAACCGGAAAATCCTAGTCATTTTTTTGTTAAACAATAATCTATTAAAAGAATATATATATATATATATATATATATAAATTATTTTATATTTTGTGCTTAATCCGTGGGTAACCTATAACCTTAATGGGTTTACCCATTAAATCCGTGAACCCAATTGGATAACCCAACGAAACCCATTTATTTATATGGGTAAAAAAATATAACATTTACCCACTAAAATTGTGGGTGTGTTCGGGTAACCCATGGGTAATAACCTATTTTGACATCTCTAGTTGAAGCCAAAATTAATGAGAGTGGGACCTAATTAACTTTACTCACTAGCAACCACATGGGTTTAGCTTGTTGTGTGGCTCACTTGTACGTCATCAATTTGCTCTTTTGGCGACACAAAAGTGTTTTACTTATCAAACTCCACTTAGATGATGTCGCAAAATAAAACACATATTTGTGATTTGTTTCAATACCCGTCGTAACTGCTAAAAGGAGACATTTTCTTCACTTTTGATTTACTTGAAAGAAAACTAAAGCATAACAATCTCTCACCTTTTTTTACTCACACATACGTCGAATCCAACCACTTGAAACCTAAAATTAGTAACGACTAACGATGATAACGGAACCCTAGTTACACACAATAGACAATATTTTTATGTCGATATGTTGTCAAATTATTAGGTCTATTGATGTTGTACCCACAATGACCTTTTATATGAAAATTTGGAAACTATTAATTAATGAATTCCTGATTTGCACTGCTTGCTCATTTTATTTGTTCATACATATTTAAGTTTTGCATCATTTTAATGTTGATAAATGAAACAACCAAGACATATTTTTATTTATTTATTTAATAGCCGAATTAATATTCTCATAAATATTTAATTCTCTACAGCTATTCAGCAATTCGCGGAAGTTCTCATAAAATAATTCAATAGATTATTAAACCAAAATATCAAATTCAACAAATCATTTCCAGAATTCAATAATACTAGCAACCTAAAAACCAGGTTCACTAGAAGCAAAATAAATAGACTAACACTCTATCATCCTCTTCTCTGGCCTTGATTCCGCGATCACGCATTTCTGTTACCTGCAACTCAAAAAGGAAAAACAGAGTTGCGTAAGTATTTAAAAAATACTTAGTGAGACGGTCCTCCCGTCAACAAGCTAAGTACGGATAAATCAAAACCGAATAATAAACAATTAAAAACGCACACATAATTCAACTGGGTGTCGATCGACACTACCTCTAGGTGTCGATCGACACCTCGACAATTCTGATGTTGTTCCACCGTGGTGTCGATCGACACTACCCATAGGTGTCGATCGACACCCTGTTCTACCACCAAGAACAGATTTAAACATTTGATCCAAAACACAAAATCACACAAATTCATCACAGAAATTACACGAAACTCATAAACACACGCAATCAACAACCAGTTCAACCACCATGAACAATCCTAATCATTTATCCATCGAATTCTAACCTATCCGAGCCTATGGTCGCGCACTCACCTCGATTTTGCGACGGAAAAAGGGAAAGAACACGAACGCTTCAGGAAACAAGAACAAACAACGACGAATCAGCGAGGAAATTCGCAGGAATTCACCGAGAACTCGCCCACAATACCACACAAACGAACCCTTAAGGATCACAAACGAAGAACGATGAGAAAGGATCACAAATCCTTTTGAATCACTCTTGAATTCTCAAAAGATAATTTTCCTCACTAACTTTTTCTCTGGAAAACGTGCTTCTGCGGCTGGAACCTTAAATAACCCGACCTAGGGCTGCGTTCCCAAACCGCGCAACAAACCAGATGATTTTAAACCAAACCAATTTTAACCGAAAACGTTGGTGTCGATCGACACCCTGCCTTGGTGTCGATTGACACCCCTGGCCAAAATCCATATTTTGGTTTCGGGATGTTACAACTCTCCCCCACTAATCTGGATTCGACCTCGAATCCCGCAACCTGTCTATCCAAGACTGGATCTTGACCCCACTTGGTCAAAACATCAGGGATCCTCACCCGACCCTTGTATCTAATCCTATGTTTATACACACATTTTCCCAGACATCTATTACTCCTAACTCATTATCTTGCTCTCAAGACGCATCCTTAGCAACAATCATACCAGCCACTCATGGTATACTGGGAATCCACCTTTCCCGTTAGACTTATATTGAGATACACCTATCTCAACTAAGTCTCTTGAGGCCACTCACTCCAAAAGAATGCAAGGAACTCTACTCCCTTCAAGAGACCTACCCGTCTCCTGATATTTATACTGAGATCCACGTGTCCTAGATAAATAAGCATCACACAATACTGCACCGGGAACCACCATCCCGGGTACGTATAACCATGTTACTACACTGAGACCCACCATCGCAGGTAGAACACCGAGGACCTACTATAATGAGCTATTCAGGAACGCCACTGTCCCTAGAGTAATAAGTTCCAGAACGTCTATAAACATCTATGACTAGATTAGCCCCACATGGCCAAACTCGATATTTCCCACCCAAAATATCTTCCAAGACACGACCCATACCGGTCAACCAAACACGCTTATAAGAACCACATATCTTATAATAACACTGGAAATAAATAAGGAAATTCCTTCTTATAAATTCTTGAAAAATATATATTGTTACAACAAAACAAAAAATACATGAGCCAAAAACAACAATAGCCTACCAGCTAAACAAAACCGGAACCACAAAGATAAAAGTAATCTCATGCTGCGACTTGTTTGTCGAACCACTTTCTGAACTTCAACTTCATCTTTGCCTCTAACTCCCACGTCTCATCCTCTGTACCGCTACATTCCCACAAGACTCTCAGCAACGGTACTCTCTTTCGGCGCAGAACCTTCTCTCTCCTCTCGAGAATCCTCACAGGAACTGTCGGAACTATCAAATCTGGCAGCAGAACCTCCGAAATCTTAACCACCAACTCCTCTGACTCATGGAGGTACTTCCTTCGCATAGACACATGAAACACCTTGTGGTTCGCCTTCATGATCGAAGGTAACTCTAACCGGTACGCCACCGATCTAACTCGCTCTACCACCGGGAACGGTCCCATAAAATACGGACTCAGCTTGTTCTCAGCTATGGATCTGTTAGGACCCCTCAACATAGTCACCTTGAGATACACACGATCGCCCACCGTGAACACAAGCTCTCTTCATCGCTTATCGACATAAATCCTCTGCCGATCTTGAGCTTTCTTCATATGCAGCTTCAGAACACGGATCTTCTCCATCGTTTCCTGAATGAAACTCGCACCCATAATGCTCTTCTCCCCCAATTGGGTCCAACATAATGGTGTCCGGTACAACCTCCCATAAAGCGCCTCCTTAGGAGCCATGCCAATGCTCGCCTGAAAGCTGTTGTTATACGCAAACCCAGCCAAGTACAGATGATCAAACCAGTGACCACCCCAATCCAGTACACACATCCTGAGCAGATCCTCCAAGGTCTGAATAGTCCTCTCTGACTGACCATCAATTTGCGGATGATATGGTGTACTCATATGTACTCTAGTGCCCATCTCTATCTGAAAAGCTCCCCCAAACTCTGACGCAAACTTAAGATTTCGGTCTGACACAATACTGGTTGGCGCCCCATTCAGCCTCACAATTTCTCGCACAAACTTCTTTGCCAAAACTCCAGCTCCATCAGTCCTCTTTATGGCTAGAAAATGTGCACACTTGGTCAACCGAACCACAATTATCCAGATCGCATCATATGACCTCGAGATGGATAAACCGACCATAAAATCCATAGTGATCATATGCCGCTTCCACTCAGGATTGGGTAAACTCTGCAACTTCCCTCCCAGAACCTGATGCTTTGCCTTCACTTACAGGCATGTATCGCACTTTGCGACCCAGCCAGCTATATCGCTCTTCATCCCGTCCAATAGTAATACTGCTTAAAGCCATAGTACATCTTAGTCGCACCCAGATGAATAGAAAACTTGCTCGCATGAGCCTCTCTCAGAATCTCCTCCCTCAAAATCTTGTCCTTGGGCATACAAACCCGCTCGCGAACCAGGATATTTCCATTCGAAGAGACATGGTACTCAGAACCCTTGGCCCTCGACGCCTCAACCTAAACTTGATCGCTCTCCTAAGTTACTCGGATCCTACCTAAAAGGTCTGCCTGATCCACAGCCTTTAAGCCCAAAGGCTCCTACGAAATAACACATAACCGTAAGGTACTAATCTAGCCCACTAAGGCCTCAACCTCCTGCTCCCAAATCCAATCAACTCTCCTCCGACTCAGAGCATCAGCCACTTGGTTGGCCTTACTCGGATGGTAAAGGATCTCCAGCTCATAATTCGCTAAGAACTCTACCCAGTGCCTCTGCACCTTCAGCAATGGCTGAGTGGAGATATGCTGTAGATTCTTATGGTCCGTATAGATCTGCACCTTCCCACCGTATAGGTAAGATCTCCAAATCATCAGAGCGAACACCACCATTCCCAACTCCAGATCATGCGTAGGGCGGTTACTCTCGCTACCCTGCCACTGCCTCGAAGCATAAGCGATAACCTTACCCTCTTGCATTAGAACACAACCCAGACCAACTCCTGAAGCATCACTGTACACGGTATAAGGCTTCCCCGGCTCGGGTAATGCCAGTACCGACGTACTAGTCAATATCTCCTTGAGCCTCCCAAAGCTCCCCTCGCACTCCGGTGACCATAAAAATGGAACATCCATCCCGGTTAACTTCGTCATCGGTTGCGCCATACTCGCAAAACCTTGACAAATCTCCGGTAATAACCTGCTAAACCTAAGAAACTCTTGATCTCGGTAGCACTACTCGGTCTAGGCCAATCCTTGATAGCCTCTATCTTCGCCGGATCTACCGAAACACCCTCTAAAGATACGATATGTCTAAGGAATCCCATCTGCCTCTGCCAAAACCTGCACTTACTCAACTTAGCATACAACTTCTGCTCCCAAAGCTTCTCCAAAACCAATCTCAGATGAGCCTCGTGCTCCTCGGGACTCCTCGAATACACCAGGATGTCATTAATAAAGATGACAACGAACACGTCCAGGTACTCTTTGAACACATCGTTCATCAATCTCATGAAAGCTGCCGGCGCATTCGTCAAACAAAAGGCATGACTACAAACTCAAAATGCCCATATCTCGTCCTGAACGCTGTCTTACGAATATCTGCCTCGTCTATCGGGATCTGAAGATAACCCGATGCCAAGTTTATCTTAGAGAACCAAGTATCACCCCTCAGCTGATCCAAAAGCTCATCAATTCTCGGGAGAGAGTACTTGTTCTTCACAGTGACCCGGTTCAGAACTCGATAATCGATATACAAGAGAAAATTGCCATCCCTTTTCTTCACAAACAAAACTGCCGCTCCCCATGGCGAAACACTCAGTCGCACAAAACCCTTACTTAATAAATCCTCCAGCTGCTTCTTTAGCTCTGCCAACTCTGCTAGAGCCATCCTGTAAGGAGCCTTAGAAATCAGAGCTGTCCCGGGCTCTAACTCAATCATAAAAGGATCTGACTACGACGGCGGTAATCTCTGCAGCGACTGAAAACATCCACAAAGTCATGAACAACTCGGATCTCCCCGATAGCAACCTCGCCACTAGACTCCGGCATTAAAATAGCAGCCAAATAAGCCTTGCAACCCCGCACTATCATCTGCTCTGCTTGATTAGCCTAGATCACCAGACTCTCAGAAGTAGGTCTTACTCCCTGAAACACTAACTTCCCTGTATCTCGCTCGAAGACCATTCTGCCTCGATGACAAGACAACCAATCCTTCCCTAGGATAACATCGTACAGCTCCATCGGGCTGATGACCAAATTTGCTGGCATAGACTCCCTTGCAATCTAAACATCCACTGCTCTATCTCGGCCGTAAGTAGCCAGGAATCCGCCTCCCGCCACTTTAACCATACCCGAAAGCTCACCCTCACTGCTCCGAATGCCGCTGCGCTCGACATGCGCTGGAGTAATAAAACAGTTTAATGCTCCAGAATTGAAAAGAACATGGGACTCAAAACCTCCTACAAATAAGGTCCTTACACAATTCACATGCGTTGAGAACCCTAGATCCTACCACCACATGCAAAAATTGAAGAACAAAAACAAAATTCAACCAATAAGAATTTACAAAGTTAAAGTCTAAAATTTTTACCTGTGACCTGAGCGTTGTCCTGCTGCCCCGTATCTGTCGGCCCATAAACACGCGATGCTAGCCCGATCTGGCCTAAAGGCTGCACTGCTGCCAACTGAGCCCCAGGCTGAGCTGCTACCGGTTGAACCGCCGCCACTGCCATCTGGTAAAGTTTGCGACACATCGGCTTGATATGCCTTTGTTCCCTGCAATGGAAACACACCTTGGCATCCCGAGATGCCTCCCTCTTGGGAAAGATCGCCGCCTGATTTTCAGTGCTCCCGCATCCAAAACAACCACGACTACTCTGGCCGCCTCCAGAAACCTTATCGAACCTCTTCTTCTGACCTTGTGCAGGCTTGCCACCTTTGCCAGGACCAGAACTCCGAGAATGCTGCTGTTGCTGCTGTCTCCTCGGTTGAACAGCAGGAGCTGCCACAGATGGAACCACCACGGGTGGAACAACCACTGAACCAGCCTGCCCCCGCTGATCCTCCTCTACGGAAGCAGCAAGCTCCACCAGCTCCACCCTCGAAGCGTACATAAAACCACGATACTGGGTCCTAATACTCAGACGAAGTCCCTGCAGGAACCTCTACATAAGGATCCGCTCATCATCCCTTCTACGGCTAGCATAAACCAGAAATCTGCTGAACTCGGTATCATTCTCCTGCACTGAACTCGTTCCCTGAGTTAGCTCCATAAATCTCATCTGCAGGCAATCCAAAGCCTCCCGAGGGAAGGAATTGGCGTTGAACTCGCCCACAAACTCATCCCAAGTCCACACAGTCCTCCGGGTCTCAGTTGATCTCCACCAACTAGCGCATTCTCACTCAGATAGTGCACATATAACTCTACTCGATACTCTGCAGGACATCGAATCGATCAAAAATTGCGCTCCACTCGCAAACGCCACTCATCGGCCCCCTCTGGCCCAACTCTGCAAGTGAAGAAAGGCGTACCAATCTTCTGCTTCTGTCCCATCATCATGAGATAGGGAGGATGCTCAGCAATCACAACCCTCGGCTGTTCAACCACTGCAGCCTCCTGCTGCGCCTCCACCACCGGAGGTCCTAAAAACGTCTAGGCTCTGATACCAAATTGAAACAACCAAGATATATATATATATATATATATATTATTTAATAGCCGAATTAATATTCCCATAAATATTTAATTCTCTACAACTATTCAGCAATTCGCGGAAGTTCTCATAAAATAATTCAATAGATTACTAAACCAAAATATCAAATTCAACAAATCATTTCCAGAATTCAATAATACTAGCAACCTAAAAACCAGGTTCACTAGAAGCAAAATAAATAGACTAACACCCTATCATCCTCTTCTCTGGCCTTGATTCCACGATCACGCATTTCTGTTACCTGCAACTCAAAAACGAAAAACAGAGTTGCGTAAGTATTTATTAAATACTTAGTAAGACGGTCTTCCCGTTAACAAGCTAAGTACGGATAAATCAAAACCGAATAATAAACAATTAAAAACGCACACATAATTCAACTGGGTGTCGATCGACACTACCTCTAGGTGTCGATCGACACCTCGACAATTCTGATGTCGTTCCACTGTGGTGTTGATCGATACTACCTCTAGGTGTTGATCGACACCCTGTTCTACCACCAAGAACAGATTTAAACATTCGATCCAAAATACAAAATCACACAAATTCATCACAGATTTTACACGAAACTCATAACCACACGCAATCAACAACCAGTTCAACCACCATGAACAATCCTAATCATTTATCCATCGAATTCTAACCTATCCGAGCCTACGGTCGCGCACTCATCTCGATTTCACGACGGAAAAAGGGAAAGAATACGAACGCTTCGGGAAACAGGAATGAACAGCGACGAATCAGCGATGAAACTCGCAGGAATTCACCGAGAACTCGCCCACAATACCACACAAACGAACCCTTAAGGATCACGAAGGAAGAACGAAAAGAACGGATCACAAATCCTCTCGAATCACTCTTGAATTCTCAAAACACAATTTTCCTCACTAACTTTTTTTTCTGGAAAATGTGCTTCTGCGGCTGGAACATTAAATAACCCGACCTAAGGCTGCGTTCCCAAACCGCGCAACAAACCGGATGATTTTAAACCAAATCGATTTTAACCGAAAACGTTGGTGTCGATCGACATCTTGACTTGGTGTCGATCGACACCCTTAACCAAAATCCATATTTTGGTTTTTGAGATGTTACAATAAAGGTGAAAACTTTGACGGATGAGATTGTGAACGTCGGTTGTAGACCATTTTAAATTCAAAAAGCTAAAGTGAAGTGTCCATTAAAGAAAACTCGTTTAAAAAAAGTTTATAACAGAGTTCACAAATAGTGGAGGATGGATTATTTCATTCATTGGTTGTGTAATTTCTAAATAGTGAAAACAAAGTTTCATTTATCCCACCTTGCAAATGCTTTTGTATTTGGAGGAGTAAAATTGGTGGAATCAAACATTTCTCTAATTTTTTTTTCATTTGGGTTGAATTAATAACGGTGGAACTAAGCATTATTATAATATTTTACCTTTTGGGTTGAAAAGAATGGAAAACTAATTCAATTCATTCCACCAAAAAAGTTAAAAGAATGAATGATTTTGAGAGGAAAATGTTCCTCCACCAGTAGTATTGGAAAAATGTTTTGAAAGAATTTATTTATTCCACTCATTTATATTACATCCATTCCACTAGTGTCTACCATTAGCACACTTAGTAAAGAATCATAGTATTACAAACATCATAATGATATATCTTATCTTATGAAATACATCACACACACAAAAAAAAAAAAACAGTTTGTAAACCCTCATAGTCCAACATCGTCTTAATAAGAGTAAAAATGTCGATAACAATAATAATGAAAACCCACTTACTTACTACTAGCGGGTGGTAGTTAAAACTCCACCTCAGCCTCAGTAATACATCAACCAACTACTATATGTTTTTTTCTTTCTTTCTCTCTTAATATTAAAAACTACTTTTAAGAAAGAAGAAAATTTAGAGGTTCAAGAAAAGAAGGCCTTCTGCAAAACCAAGCCCTCAAACCATCACTCTCCAATTAACCGAGTTCGCGAAAAAACCCGAAATGCCCTCTACACACCACACAAATGCTGAACTTTCTTTTAGATATAGAATACGAGTAGAGAATGAATGACAAAATTGCCCCTCTTAGCGGAACTGTTCACCGGCAAAGGTCTGTCCGAAAGACCAGCTGGGAGGAGCCGCGTTGTAAGAGACGACGGTGCGGCCGTCGCTTGTGGTGACTTTGAAGGAAAGTGCTTGACCGTTGAGGTAAGAGTTGCTTTGCCAATTTTGTCCCCAGTTTCTTGACATATCTTGCCAACCTGTTCTTGAACCCTTGATCGCCGCCGAGTGAACGTCTCCGGCACCACCGACGTTTGTGATAAGAACAAGGTTGAAGTATGAGTGGCCGTTTATTGTGAACCTTATTCCTCCTCTTCTCCTGCACGGAACCCTGAAAAAAAAACAAGAATATATAATTGAGAAAAACAGAGTAAAATTAAAAGTTTTTCGAACAAAACGAACAAAATCTTGGAAATTTTATACAATTTCTAGTTCTAACTATACAGATTTGAATCAATTACTATTTGTTAACTACCAAAAACAGATGAACAAAAGAAAACTAAAAATCTTAGAAAGTGATCGGAAGTTATTTCACTTTTGATTACTGAATTCAATGAATATTTGTTAACTACTTTCTTAGTATATACTTAGAAAAAAATTTAGCATATCTGTGAGATAAGTATTCAATTATGAACATATTTTATCCTTGTTAACTACTTTCTCAGTATATACTTAAAAACAAATTTAGCTTATCTGTGACATAAGTATTGAATTATGAACATATTTTATCTTTGAAACTCGAAATCTAATCAAATTTTTATTTTTCCTAGTTTGATCACTAATTTCAAGAAAATATTACTGAAATATGATATTCTCTGCTTTGGGAGAACAAAAGAGCAAATGAAGAAAACTTGAAAACAAAGAAGCTAAAGAAAATTTACCTTCTGTAAGAAACAGGGACGATTCCAGCTCTGTATTGAGCAATACGTTGAAAAACAGGCTGAGCGAGATCAAAGTGTTCAAGAGGAGGATTACACCAACCGCCATTGTTGTTAGGTAATGCGTTGTTTGGCGGGCAAAAGTTTGTAGCGGTTACAACGATTGAGCCAGCGATACACCATTTACCGTCGTTTTCACATTTTATCTCAAAGCAAGAACCGCAGCTAAGCCCGTTGTTAAATAGAGCCGTGCTCAAAGCCGCCGTGTTTGTCCCGTACCCTTGACTATATAGATTGCCATATCCACATGCACCACCTACAAGAAGTAAATTACTGAATCAATAAATTTGATAATTGGGAAAAAAATACTGAATCAAAAAATTTGATAATTGGCAGTAGTTTTTTTATAACCAATATTATCCTATATTTCTGTCTATAAAATTTTGAATTTTACTGTCATTTAAAACGTGTACGGGTGACAAAAAATGTGGAATAATTCCACGTTTGAGGGGAATTGATTTTTGGCATAGATTAGCGGGATGAATTCTAACAAAGGTGAAACTACTTGTCCATTACCACTCGGTTAAAATATTAGTTTTGTAAATAAGGAATTACCCATTGTGCCGGAAGCATCACCACCGCCATAGAAAGTGGCGTGAGCGTTGATCCAACCATCACCGTAGGCGCTCACAGAAGAAGCGATTACTCCGACCATAACCATAACTACGAACCAAACAGGACCCATGTTTACTTCTTCTGTTAACCTGCACATGGGTGATAAAGTTTATGACTTTTAGCTCAATTGAATGTGAGTTAGGGAAAATAAGAACCTACTAATTGAATGTAGATAGAGAAAAGTAGTTACTTGGGATTTAAATCTTCTTTCTTCTTCTTCCCTTGAAGAGAAACGAAGAGAAAGAGAGAGTGAGATATGTGAGAATCTGTTGTTGGGTTTGGAGTGGGAGAAGAGTCGTTGAATTTATAGAAAACTTTAGTGAGAGGAGGATGTTAGCATTAAATTACCGTTGTGCCACTGATGGTGGCAACGAACTTGGACTTCTTAATAAACAAGGGGCAAGTAAAATAAAAACCTTTTTTTCAACAAACATTTTTGTTGTTTATTAAATGGAGTGTTAGGGGATTATATCGTAATATTTTACAACATAAATTTGGTTTTAAAAATTTAATTAGTAGATTTCCTTTATTTTTTGTTGGAGAAAGAAACTGATAGGGCATTAATATGGCAAGGAAAAACCGAAAAAGCAAAGAGACAAATGCACATGTGTGATATAAACGGTCCTGCGTCCTCATACCCTCTCGTTGCTTTTTAATATGAAGGATATATTATGACTGCAATTATGTGTGTTTATTTTAAAAATCTGTAATTGTATGTGTTGTGAAACAACCAAGCCACCTTTTTTTTACCCGAATTAATAATTCCATAATTATTAATCCTCAACGGTCAAATCAGCAATTACCATCAATCAGCGAAAAACACTAAATAATAAAAATTTAATAATATAATTCCATTGAATTACTAATTGCAATTCAAATCCAGAATGCCAAATGAATAAACTCTAGCAACCTAAAACTATGTTCACTAGACTACATAATAACATGAAATCCTATCATCCTTTTCCTACTGCCATAATTCCGCGATCACACTTGCCTTACCTGCAACACATGGAAATAAAAGTTACGTGAGTATTATCATAAATACTCAGTGAAGCGGTCATCCCGTCTACCGGATACATAATAAGAAAATAAATTATCAATTACTACGCGATCAAACAACAATCAACAACAAATGCCAAACGATAATAAACAGGTGGTGTCGATCGACACTCCCACGTGGTGTCGATCAACACTGCATTGTCCCACACAATCCTCACGATCAAAAAGAGTGGTGTCAATCGACACTCCCACGTGGTGTCGATCGACACCACTCTTTTTGATTATGTTTCCTCGTATGAGATCAATCACGGCTCAATCACATATCATCACACAAAATCATCACAAAAGACAAACAAAACAATTCAATCAATCAACCGATATCCTAATAATCTAGTTCAATATCTACGATCACGCACTCACCTTTGCTTAGAATCGAAAAGGATCGAGACAACGATGAGACAACGACGAATCACGAAATCAGACCTTCTAACCACAAGGACTCACTGACACGAGCTATTCTCCACGAAATTACGAAGAACAGATGAAACCTACGCCTCTAAAACTATTCGAAAACGTTTCCTATGGATTTCTTTGCAGCAATCCACAAAAGCTTGAATTTTCACACTCAATCTCTGATTTCTCTCCTAAAACACGAAGGCCACGATCAGAGAGAGCTTATATAGGTGAGCCCTAGGTTTGATTCCCCAAACCGAGCCAAACCGGCGATAAAATCGAACCAACCCGATTCTGTAACATTGGTTTCGATCGACACTACCCGTGGTATCGATCGACACACCGTACCAAACTCGACAATTTGGTTTGCGGATGTTACATATTGTGTCGGTGTTGGGCGGGGTTTTATATTCACAAAAATATAATTCTCATTTTCATTTTCATTTGTTACATTATTAGAATAGAATAATAGTATTTTTGGAAATGTGGCCTCCAAAGTAATACTGATATTTGTTGTTTAGACCCCAAGTTCAAACTTTTCTACATACAAAAGTATCCTAGTTAACAACTGAATCACTATAATTGGGCATTACAAAAAAAAAAAGAATCACTAGAATTGGCACTTATATAGTTATATTACAATTAACTAATTAGTTGCTATAAGAAAATGATTTATTAGTTTAAAAAAAATAAAAATAAAAATATGTATTGTGTGAGTTATATTTCGGTAATAGGGTTAATGGTTATAATTTTAACTAATTAGTTGCTATAAGAAAATGATTTATTAGTTTAAAGAAAATATAATTATGTATTGTGTGTGTTATTTTTCGGTAATAGGGTTAATGGTTATAAATTTTTTTAAATAAGCAAAAAAAAATTTGGTGATAAAAGAATATTGATTTGAACGTGAAAAATAGTTAAGAAAGTGAGAAAAATCAATCTGAAATCTAAGTGGGTCACGATGGTCTGTTTTGAGTTAGACGTTTCACAAAGCCTATAACTCTGTTCCTAACTTGTTTATCTCGACCTGTATCTTTATCTTGTTACGGAACCATTTTATATTTAATTCAAAGATATATATATATATATATATATATATGTTTTTGGAAATTATCAACGAGAAAATAATTGTAACTATTGAATTTAATAAGTTGCATCCCCAGAAATCTACGCCAACCTCCCGTAATCTCAGCTAAAATCATGGGCCCCTGCTACTATTTTTATTTCTCAATTTCATTTTATTTTGCTAATTTTTTGTTTTTTTCGAATCTTTAGCGACTTATTTGCTAATTTTACAAAAACACCACTTCAAAACAAAAACAATAAAAAACTCGCTTACGTTACTTCTTTTATTCATTTTCAGAGAGACAGACAAAATATAAAGACTCGGTAAAATGATATACACTAACAAAATAAAGAGAATAACATAGATGCTCACATTTGGTAGAAAATCACCGTGTTGGCTAACGGATTAATGAAGATAAAAAAAAAGTTTTAAGGAGAAAACTTTGAATAATTGTTAGTAATTGATCTAAACTGATACAAATGATTGGATTGACGCGCCAAATAATATATAAGTCGATTTATCAAGCTATTATTAACCTATAGTTTGTTTTTCAATGTGCGTAGTAATTAACCACAAGAGCCAGATGCTGTAAACCGAACACAAAAAAAATTAAAATCAACAATCATATAGATAGTCGAAAAATCTAACGTAAAAAACAATATTATAGGATTCTATGTGTTTATAAACTATTTTAATTAAGCCAGGATCGATATAAACAATGCATGCACATGGTTGCCTTTTTGTCTCTTTCGCCGTCTTCTCTCGATCGTGTCTCCAATTTCATTTTCGCTTCTCTCTCTTTTTCTTTGTTTGTTTGTCCGTAATTGCACCTTCATTGGATTACTTTAGATTAGTTTCACAATTTAATATATTAATTGAAGGGTTTTTTGCTCAAATCCCACAAAAATCAGGTAATATGACTAGGATCATATAAAACTTTTTTTTATTACTGGCATTTTTTTAATACCCAACGTGCCATTTTGTTACGTTGTGACAAAAAACGTAATTACAAAAATGCCATAGCCACGTAAGCAACCACGTAGGAAATCGCTGACGTGTATTAATGAACTCAGACGTAAAGCGCTACGGCTGAGTTATGGTTACGTTGCGGCTGAATTATGGTTACGTTGCGGCTGTGTTAAAAAAACGCGGCTGACTTATGAGAGATCGCCTGACTTACAAACATAAATCAGCCGTTAGTTACGGCTGATTTACAGAAATCTGGCTGACTTATGAGATAACGGCTGACTTACGAACATAAATCAACCATTAGTTACGGCTGATTTACAGAAATCTGGCAGACTTATGAGATAACGGCTGACTTACAAACATAAATCAACCGTTAACTACGGCTGATTTACAGAAATCTGGCTGACTTATGAGATAATGGCTGACTAACGAACACAAGTTACGACTGAGTTATTGTGGGAGCCTAAGCTAGCACAATTAGATTTGTAAAGGTTCGTGAAGAGGAAGAGATTTCTAGGGTTAGCTAACGTCGCAAGAGACGAGTTAAAGCTTTTTTTTTTATTGTTGTGTAAAAGTTTGAGTACAAGATTGTGTATCAAATTGCCAATGTCCCCTTAGGGCTTGTACAAGCATGTATATATAGTTTCCTAAGTCGGCTACGTCTCCTAAGCCTTTGCGGAATTGCCTTGCTTGAGTCGGTTGCATCGACGTGGGCTTCTTGTCTGGACTAGGCTATCTTAATATCATTGGGCCGAAGACTGTATTGGACCGAGGATGTGATCAGTAGTCGGGGAGAGGACGTGGTCGGCCTTTGGGCTGAGTCCATGGTCGTGTAGACAAGGCGAGGCCGTGGTCGGCCCTTGTGCCGAGACCGTGGTCGTCTGCCTTCGGCGAGGCCGTGGTCATCTGCCTTCGGCGAGGCCGTGGTCGGCTGCCTTTGGCGAGGCCGTGGTCGGCTCCATCGGGCCGAACACGCCTCCATTCGTCAAGTCTTGGATGGTTCTCCACCTTGCCCAGACAGCTTCCATGATTACTGGCTTTGGTTCGCGTGAAGACCTAGGAGCTATTTCGTCATGTTTGTCGAGAGTCCGGAGGGCCATTTCTTCAATTGGCTTGTCTTTGGACGTTAATGTTGAGTGGGTGTAAACCGACCCCAACAGTTAGCCCCCCAGCTCGGTAGTGTTAGAGATAATAGTACCGAGTTAAAGATGTACTGGATATCAGCATTACCGTTTGAAGTCGAGGTGTTTGCCTATCCTCTTCTGCAGCAGTAGAGAGTGACTTTATGCAGGAGGTTTTAAGAGTCCATAAGTGTTTTGAAGATTTTAAGACTTCTTGCTTCGAATGCCGATACTGACGGTGCTTCCGGGCGACCGCCAAATGACTTCTGGAGGGAAGAGTATTTCTGAACCGAGTTGGGACCCGTTAAGGAGGTAAGGAGAGAAAAGATTCCCTTTTAAAGGGATAAGGTTTCACCTTCCCCTTTTTTTTTTTTTTTTTTACCTTCTCTCTCCTCCCTTCCTTTCTTCTCCATTTGTTTACTAGGGTTTTCCTCATTTCCCTCCATAACCATCTTTTGCCGCCGCCGACCAGAGCCTCTCACCGCCGCCGCCGACCGCGAGCTCGCGACGCCTCTTTTCTCCTTTCTTCTTTGGTGAGTTTTCTAGTTGCTTTCTCAAGCTACCTTCTTTAGGTTTTCTAAGCTTTTAGTTGAGAAGGTAAGCTCTTGGATCTAGCTTTAGAAAGGAGATGCCTTGGCCATGGTCCAATGTTAGGAGGAAATCCCAAGTCCCTTGGTTTCTATTGATTCCAAGCCCCAATTGTAGATGAGATTGGCTTTGGACTTGCATAGATTTTTGAGATTCCTCTTTGAAGGTTGTTTAGCGAGGAAATCCCATGTCCCTTGGTTTCTATTGATTCCAAGCCCCAATTGTAGATGGGATTGACTTTGGACTTGCATAGATTTTTGAGATTCCTCTTTGAAGCTTGTTTAACGATAGAGCTTGTTCTTGGTGGAGTAATGCCAAATCTTACTTTTTGATCTTTATTTTGGGTTAATGTAGATTTGGTTGCGTTATGGATAAGACAGCTCGATTCGATTGACCGTGGTGGACCAGCAGCACCGTCGTGTCAACCCAAAGACACCACCGCACCACCGCGTCAGGCCGACAATGTCGTCGCGTTATCGGACCAATCCGAAGACTCTGCCGTGCTCCTAACTTGGACCAACCCCATGGTCGCGGCTTTGAGCGGAACCGACCCCGTGGTCAAATCTCTTAACCGGACCAAGCGCGTGGTCGCGCTATCAAGCCATACCGACCCTGTGGTCGCGTTATCGTGCCAAGCCGACCCCGTGGTCGCATCGTCAATCCGGATCAACCCCGCGGTCGTGTCGTCAATCCGAACTGAGGACGTGGTCCTCGCCGGTGGTTGCGACGGTATCCTTGGCAGGCACCGGGGTTCATCTTCATAGCAAGCTTACCGTTCCACGACTTAGTCTTGGTAGACCCGATGAGGGTGATGAGGACGTTTTTGGCGATTTAGAGGATGCTGAGGAGGAGAAGAGGCCTAGCGGTAATGAGGACTTGATGGCCCGTAACGGGGGGGGGGGGGGATTGGACTCTCCTTCCCCCTTAATGATGAGGACCCGGGGCTCCCAGTTGGTGCAGCCGACGCTGCTGTGTCGTCGGATTCTTCCCCTACTTTCAGGCCACTCCCTTCTGATGCTGAGGATGGTGATGACGATACCCTTGCAGAGGTTGGCCGACCCGCGGTAGCCAAGAAGAAGAAGGTGCGTCCGGACCCCCCTGGATCCACTCTTTTTGACGAGGAGTCGCTACAGCTTTTGCGAGAGAGGTGCGAGATTTCGGACGAGATCAGGCTGGTTGTTCTCGATCGCACTCAACGAGCTGATGCTCCGCCTCCGGGGTACTTTTCCTTGTACGAGAACTTCATCGAACACTGCTTGCTATGGTTCCCGAGTAAGGACGATCACTTTGAGGATCGATTCTTCTTTGTCAAGATTTCGGAGGAGACCATTGAGGCGGATTGCATCTCCCTTGTTAGGACGAGCTGGAAGAAGAGAGGTAATTCTGTACTTAGAAATATCTTTCGTTGCGTGTTCATGTTTTGTGTACTAATTTCTAAATTGTTTCTTTTCGTAGTGTAGCCAGCATCTCAGACTGTCAGCCGGAGTGACGCAGCGGCCATCCAGAGCGTTCTTGCCTCTGGGAACGGTGATTTGGTGAAGTCTTTTACTCGTCAGAGGATCCATAAGGCGCTTTCCACCAGGATCTTCCCAGGGAAGGTTCTCGGACAGGGTGCTCCTAGAGTTTCGGCCTACCAGCGAGCGGAGAAGGCGAAGGCGGTGTCGACGAGTGCCACGGTCCCAGCGAAGGCGTGCTCGCAGACTCGGGCTCTATCGACTACCGCGCCAAAGACTCCCGCTACACCGGTCCAACGTTCTCACGCTTTTGACTTTACCCCTGACGAGATTGCGATGCATCGTGAGCATTCGCGGAAGAAAGCCCTTATGTCAGAGGGCAAGGTGAGACGTACTCCCGATGGGGTACCACCGAAGCGACAAAAGACGGACTCTTCTCCTACCTTTGTTTTCGGGTCGATGAGCCAGGATGCGGCAACATCGTCCTCTCCAATTTCTGACTCCAGCGGGAGGGCTTTTGCGCTGGCGAAGGCCAAAGTTTCTGAGGTTCGATTTCTTTCCCTCCTTGTGCTAGTTATTATTACTTAATTTCTTTTGGTCTAATACCATTCCCTTTGCTTTCCTCTGTATACAGCTTTCCGCTCAGCTGGACCAACTGGCCTTTTGCTTCGAAGAGGACTCTCGCTCTCGTGACAAGGAGCTCAGCGAAGCCAAGAAGGCCAACACCGAGCTTGCTGAGAGGAACCGAGCTCTTGAGGAAGACGTTGCTTCTGTGACGAAGAAGGGGGAAGAGTTGAGTGGCAAGCTGTCGAGGGCGTCTTTGAGGCATGCTAAGGACAGGGAGAAGATTGCTTTGCTCAGGAGTAAGCTATTGGATGCTGAGGATCTCAGGGACGCCAAGATTGAGGAGGCCGTTGCCTAGGCCAAGGATAAGGTGGCTCGTAGTTCTGCTAGCCGAGCCAGAGAGGTGGCCAGGTTGCTTGGTAGGATTGGGGGAATGGCAAAGGACAACATGCTTGACCTCGCTGAAATTGATGCGAACCTGGAGTTCATCGAACGTCTCTGCAAGCCTGACGGACCGACTCTGGACACCGCGGAGAAATTCTTGGTTGAGAGGAAGATCCCGATTTACGATGCTCGTGATGTGTTTGGTGAGCTTATCTCTGGAGTGGGGCAAGCCTTAGAGATCTCAGAGGATGACGTTGTGGCCTTTGAGGAGGCCGATGAGTGACCACCTTTCTCCGTTCATGACTTAGTTTATTTTTAGTCCCTTTATGACCTTTGCTTCTAAAACCTTTATTGGACTTGATGACTCTTGGTTGTAGTATTGGATGGTTTGTATCCTTGCTATCATTTTGGATCCTTGCACTGTGGTAAATACAGGATGACTCTGAGTGTAGTTCTTTGTCTCTTATAATGAATCTTGATGGTTTTGGAGTAATGTACTCGCTTTAGATGTCTTCCTATACTTAGGAGCGCTTTAGGCTGTAATGTGTTTTTGCCATGCGTTTGCCAACGTTGCTGTTGGGCTTTGTGAGTTGGTGCTGTTCTTCTGGACACGTCTATCCGAGAACAAGTACACCCTATGTTTTACCAGCGTGCGTCCTGGGTTTTCTGAATGACTCGTTCAGGGTACATGCCAAATAAAATCATTGGCAGCTGTTTTTTACCAACGATGCTTGTTGGGTTTCTGAGTGATCAGTTGGGTTCCTCCGCCCCAATACTGAACACTAATACTTATATAGCGCGCTTTGAATCCGATGTTGGATGTTGTCGTGGTCGTATTCCCGCATCATCATTGTGGCCAGCATCAATGAATACGGAATAACCCTGATTGATGCCTTGAGAAGCCCATGAATGATGTAGCTATTCTCTTGCTGAGGCTTGTGTTACATATTTGACGTTTCTGGTGACGTTGTTGTGGAAGAGCGGAGTACGAGTACCCCACTCCCCCCTTTTTAGACGAAGGAGGGAACTGAGTTTGTCTAAAGACATTGAAGGAAAACACTCACTCCCCCTCCCCTAAGGCAGAGGAGATCAAGTGAGCTCGTCCGGAAACGAGGCTTAAGTAGAACACTCACTCCCCCCCCTAAGGCGGAGGAGATCAAGTGAGCTCGTCCGGAAACGAGGCTTATGCAGGACACTCACTCCCCCCCCCCCCCCCCCCCCTAAGGCAGAGGAGATCAAGTGAGTTCGTCCGGAAATGAGGCTTATAAAACGCATAATCCCCCTCTTTTTGATGGAGGGGGGGGGGGGGGCAACTGAACCTATCCAAGGACAGGCTGCCTACGTACCCTTTGCAGGGATAAAGTCGCCTTTTAGTTCATTGTTGAGAGAAGACTAGTGATAGTACTTCTTCAAGTGCGTGGCATTCCAAGAGTGGAGTATTGGAGTGCCAGTCATGGTGGCGAGCTCGTACATGCCAGGACGAATGACTGTTGTAATCTTGTAGGGACCCACCCAGTTGGCTCCGAGCTTGCCTGCATTTGGCTCTGCTGTGTTCTGGAACACCTCAGAAACGTCTTTCTCTGACTTTGGCGTTGTAATACCTCGAAGCTGCGCTTTGATAAATGGTAATCCTGACAAGCACCTGGTCGCATCGCTTATCAAAGAAGTCTAATGCATCGAGCAGCATAGACCGGTTGATTGGTTCGTTGCTAGGTAAAAGCTGTCGTCGTACTCCAGGTGAGCAGATTTCGGACGAGATGACGCATTCGGTTCCATAGACAAAGGCGAAAGGAGTCTCGCCTGTTCCTCGAAGGGAAGTAGTGCGGTAGGACCATAAAACTCCCTCTATCTCGTCGGCCCAACGACCCTTCTTTGCCTCTAAGCGCTTCTTAAGACCATCAAGGATATTCTTGTTGATAGCCTCTGTTTGACCATTGCCCTGAGGGTAGCGAGGCGTAGACTTGCCAAGGCGGATGTTCCATTTTACACAGAATGTCTCGAACCGATTGGATATGAACTGCGAACCATTATTTGTAACGATCTCATATGGAACTCCGTGACGACATATAATGTTTCTCCAAACAAAGCTTTCCACTTGGACATCCTTAATGTTAGAATAGGCTTCCGCGTCCACCCACTTTGAGAAGTAGTCTGTTAGAATAAGTAAGAACCGCTTCTGTTTTGATGGGTGCAATGGTCCAACAATGTCCATGACCCATCTCATGAATGAGTAAGGTGAAGTGACGGAAGAGAGCATCTCAGTTGGTTGACGGACCTTTGGAGCATGTCGCTGGCATTTCTCACACCTGGCTGAGAACTTCGTGCAATCACCTACTTTAGTAGGCCAGAAATGACCATGTCTCTTGATCTTGATCGCAAGTGCTTCTCCTCCCGAATTATTGCCGCAAGATCCACTATGGACTTCTTCCATTATTCGTCTTTCTTATTCTCCTTCCACACAGGTGAGCATAGGACCGGGGAATCCCCATCTGAAGAGGTTGCCATCATGTAGAACATAACGAGCGGCTTGCTTACGTAATTTGCGGGCCGCCCACTTGCTACCGGGCAATTTGTCATCGGCAATGTACTCTCGTATCTCACCCATCCATAACTTATCGCAGCTGTACTCTGGTTTTTCGGCGTCTTCGTCCACTGGGATCGCTCCAGGGTGATGAGGGCTGCTGGCAGCAGAAATGTCATCGACGGGGACGTCATTGACAGGGCCGTCGGCTTCGTGCATGTCAGCGTCTTGTACTTCGGGAGCTTCTGCCATCTCTATGTCTACGTTTGTTGCTTCGGCCAGGGCGCCTGCTTGTTTTGCTACTTGAGAGCGTGTAGAGATGGCGAGTGTCACGTCTTCTTGAATTCTAGGGAATTCGATGAACTCGACTGGAATGATCCGCTTTAAAGCCGCATCCTCTGGCGTAATAGTGGCGGAGGCAAGGTTGGCCAACGCGTCGGCGCCCATATTCTCACCTCTAGGAATCCTTGTAAGGGTGAACTCCCAGAATGGAGAAGCAAGGTTTTTTACTATCTTAAGATAAGCCTCCATGTGATCGTCCTCTGCGATGTACTCACCGCTCAACTGACTGGATACGTGCTCGATCCTTAGTCCCTGGGCGAGCCTCATGCTAGCGACAAGGGCCTCATACTCTGCTTTATAGTTAGAAGCTTTAAATCCAAGTCAAAATGATTGTTCAAGGTCCTCTCCGGTTGGTGACACTAATCGTATCCCAACCCTAGAACCATTCTTTGATGACGAACCGTCCACATACAGCTGCCAGATCCCGGGCTGTACCTCCTTGGAGTCTTTGTCTTCAGGGAGTTCTATGAGGAAATCCGCCAGCACTGGTGACTTGTTGCATGTTTGCCTTTTATACTTGATGTCATATTCGCTGAGCTCCACAACCCACTTGGCCAGCCTGCTGGACTGACTTCGACTGTGTAAAACTGAATGTAGCGGGAAAGTACTAAGGACAATAATTGATTGAGATTGAAAGTAAGGCCTTAGCTTTCTTGATGCCATGAGGACGGACAGTGCCAGTTTTTCCAGTTGGGGGTATCTTGTTTCAGCGTCTGTGTGCATTTTACTCCCATAGAAGATAGGCCTCTGCTCGCCTTATTCTCCCGTACAAGGACTGCGCTGACAACTGTCTCTGAGACAACAATGTAGAGGAAGAGAGATTCCCCAGTCACTGGCTTACCAAGGATGGGTGGCGTTGCCAGATATTCCTTAGGTTGCTTGAAGGCGTCTTCACACTTTTCTGACCATTCGAATTGTTTGTTTCCTTGCATAGTATTTTAGAAGGGAAGACACTTGTCAGTGGAGCGTGAGATGAACCGATTGAGTGCAACCATTCTCCCGGTTAATCTCTGTACTTCACGTTTGTTCCTTGGTGGAGCCATCTGGATCAGTGCATCGATTTGTTTTGGGTTGGCCTCAATGCCCCGGCGAATGACTAAGTATCCAAGGAACTCGCCAGAAGTTACAGCAAATCTGCACTTCGCTGGGTTCAGCTTCATGTTGTGCTTGACTGGTTTGAATGTAGGATCAACATTGAGTTCATGGCTGGCGACATTGATGTCTATCCCAGGCATGTCTTCAGCGGTCCAGGCAAAGGCGTTGACATTCTTCTGGAGAAATGCCACCAACTTTGTTTTGAGCACTTTGTCAAGAGAAGCTCCGATCTCATCGTATCTCTCTGGGTGTTGCTCGTCAATGTACACAGAGATCACGGGTTCGCAGGTAGGTCGCTCTTCTTCTGCACGACCGTCTGCAATCTGTAATTGCTATAAGAGGTTGGACAGATCTTTTATCTGATCAGAACTTGTTTTTGCTTTCTTTCGCGGCCCCTGTGAGGTCTAGTCGTCTTTCTTCTCCTCATGAGTTCCGGGGTTCGAGTCCTTGTTTTCCACACGATTGCGCAGCTTGTGCGCTGCTAAGAAACATATGCGGGAATCTTTTTGGTTACCAAAGATTGTTTTTACGCTGCCACTGGTTGGGAACTTTAAGCACAAGTGGTAGGTTGACGGTACGGCTCACATCTGATTGAGCCATGGTGTTCCCATGATCGCATTGTAGATGGCGGGATGATCAGAAACTGTGAAGTTCACCTTCTTCTTGACGCCTCCAGCTTGGACTGGCAGGCGAATCGTTCCCATAGTCAAAGTTGTCTCGCTAGAGAAGCCCGTTATTGGCTTTGCCCTCGGGGATGTAGATATGTTGGCGCAGACTTCGGCGCGTCTCTGGTAAGCCTCGATCGCGGTTTCGTTGTCAGCACAGTGTTGCGATCCTCGCATGATCATGCAGATGGTGTTCTGTAGGTTCCCGCTCTCAGCACAGTGTTGCGATCCTCGCATGATCATGCAGATTGTCACCACGACGCAGTCGCCTGGGATTTTCTGTCTGAACCTCGGTAACATGTTGAGACATTTCTTCTGGCTTGAATTCTGACAGGCTTATGTTACCTTTGAGGGTGCCCTCGGCTAGTTTAGCAGTCAGTTGTCGTCCCAACTCGCGGCATCTCGCAGTCGAATGCCCAGTTGCTTTGTGGAATTCACAGTATAAATTTTTGTCGTATTCCTTCGGGTCTCTAACCCATGTAAAGCATCCTCTGCCGTGTTCACCACCGCGGCCTCGACCTCTGCCATAGCCAGGTGACTCGATTTGGTAATTATGAGCTCCACCCGCTCCCCCTTCAAACTGGACGAATGAGGGATTGCCTCTCTTTAGTGCAGTTGGGGTTGGAACCTGAGAAGGTTAGCTCGTCTGCTTAACCTTTTCGCCCCTCTTGGCGCGGAGTTCTTCTTTACTTCGGGCAAAATCAGCTGCACGGTGAAGAGCGCCTTGAATCGTCGTCGGCGGGTTGATTGTGAGTTCTTGCCAAAACGAAGATGGGCATCTAACCGCTCCTCTTAAGTCTTCCAGTGCAGACCTATTGCTGATTCCATCTACCTTAGACAGGGTATGCTTGAACCTTGTCATGAAAGACCGCAAGCTCTTGTTCTCTTCTTGCTTGTTGGTCCACAGCTCTGCATCGAAGATCCTTTGTTTAACAGAGATGTTGTTGTGTTGTACAAACATCTCAGAAAGTTGGTGGAAGTCGTGGATCGAATTCGTCTCCAGATTGTAGAACCACTGGAGGGTAGGCCCTTCTCGATCGCGGTTTCGTTGTCAGCACAATATTGCGATCCTCCCATGATCATGCAGATGGTGTTCTGCAGGTTCCCGCTCTCAGAGTTGTCTCCACGACGCTGTCGCCTGGGATTTTCTATCTGAACCTCGGTAGCATGTTGAGCAATTTCTTCTGGCTTGAAATCTGACAGGCTGATGTTACCTTTGAGGGTGCCATCAGCCAGTTTAGCAGTCTTTTGTCATCCCAACTCGCGGCATCTCGCAATCGAATGCCCATTTGCTTTGTGGAATCCACAGTATAACTTTTCGTCGTATTACTTCGGGTCTCTAACCCATGTAAAGCAACCTCTGCCGTGTCCGCGACCGCGGCCTCGACCTCTGCCATAGCCAGGTGACTCAATTTGGTAATTATGAGCTCCACCCGCTCCCCCTTCAAACTAGACGAAGGAGGGATTGCCTCTCTTTAGTGCAGCTGGGGTTGGAACCTGAGAAGGTTTGCTCGTCTGCTTAACCTTTCCGCCCCTCTTGGCGCGGAGTTCTTCTTCACTTCGGGCAAAATCATCTGCACGGTGAAGAGCGTCTTGAATCGTCGTCGGCGGGTTGATTGTGAGTTCTTGCCAAAACGGAGATGGGCATCTAACCGCTCCTCTTAAGGCTTCCAGTGCAGACGTATTGCTGATTCCATCTACCTTAGACAGGGTATGCTTGAACCTTGTCATGAAAGACCGCAAGCTCTCGTTCTCTTCTTGCTTGTTGGTCCACAACTCTGCATCGCAGATTCTTTGTTCAACAAAGATGTTGTAGTGTTGTACAAACATCTCAGAAAGTTGGTGGAAGTCGTGGATCGAATTCTTCTCCAGCTTGTAGAACCACTGGAGGGTAGGCCCTTCTTGATCGCGGTTTCGTTGTCAGCACAGTATTGCGATCCTCCCATGATCATGCATATGGTGTTCTACAGGTTCCCGCTCTCAGAGTTGTCTCCACGATGCTGTCGCCTGTGATTTTCTGTCTGAACCTCAGAAGCGTGTTGAGCCTTTTCTTCTGGCTTGAAATCTGACAGGCTGATGTTACCTTTGAGGGTGCCCTCGACCAGTTTAGCAGTCAGTTGTCGTCCCAACTCGCGGCATCTCGCAATCGAATGCCCTGTTGCTTTGTGGAATTCATAGTACAACTTTTCGTCGTATTCCTTCGGGTCTCTAACCCATGTAAAGCATCCTCTGCCGTGTCAGCGACCGCGGCCTCGACCTCTGCCATAGCCAGGTGACTCGATTTGGTAATTATGAGCTCCACCCACTCCCCCTTCAAACTGGACGAAGGAGGGATTGCCTCTCTTTAGTGCAGCTGTGGTTGGAACCTGAGAAGGTTCGCTCGTCTGCTTAACCTTTCGGCCCCTCTTGGCGCGGAGTTCTTCTTCACTTCGGGCAAAATCAGCTGCACGGTGAAGAGCGTCTTGAATCGTCGTCGGCGGGTGGATTGTGAGTTCTTGCCAAAACGGAGATGGGCATCTACCCGCTCCTCTTAAGGCTTCCAGTACAGACGTATTGCTGATTCCATCTACCTTAGACAGGGTATGCTTGAACCTTGTCATGAAAGACCGCAAGCTCAAGTTTTCTTCTTGCTTGTTGGTCCACAGCCCTGCATCGTAGATCCTTTGTTCAACAAAGATGTTGTAGTGTTGTACAAACATCTCAGAAAGTTGGTGGTAGTTGTGGATCGAATTCTTCTCCAGCTTGTAGAACCACTGGAGGGTAGGCCCTTTGAGGCTTTCCACGAATAGCTTGCAGTAGCCGACGTCCTTCTCGGCTTCCTTGAAATTTGCCCTTCTTACGGCTACCTCGAACTCCATTAGATGATCAGCGGGGTCAGAGGTTCCTTCATAAGTTGGAAGCTTGATTCTTTCTGGATCGGAGATTTTGGCCCCCGAGATGCTTTCAGCAAAAGGGGTGTTTCGTGCTTTCTCCAGTACGTAAGCGACTCCAGGGGTCTTTCCCGTGCTTCGGTACATCTGCAGCTTTGTAGTTCTCAGGTCAGAGAGGTTGGTCTTCAGCATAGCCACTTCTCCAACTGGGCTTTTAGCATAGCCACTTCTCCGTCGTGGGAGCTTCGGGGGGCTCTGCGCCCTTGCTCCTCTCTATTGAGCCCAGCGATGGAGGGGTCTCCCTCTCCATCAATCTTAGTACCGTAAGTGGCGTCCTCTCGGGCGTGTCTCCGAGGGAGAGGTTGGTCTTCACGAGCCCTAGCGTTCCCCACATCTGTGTCGGTTTGGGCTTTTCTTCGAGGGGGTAGGTCCTCGTCTGATTCCTCTACCACACGTTTGGGAGTTTGGTCAGATTCTTGAAGAGGCGGTGGTGGAGGCAAAATTTCTCGATCCATGCGATCGGATCGAGGCGACAGCTCCTCGTTCCGACTCCTTCGGTCGATTCGAGGAGTGTTGAAACTGAGATGCGTTGGACGGACACGGAACCTCATACGCTTCTTTCTCTTGAGCGCCTGCAGCTCTCTCGTTGTGGTCTCGTGGTACTTCTCCTTATCCTGTGCTTTCTTCATGAGCGTCTTAAGCATCTGCTTGATCTCCGTGATATCCGTTGGGTTGTTGGTGGCACAAGGCGCGGTGTTCTCCATGGAATTCTCCCTTTCCTCGTCGTTCCTATGAGACGAGGCTTTTTCGTTGCTCATGCTTTTGCTGCCAGACATCTTGACGGTGTTGCGAAACCTAGCTTTCTTGTGTCAGAAACTCTCTGGATCCCCTTAGTCGGCACCAAATTGTGGGAGCCTAAGCTAGCACAATTAGATTTGTAAGGGTTCGTGAAGAGGAAGAGATTTCTAGGGTTAGCTAAGGTCGCAAGAGACGAGTTAAAGTTTTTTTTTTATTGTTGTGTAAAAGTTCGAGTACAAGATTGTGTATCAAATTGCCAATGTCCCCTTAGGGATTGTACAAGGATGTATATATAGTTTCCTAAGTCGGCTAAGTCTCCTAGGCCTTCGCGGAATTGCCTTGCTTGAGCGGTTGCATCGACGTGGGCTTCCTGTCTGGACCAGGCTATCTTAATGTCATTGGGCCGAAGACTGTATTGGATCGAGGATGTGATCAGTAGTCGGGGAGAGGACGTGGTCGGGTAGACGAGGCGAGGCCGTGGTCAGCCCTTGTGCCGAGACCGTGGTCGTCTGCCTTTGGCTGAGTTTAAGATAAGAAACGGCTGAGTTATGTTTAAGATAAGACAAGAAACGGCTGAGTTTAAAATAAGAAACGGCTGAGTTATATTCTCCGGTTGGCTGACTTATGAGAGGTAGTTTCGGCTGATTTACGTAAATCAGCCGTAATTGGCTGGGTTAACAATAACTTAACCTGGTTACGGCTGACTTATTAGCGAAAGATTAATTACTAGAATAGCATTCATTTGACGGCTGATTTATTTGACAATACGCCTGACTTAATATTTCCTAATCTCAACGGCTGAGTTATATTATAAACTTAACGACCGAGTTATTTCAACTTAACGGTTGAGTTACTAGTACGTTTCGGCTGACTTATTGTTACGATGCGGCTGACTTATTTGTATCATTTTCCATGTGGTCAGATGGATTATTGGAAATCACATAGAACGCTAAGATTTGCTAGGGAAATCGAGATGGAAACTCCTGAGAGTGGGTTTGAAGACTTACCTTTTTACTTATACAAGATAAGAAGGGCAAATCCGGGTACAATTACGCATCTTCAAATCGATGAGTTTGGAAGATTTATGTATGTGTTCCTTGCATTTGGTGCGAGAATAAATGGGTTTCCTTTCATGCGCAAAGTTGTCGTTGTCGACGGTACCTTTCTTAAGGGGAAATACAAAGGGACGCTTCTCACAGCACTAGCCCAGGATGGTAACTTTCAGATTTTCCCAAAGGGACGTTTAGAAATGTAGACGTATCCGATTTGGATACACTCGTTGTTAAGTGTTGGGTTGGTGGATGTCTCTGGAGTGTTCGTGCTACTACACTAGGGGATCCCCAGACATTTTATGTTTGTATTTACGATTTGGATCATACATGTTCCGTAACTGAGCGTTCTGATCGATCTCGAAAAGCAACAACGGCTATTTTAGGAGAGTTATACAAGGACTTTCTCGGTGATGTTGGTCCGTCAGTTCGACCTAGGAGTGTCGGAATATCTATCCAAAAGCAATTTGGTGTAAAGGTAATAATTAGTACGTTGCGGCTGACTTAATTTTAGGATGCAGCTGATTTATAGTTATATTACAGCTGAGTTATATTATAAACTTAACGGCTGATTTATATAAACGAGACGGCTGAGTTATTTAATCTCAATGGCTGAGTTATTTCAACTTAACGGTTGAGTTACTAGTACATTTCGGCTGACTTATTGTTACGATGCGGCTAGCCTATTTGTATCATTTTCCATGTGGTCAGATGGATTATTGGAAATCACATAGAATGCTAAGATTTGCAAGGGAAATCGAGATGGGAACTCCTGAGAGTGGGTTTGAAGACTTGCCTTCTTACTTATACAAGATAAGAAGGGCAAATCCGGGTACAATTACGCATCTTCAAATCGATGAGTTTGGAAGATTCATGTATGTGTTCCTTGCATTTGGTGCGAGCGTAAATGGTTTTCCTTTCATTCGCAAAGTTGTCATTGTCGACAATACGTTTCTTAAGGGTAAATACAAAGGGATACTTTTCAAACCTATAACTTTCAGAGTTTATAGGTCACTGCACACCTACGCTAGGTGTAGCGGCTCTTCGGCGAGTGTATAGGTCACTGCACACCAACGCTAGGTGTAGCAGCACTTCGGCGAGTGTATAGGTCACTGTCAATTCGGCGCATTAAATACATAGATTCGGGATTTTTGGCGGGATTTTACCCGCCCAAAATAGAAACACGAAACGTCGTGACACGGCTGAGTTATGGTATAGAAAGACGAAACATCACAATACGGCTGAGTTATGATTAAGACGGTTGAGTTATGGTTTAGACGGCTGAGTTATGTTTAAACCAAAAACAAAAATGGTTGAGTTATGGTATTACGATACGGCTGAGTTATGGATTTTGTTTACATTACAGCTGAGTTATGGAGTTTTTTTACATTACAGCTGAGTTTAAATAATAAACAAACACAAAACCAATGTTTTCGGAATCAAACGGTTTTCCATCTGAACGCAAATTGTTTTTTGCAACCGGTTTTTTTTGCCAAGAATTACAACATTGATCATTGCAAGGATCATTTGCATCAGCGGCCTAAATGCATCTACCATTTTTTGTTGACTTTCAGGAGTTACCTGTCCAATGATGGGATTGTAGGCATCAATCTTCTCCTTCAGAAGATCCACGTGAAACGCTACCCAATGATCGTCTCCAGTATGAAGAACTCCGTACAAGTGATCGACATCTTCTAACCACTTTTTGTTTGTCTGAAGGTCATCGGGAATTGCACCGTTTATGAGTAACTCATAACCTGAGTCTTTGAATTTGAACATCTTTGGCTTCATCTTGAACTGATTGAAATCCCGAATCCATGATCCTAGGAACCATTGGTCCACAAAGGCAATGCGCTTGGAACAAAATGGGCTGGGATCTTCCATGGACCTTTTGATGAGGACTCTGATATACGCAGCAACATGCTGTACACAGAATATTAAGTCAGCCACCGAATTATCATAACTCAGCCATTATTAAACATAACCCAGCCATAAAACAACCATAACTCAGCCATAAATAATCATAAGCCAGCCATTAAATAACTAATAACTCAGCCATAAATAATCATAATTCAGCCATAACTTATACTTACAGTGTCAAACAACCATCCGTAATCACGCTTCGGCCACTGCTCTCTTTCACTGATGAGTATTCTGTAGAAATTAACTTCCTCGTTACTACCATCTGTCAGTGGAATGTCCCTAACAATCAAACACAAGTTAGTTTAGGCAAATATTGCTAATAGCTGTATAAAATAAACTAAAATGGTGTAAAAATCCATAATCGAATGGCCTTAGATGTTGCATAAGTTTATCCAATTTATCCTGGTGAACAGGTGGGAGAGGATCATAGATTCTTCTCCTCCTTCCTCTGCACATCCCAATAATCACCTGCTAAATACCTACCAGAATGTAGGTCTCTTATCAGGTTATTCAGTTGTGGGTCATCGTCTTGACCCGGCCACTGAGGAAACATGTCTTCTACAAATTCATTTGAAACCGTATGCCTCACACGCACCTACAACAGTAACTCATAACTCAACCATCGAATAATCATAACTCAGCCGTAAAAAGAATAACTCAGCCATCAAACAAAGAATAACTCAGCCATGAAACAAACAAATCATAACTCAGCCATCAAACAAATCATAACTCATCCATCAAATTACCATAATTCAGCCATCACATAAATAATAACTCAGCCGTAGAATAAATAATAACGCAGCCATCAAATAAAGAATAACTGAGTTATCAAATAAAGAATAACTCAGCCTAAAACCTTACTTGACCATGGTCTTTAATCTCCTTCTTTAGGACACTATCAAAACTTGCACGTGTCCGCGTTGCATCCCATCGAAGAAGCAGAACTTCTTCCTCACCGACTAGTTTGCCAAAACGCTCTCGAAAGAACCTGATAGATTCATACGCCCAAGCCATTAAAGCGTAACTCATGCTGTTGATGTAGTATGCCTTTCCTACTGGATTCAATAACTTCATAATACCAACAAGAGCTTCAAATGCAGCCCGACCCCATGGATAAGTCATCATGGCTTGATCATTGAATACTCTTTTTGCAGTTTCAAACGGTGTCCTAGAATTATGATGCCCAGCATAAATTCCCATGGCTTGAAGAACTAACATACCTAACCATTTACGCTTTTCAAAACTCCAGGCCCGACAACCTCTTACTGCTGCCCTCAGTTCATCAGGCTTGGGTCCAAACCGATACGACACATTCAACTCCTCCTAGAACTTTCTGTATTGGTCAGGTTCAATACTTTCTGTTGGCAATGGATCTGTGTTTAACCCAGTGATCTCACCAAACTCGAGTAAGCTAAACCTGATAGGTTGATCACCAAACGCACTCCAAATCTCTTTCTTCTCTACTTTCAGCTGTCTACACATTAGATAGTGTACAGTCCTAGCAGACCACCCGTATTTTCCATCAAATAGCTTAGCAATTATTCCAACAGGAAACTTCTTCAGTTTTTCCCACACCTCACGTACTAATTGTTCTTTAACAAAACCGAAATCTCCCATATAGGAATAGTGATTAAGCACTTTATTTTCTAGATTAGCAGCGCGTCTTGATCTTCTAGGTTAATCAGGTGCTTGATGTTGCTCCATATGATCACAAAAGACTTAAATAACTCAGCCGCAATAGAAAACTAACTCAGCCAAAACATAATATATAACTCAGCCGCAATATAACCATAACTCAGCCGAAAAACCCTAATTCGGCCACAATATAATTGATAACTCAGCCACAACATAATTAATAACTCAGAAACCCTAAACCATAATTCAGCCACAATATAATTGATAACTCAGCCGTAATTTATAACTCAGCCGCAATAAAAAAAACTAACTCAGCAACAACATACCGGAGAATACGATTACAGATGACTACGGAGAAGACGATTTCGGCGACGACGATTTCGGCGAAGACGATACGATTTCGGCGAATACGAGACGATTTCAAGACGAAGGAGATTTCCGGGGAAGACGATTTCGAAAGAAACAATGTGGTTTTTTTCTTTTTTTTCATTGAGAAGGCACACTTAAACGTTTCTGCTTTTGAAACTTCCCTCTTATATGATCACGGTTATTTCTTGCTGAAGTGGATTTGTTTTTCATTTTTTAATTAACAATAATTTCAATTAAAAAAAACTAATCAAGGGTGTTTATCGTAATTTACTAGGGGTGTGAAAAGATTTGAGTAATTTTTGAAAGATATATGGTATTCTTGTCATATAACCATAGTTCCATGAGAATTGAGTAATTTTCGCTGTAATTGAATGCTCCTTCGAGAAAAACAGGATTAACAACATTCTCTTTTTCTATATCAAAAATTACAATATTCTTTCCATGGTAAGAAATTTGAGCCTATATTACACAAAAGTGTCAACTATGATTATCCACATATTCATGATAAATATACATTACCTTAAATGTTGGTTTCTTATTTTATGTTTATGTTTATGTTTATATAAACATAAAATTCTATATAGATGATATGAAAGAGTGAGACTGAGAATGACAACTAGAGTAGAAAGAAGGGGGAAAAAGGTCAAAATGTAATACGGAGACTGCCTTCATATTCACCATACAAAGTTGATCAGATCATGAGTATCTTAAGTCGCTCATGTTCAAGATTACGCATTAATCTTTCTGTTGGATATTTTCCTCCATTAGCCCAAAATTAATTATGGAAGAATGAAGAAGCTTCTAGAATTATGGAGAATTAGAAGTCTCTAGAATTATCATGATAAGTTATCATAGGATAGGGCTTAGAGATAATTCTAGAATATGTTAGAGCATAATTGATATTTAGAGAATAATCTAGAAGAAACTAGCACTTAAGCCACCACTAGTATAAATAGGTGTGCTTGGCTTCATTTCTAATGATAGTGAGAGAACCTAAGCAGATTTGAAAGAAGAGTGTCCACATACAAACTCCTCTTGTAATAAATATTTCTAATAATAAAAATAATATGGCTTGAAACACTAGTTGTCTAATTCCCTACAAGTGGTATCAGAGCCAGGTTGAGTATAACATCGATATCTTGTGCGAAACAAGATGGAGGCTATCATTACTGTTGAAGGTGACATGTTCAAACTCACGGCGGACAACTACTCATATTGGAAATCGATGATGGAAGATCACCTTTACTGCAAGGATTTGCATGAACCCGTCATCATGAAGAACAAGCCAGAAGGAAAGGATGATCAGGCTTGGGAAGTTCTTAATCGAAAAGCGGTCGCTGTAATTCATAAGTACATTGACCAATCTCTTTTCGAACATGTCTCTACTTATACAAATGCTTTTTAATTATGGACAAAACTTGAGTATATGATTCATAAGAAAATGCCTCGAAATAAGGCTCTTCTTGCTCGACGGTTGGTAAAGTTAGAGTATAAGGATGGCCAAAGGATGATGGAGCACTTGAACAATTTCAAGGGACTCGTAAATCAGCTTAACAAGGTCGACTTAAAGATCGAAGACGAGATGCAAGCCCTTCTACTCCTTACCTCTTTGCCAGAGAGTTGGGACACATTAGTTGTCACTCTCAGTAACTTGGCACAAGATGGAAAACTTACCATGGATACCATCAGTGATAGCCTTCTAAATGAAGAAATTAGATGGAAGGAACGAGGTTTGAGCATTCAGTCGGAGGCGAACGTCATAGATAGATGGGATAGAGATGAAACGCGTAGACACAACAAGATTCAAGGCCGAGATCAATCTCGAGGACATTCTAAATCACGTCCTAGAGTAACATGCTATTATTGTGGCAAGGCGGGTCATCGAAAACAAGAATATCGGTTCTTCAAGAAAGATCAACAAATGGGTAACATCAAACTAGATTTAATCCCACAAAGAGGCATGATGACAAGATCATTAATGTGGCAGACAAGGACAAAGATGTATATCCTTTAAACATCGCCTTTGGTGATACTTCATGGATCATCGACTCTGGTGCTTCCTTTCATGTCACCCCTCTTGAAAACTTCTTCGCTACCAACCAAAGAGGTAACTTTGGTAATGTACAAATTGGAAATCAAGGAAGAAGCAAGATTGCTAGAAAGGGGGACGTCATCCTTACATCGAACACTGGATGTAAGCTAGTTCTCAAGGATGTGAGACATATCCCTGACATGCGTCTCAATCTTATATCAACTGGAAAGCTCGACGATGCTTGTTTAGATAATCACTTTGGTAGAGGAAAATGGAAACTAACCAAAGGAAGCTTGGTCATAGCTCGAGGAGGGAAAGAAGGGTCACTATACGTGACACAAGCTACGCTCTGCAAGGAGGAGGTAAATGTCACAAATGCTGAAATGGAGTTATGGCACCAGAGGCTCAACCATATGAGTGAGAAGGGTCTAAATATCCTCGCTCGAAAGAAATCCCTCCCTGATATGACTGGTATATCTCTCGAGCCGTGTTTTGATTAGTTAGCTGGAAAACAACACAAGGTTGCTTTCCAAAGATCTTCTGCACATATGAGAAGAAAACATATCCTTGACCTTGTCTATACCGATGTATGCTCAATGTCTGAAAAATCGATGAATGGTGCATCATATTTCGTGACTTTCATCAACGACCACTCAAGGAAAGTATGGGTACGCCTACTGAAATCAAAAGATCAAGTTCTTGATGCTTTCAAGGAGTTTGTAGCTCGAGTAGAATGAGAGATAGGCCAAAAACTCAAGTGTGTTCGATCAGATAACGGTGGTGAGTACCGAGGACCCTTTGAGGCATTCAGCAAAATTCACGGAATCAGGATGGAGATGACTCCTCCTAAGACACCACAATTAAATGGTGTTGCAGAGAGAATGAACCGAACAATTGGAGAAATAGTTTGATGTATGCTCTTTCATGCAAAGTTACCAAAATCGTTATGGGGAAAAGCTATAATGACCGCAACTGATATCATCAACCTTACACCATCAGTTCCCTTGGATGGTGATGTCCCAGAAGAAGTTTGGTCAGGAAAAAAGGTTTCTTATAATCACTTGAAGGTGTTTGGATGTAGAGCGTTCGTTCACATCCCTAAAGATGAACGGGCTAAGCTAGACTCCAAGACCAAGGAGTGCATATATCTTTGTTCACCAAGAGATGAGTTTGGTTATCGGCTTTAGGTTCCGACAAATATAAAGATTATCAGAAGCAGAGATTTTGTGTTCTTTGAGGACCAAACTATTGAAGATATAAAAAGTTCAGAGAAACCAAATCAAAGGATTAGGAGAAAAATATATCCTGACCAATCATATGAGGATACAGGAGAAGCGGTCGAGAATGATGATGTTGATACTGAACAAGGTGCAAGTACTTCATATGATAATGGTGACGAAGTTATAGAAGATGAAGAGGAGGTTGAACTAAGACGGTCAACCATAGGTATGAAAGCTATGAAGAAGCTATAGTCGATACTCATAAGGATGAACGGATAAAAGCCATGCAAGATGAAATAGAGTCCTTGCATGAGAATCAAATGGGTATACTGGATAAAATCCGAAGATGGGAGCTCAAAGCCTAGATACAAAGCTCGGTTGATCGTGAAAGGATTCAACCAAAAGAAAGGGATAGACTTTGAAGAGATATTCTCTCTAGTGGTGAAAATGTCTTATATCCGAGTAGTTATTAGTCTTATAGCGGTTCTAGATTTGGAGATTGAACAACTCGATGTCAAGACGACATTTCTCCATGGTGACCTAGAGGAGGGGATCTATATTGATCAACCTGAAGGATTCAAGGTCCCAGGTAAAGATAACATGGTATGCCGATTGAAGAAAAGCTTGTATGGTCTTAAACTAGTCCCAAGACAATGGTACAAGAAGTTTGAATCTTTTATGATGGATCATAACTTCAAGAAAACCAAAAATGACCATTGTGTCTTCATGAAGAGGCACGCTAGCGGTGACTTTCTCATACTTCTGCTTTATGTAGATGATATGTTAATTGTGGGTCATGACCGCATCTAGATAGATGCTTTAAAGATAGATTTGAGCAAGTGTTTTGCCATGAAAGACTTGGGGCCAGCAAGACAGATTCTTGGGATAAAGATTACTTGTAATAGATAAAAGAAGCTGTTATGGTTATCCCAAGAACGATATATCGAAAAGGTATTAGAGAGATTCAACATGCAGATTGCGAAGCCGGTAAACACTCCACTTGTTGGACATTTCAAGCTGAGTACGGAGCAAAGTCCAACAAGTGAGAAAGGGAAGGACGAAATGAAGATTACCCCATATGCATCAGCAGTTGGTAGTCTTATGTATGCCATGGTGTGTACAAGACCTGATATCGCCTCTGCAGTTGGAGTTGTGAGTCGCTTCATAGCCAATCCAGGAAAAGAGCATTGGAAAACGGTTAAGTGGATATTTCGTTATCTACGAGGCATTACTAAAAGATGTTTATGCTTTGGAAATGCAAAACTTGAGGTAAATGGCTATACTGATGCAGATTGGGCCGGCGAGAAAGATTCCAGGAAATCAACATCAGGGTACGCTATTACATTTGCAAAGGGAGCTGTTTCCTGGCAGTCAAAGCTACAAAATTGTGTTACCTTGTCTATTACTGAAGCAGTGTATATCTCAGCCACTGAAGCAGAGTATATCGCAGCCACTGATGCTTGCAAGGAGATGTTATGGATGAAGAACTTCTTGCTTGAGCTTGGAGTTAAGCAAGACAAGTATACAATGCTATGTGATTACCAGAGTGCTATTCACTTAGCAAAGAATTCAACATTGCACTCCCGCTCAAGGCACATCGATATACGTCATCATTGGATTCGAGAAATTCTGGAAGAGAAACTCCTACATCTCGACAAGGTACAAACAGATAAAAATTGGTCAGACATAATGACCAAGGTATTACCAATCAAAAAGTTTGAAGACTGTTGTCAAGGCATCGGGATCGCGAAAACTTCGGGCTAAGTCGGCAGGGGGAGATTTGTTGGATATTTTCCTCCACTAGCCCAAGATTAATCACTACAAGAAAACACCCCTATTTGCGAGGGTGATTTTCGTCACAAATTCGTAGCAAATGGCCATTTGCGATGACTTTTCGTTTGTTGCAACAAACTCGTCGCAAACCCAAAATTGTCGCAAAATCGTCGCAAATATATTAATAGTCACAAAATCGTCGCTAATATAGCGAGGTATTTGCGACGGTATGGCGACCACATGTTTGCGACGAAATTGCATCGGTTTTACGTGGTAAATATGCGTGTCGATTTTGCGGTGGTTTTGGTCGAAAACTTTTGCGACGGAATTGCGGTTGTTATTTGCGACGGAATTGCCACTTCCTTTTGCGTCGGTTTTGCGTCGAATAATAGGTTTGCGAGGGAATTGCGGCTTCTATTTGCGACAAATTTGCAGCTTATTTTTGCGATGGGTTTGCGTCGAAAATATTTGTGACTGCTATGTGCAACGATTTTGCGAGAATTTTCGATGTGATTTATAAAAAAAAGAAAAGAAAATAATTTATAATTTTTTAAAACAAATTCCAAAATATTTTAAATTTAATAAAACATAAAATAAAGTTTAACCTAAACATTAAAATACATAAATCTAATTGAATATGATATCATCGATCGGATCCCTGGTTGATGTACCTCCTTCGTCGTCTTGTCTCTTACTCATATATTGGCAATGACGGGGTTCGTCTTCGCTAACTCCGCCAACATATCATCATAGACGGTCACAGTCCTCTCTAACTTTTTCTCCGTTTCGCCGGTCCGTTGTTTTGTTTCCTGGAGCTCCTTTGCTATTTGCGGATTAGAAACATATCTCGAAACGGGACAAAGCGGCACTCCCTGCTCATCCGTCCGGATAGATCCTGTAAATGTCATCTTTCCCTTACGGGTTTGAGGAGCCATCTACAAAATAAAATTAAAAGTTTACAATTTTACATAAATAATAATAATATAATATTATTTTAAAAAATGTTAATAGTATAATAAATATTTAAATTGTGAATAAAATTAAAAAGGAAATTAAGTTTTTACCTGTGATGCGACACGGTTGATCGCCAACGGTGTCAACTGAGTAGGTTGACCATCAGGAGTAGGCTGGGATGAGAGTTCCTCGACTCGGTCAATGAAATCGTCGTGGAGCTTGTGGACCTATTCATCAACCCATGTCTCATCCCGCCTGCGATGGGTCTTCTCCCAAACCTCTGGCATCGATGCGGGAGCTCCTTTTTCCACGGTCTGAAAAGGAAAACATATTAGAACTTGAGATTTTTGTGACCGTAAAAATTGAAAGTTAAAAATTTAATAACTTACAATGTCAACAGCATGCTGAGCATAAAAAATCTGTCCCGAACATTGTTTTGTCGGCTGGTCACTACCGCCAACCTTCGTCAATCGAGCAGACGAGCACTGGGCAGACTTGTCCTGAGATGTCTCCAACTTCCAGAAGGTGACAAGGCCAGCCCAAATAGTGGGATCGAAGAAAGATGACATACTTACCTTCGCATCCGGATTCTTTTGCCACTTCTGCTTTCACCGTCCTATTTGGTCGTTGAGACGGTTCTTCTCTTTCTCCTCAAATTCCTTGCGAACTAAACCATCAATCGAGGGGTCCCAATAGTATTTTTGCTCTAAATTGTCATAAATAAGAACATAAGTTAGAAAAATACAAAATTGAATAATTAAATAAAACTGAAAAAAAAAAATTGCCGCGAATCATTTGTACCACCGATCCTTGATCTCCTGGGTAACAAACTTCCAACTCGTGTGACAAATCTTGAAATCCCGCTCTGCGATCTTTCTAATATCCTTTCCGACCGAATTTTTGCAAAACTTGAAAAATATATAAAAAGTATATTATGTGTAAATATATTAATATTTATTAAACAAAATTAAATTAAAACAATGTAAAAAAATTTAATTACCACACATCGTTGCCGGTCAGGTCAGGTTCTAAATGGGGAAGAACCTTCCGTCCGAGACTAACGAGAAGCTGCCCCAAGGTCATGTCATCCCATGACGGAATTGGTGCAGGGTTTGCCTCAGGAGGTAGCGTCTGCTGTGACTCAGGAATCTTGGAACTAAAGGCGGAAGCAAAGGCGTCTATTGGATGTGTACGCTGCCCTGGTCGTGAATGACCTCTACCATGACCACCACCGGACTGTAAAAAACTGGCTATACTGTATCTCCTCCATCTAAATAAATTTCATAATTTTTGAAATTAGTGATAGGATATTAAAAAAATATGTAATCTAATATTGATTTTAACAATTATAATGATAACATTAAATTAACCAAATCAACATTAATGAATCATAACGTGAAACTTCAAAATAATTTAACAAAATTAGTAAATTAACAATTTTAACTATTATAATATAAATAAAAATAGCAATATTAGTTAATCCTCTATTCTCAAGTACAATTTCTTTCCTAATTAATTAATCCTAACCATTATCCTAAAAACCACAATTAAGTAATAAATTACATACAGAAATTAAAAATTTAGAAAGAAAAAGAAAAATTTAGAGAATTACCTTATAAGGTCGGAAATGATTTGGAATGTCGAGTGAACTTTATGTTAGAGAGAGAGACGTTTTTTGTAGAGAGAGATAGAGAGATGTGAGGAATGAGCGAGGGATTGGAATTGGATATATAGGGAAAACTTTCCCTCGCAATTCCGTCGCAAAGTGGACCGAATATTTTACCCAATGCATGTTTGTCGCCACAATTTTTCGTTTCCCTCCCAATAATTGTCGCTAATGCCTCGCAAAAATTGAAAAAATCCTCGTAAATACCTCGCATAATGTAAATACCAAGGTGAATGTACGATCAATTGATAGAGTTGACCGTAACTGGTGTCGCAAAATCTTAGCAAATAATAAATTGCGACGCATTTGCTACGAATTCATCGATCTCACGCAAATGAGGTTTAGGGTATACTTAGGGGTTTAGATGTTCTAGACCAAAATTACGATTCAGAAAAGGTAAATATACACTTGTATAGGTCCTTAGTGCATGTATGAAGCAAAGTTAGTCCACTAATAGAAGTTCTTCGTTAAATCGGCAAAAATGATAGATTGATGATATTCTTAGTATAAATGTATGTGATACTTCGATATATATGTTTATCGATAATGTTTTGATAAGTATTTTATTTGAATAATTATAAAGGGATTGTTATTTATTAGACAAATCATATGCATAATTTATATTCAAAGAAACGCCTATTTAAACCGGGTAAATAATGTATTGGTTAGGGTTTAGGGTTTAGGAATTTGCTACGTTTTTGAGAGGGATTCGTCGCAAATCCGTCGCAAATTGTTCAACTTTGCGACGGAGTTGCGACGGATCCGTCGCAAAAACGTAGCAAATTCCAAAACCCTAAACCATATTGTTTTTCAATTATTCTTATTACTTTGACATTGATACAAATTAATTTTCATATCAATTAAGGCCTATTTGAGAAATATTTGATAAAGGCCCTATTTAAACCGGGTAAATAGGTTTAGGGTTTTAGAATTTGCTTCGTTTTTGCGATGGATTCATCGCAAATCCGTCACAAATGATCCAACGTTTGCGACGGATGTCCGACGAATCCATCGCAAAAACGTAGCAAATTCCAAAACCTTCAACATTGATACAAGTTATTTTACATATGAATTAGGTCCTCTTTAAGAAATATTTTAAGGAGGTCCTATTTAAACCGGGAAAATTGTCATATATAGTTTATGTGGAAATTGCGAGGACCTAATTCATATTGTCATATGAATTAGGTCCTCGCAAAATAGTCGCATATACGCATCTTTTTAAATAAATTTTTTTATATACAACACGTACACTCAAAAAATACGTACTTAATATATACACATAATTAATTAAATTTATTAATCTTCTTCATCATGATCAGAAACATAACGTTCTACTCTGCCATCTTCGTCATCATCGTCGTCCTCATCTTCCTCTTCGTCTTCATCAAATTCATCCATGTTTCCTTCTGAATCCTCGAATATCACATCAAGACCACTATGAAGTGGGTTAATTCTTTTCAAATTTATGGTTACCTCTGTAGGGATCAAAACTTCTTCGGTTCTTGCAGGTTGCACTGGGGGTTGATCATCATCATCATCAGCTGCTAATCCCCACCAATTCAACCCCTTGGGTTAACTTTAATCACAGATAGCCAATATTGATCCCGTCGTCCACGAGTACGAGGGGAGGGAATGAAGACTACTTGCTCTGCTTGGGATGCTAAAACAAATGGCTCAAACTTGTCAGTGTAGCTCCTATTTCTTTTTACGTCAACAACTCCAAATTTGCTGGTTCTAACCCCGACACCATTGGATGGATCAAACCAATCACAACGAAATAATACACTTTTCAAGTTCAACACACCAGCATACTCGATCTCAAAGATTTCTTTCAAAATACCATAGAAGTTTGTATCGCCCGGGACATGAATACCATAATTTGCTGTGGCTTTATTTTATCCATGTTCAAATGTGTGAAAAATAAAGCCGCGACTACAATACATCTTACTCGTTTATATGCTTTCAATGGGCCCCAAACAAACTCATGTACCCATAAAGGCCAACTTTGTCGAGATTTCTTCTCCACCTATTATCAAAATGGAATAATTAGTATATATATATATATATATATATATATATATATATATATATATATATATATAATACTAATATATATAAGTCATGCATGGTTATTACCTTCTCCCGCATCCAGCCAGCAAAGTCACGTTCTAGGTAAAATTAAACTTCTTCATCATTTAGTTCAGGAAATGCTTCTCGTATTTGGCTTTTTAACATTCTGTACACCCGTTAATTAGTTGTATATATATTTTAAATTAATATATATATATATATATATATATATATACCTCTCATATGGTTGAAAGTAGTTACAATTTAGCATTATATACGTATGGGCAGCTTGCATATGCTTGAAATCACACCACGTTGATTCTTTTACTTTTCCACCCATCCGACCTACATCAGAGAAAACATCTGGTACACCCTCTAAGTGATATGTTCGGCCAACCCCACCATCATCGTATCGTCTACGAAGAGTTTTCTTAGTTTTCACGGATTGGCTAAAGTAGTAAGTAGAGAAGTTTGATGTCTCCTCTATCAAACTTCTAGCAATGATTGATCCCTCTACTCTTGCGAGATTTTTCGCCTTCATCTTTAAATGTTTGAAGAACCTTTCGAAGGGGTACATCCATCGAAATTGGACTGGACCACCCAAATCTAACTCACGTGGTAAGTGTACAACCAAATGTTCCATCACATCAAAAAAAGAAGGTGGAAATATCTTCTCTAAGTTGCAAATAGTGAGTGGAATGTCGGAATTCAACTTTGAAATTTCGTTCTTCATTAAGGTTTTGGCACATTAGTCTTTGAAAATGCTCCAATACCTGAAACGCCAATCCGGCCCAGAGTAAGTTAATTAATACAATTACAAAATATATGTATGTATATATCAATTACCATAGATAAACGTAACACCTTCAATTGCCCCGTGTACATCATGCGGTAAAAGCTCTTGAAAGGCGAAAAGGGGTAGTCGCTGCATCAACACATGACAATCGTGGCTCTTCATACGAGAAAATTTCCCCCCTTGCTCAACACACCTTGAAAAAGTTGACACGTAGCCATATGAGAACTTCACCCACTCCTTAACCCAATTAATCAAAGCATTCTTCGCAGGAGGTGATAGTCGAAAACTGGAAATAGGTTCCCTACCATCTCCTGTTAGATGTAACTCTGGCCTTATGCATAAAGCCGCGAGATCCAGACGAGATTTCTGATTATCTTTTGTTTTTTCTGCAACATTCAACAATGTGTACGTGTATAATATTCTCAAAGAAAATTTTCTCCACATGCATGACATCCAAGTTGTGCCTCAGCAAATGCTCCATCCAGTAAGGGAATTCCCAAAATATACTTTTCTTATGCCAGTTATGGTATACCCTATACCCAACATGCATATTTGCTGGATTACTTTGCCAATTACCTCCAACTTTCACAGTTGCTTCCGCACCATATCCATCCATTTGTTCTTCCAACTCCTCACCTGAGAGGTAAACCAAGGGAGAGGTTTTAACAACTCGATTTCGAAACAACGTCCTACTCTTTCTATAAAGATGATCCCTTGGAAGAAAACGACGATGGTAGTCAAACCAGCAAGCTTTCTCTCCTGCTGACAATTGAAATGATTCAGTCTTATCTATACAATAAGGACATGATAACTTTCCGTGCGTTGTTCATCCAGATAATATACCATACGCCGGAAAGTCGCTTATCATCCACATGAGGACAACCTTCATGTTGAAGTTCTTACGGCTCGACGAATCAAATGTGCGTACACCAACATGCCACAACTGCTTTAGTTCCTGGATAAGAGGTTGTAGGAAGACATCAAGTGATCTTTTTGGATGCTTTGGCCCTGGAACCAAAATGCTGAGAAATAAAAATTCTCGATGGATACACATTTCCGGTGGGAGATTATATGGCGTCACTATGACTGACCACAATGAATATTACCAGCTAGGCATCCCAAAAGGACTAAACCCATCAGTGCAAAGACCCAAATACACATTTCTATGTTCTACAGCAAAGTCTGGATGTACCGTGTGAAAGTGTTTCCCCCGCCTTTGCATCTGATGGATGGGCGACCACTCCTTCCTCACAATCGTGTTCTGCGTACCACCTCATTGCCCCTGCTGTCTGCTCTGATTGATATAATCGCTTAAGCCTGTCTGTTATTGGAAGATACCACATACGCTTGAATGGGACTTTGGCGCGACCACTAGTCTTCTTATATCTTGGATGAGAGCAAAAACGACATTCATGGAGCTTAGCATCATCTTTCCAAAAAATCATAAAATTATCAATGCAGACATCAACCATCTCAGACGGTAATCCAAGACTTGCTACCAATCTTTGTATCTCATAGTAACTCTCTGCAAAGTTATTACCCTCTAGCAAATACTCTTTAAACAATTCACCCCATTTATCCATGCAATTTTCACTAAGGTTATCTTCGCTTTTAATTGTCATCATCCTAGATGCTAACGACAATTTTGAAAGCCCTTCTCTACATCCTTCTTAGATAGGTTCGTTAGCAGCATGTAACATATCATAAATTTTTTTAGCACTCGGGTTTGGTACTTCAAAAGTATTATCACTAAACGAAGCAGTAGTTTCTTGAAATGCATCATTGACCATATCATTAAACCTATTCCCATCTGTATTTCCATATGCAGATTAATTAAAATTATCATGACCATACTGATAATTGTTATTCTCATAATTACTACCACCTTCTACATTCCCACTATAACTCGTACTTGAACTACCCGAAACATTGACAACAAAATCCTCCCCATGCGAAAACCAAACATAGTAGTTAGGTAAAAACCCCCTCGTAAATAAATGTTTCCAAACAGTTCGCGTATCATGTGGAACAAAGTTTTTGCATTTCACACAAGGACAGAAAATTTCCAAGTTACCGTCGTTGGTGTATCCTGCGATGGCCCCTTGGTTGTTTATCGTCTGGGTCAAAAACTGATCAAGCCCTTCTCTAAATTCTCTAGACACTTCGCCAGTTTCTGGATCTTTGCGGTTGTACATCCATGCCCGAACCACGTAGACCTCATGATGCGAAGACATCTTCGATTAATTATCAAATAATTTATCTCTTTAAGAAATCTTTAGAAATTTTTTTTCCCCTCGGATTGTTTATAGAATATGATTGGAATGTCTGTTGTGAATTCGTTCATCACACATTTAAGGTATTTATAGATTATTGGTTTCTTTTGCTACTAATTTGCGACGTTTTTGCTTCTATTTTGCGACCTGTTTGCGACTAAATATATTGCACCCATAAACAAGTGAGCACCATAAAAACGTGTTGTATATATTCGTCGCCAAATGGTAGCTTCTATTTTACCACGCAAAATCCTTGCAATATTTGCGACGGTTTTGCGTCTCCACCTCATGATCGCCGCAAAACCATCGCAAACATCTTAAATTTGCGACGGTTTTGCTACGGAATTTTTCCACTCAAATTTGCGACGATTTTGTGTCGCATTGCTAATTATCGTCGTCAATTGCTCGCAAATGTCTCTCAAATTTGCGACGCTTTAAACCCTCGCAAATTTCCGGCGCAAAATGCCCTGTTTTCTTGTAGTGAATTATGGAAGAATGAAGAAGCTTCTAGAATTATGGAGAAGATTATGCATAAGTATGGAGAATTAGAAGTCTCTAGAATTATCATAATAAGTTATCATAGGATAGTGCTTAAAGATAATTCTAGAATATGTTAGAGCATAAATGATGTTTAGAGAATAATCTTGAAGAAACTAGCACTTAAGCCCACTACAAGAAATTTGATTATTAATGGCGTACCGAAAACGCTATGTATCGTATCGATAGCGTTTAGTTAAACACTCTGACATCGCACACGATAAAAAATTTGGGACTTTCGGTAGTGTTTTTTATGTACGCTATGTTATATATCGTATCGATAGCGTTTAGTTAAACGCTCTGACATCGCACGCGATAAAAAAATATGGGACTTTCGGTAGCGTTTTTATGTACGCTATGTTATATTTATTCATAGCGTTTTATTTTCTGCAATAGTTAATGTTACAATAGCGTTTATTTTGTAATATGAATTACTTATATAATAACATTTTTGAGTTGACATCTATATAATAAACATTGCTTTCTCAAAATGTTATCTATTTGTTATACATAGCAATGTTTATATGTTATAATTTCATTTTATATTTATGGATTCTAGTTATGTGATAATATTAATTTAATAATTTAAATGCATTACTGAAATAAAAAAGATTATAAACTGAAAATAGAATGACATTACCATTGAGGATTACAAAACATTGTTCATAAATCCACATACACCTCAAATACAAAAGACATGATAAAGACATAACATTCAATCAACTAACATTTAGATTCACATGATCAAGACATAACCTTCACTAATATCTTCAGGTCCTTAGTCTCGACAATGACCCTTGCCCTTTGAGGATTCTTCCTCTTCTTGTTTCACCCGGTTCAATGCAGCTAAGAATTCTTGGTTTCTAAGCCTCTGTTCTTCCTTTTGGAGGTTCTTGACAAGTCTTCGGAATTCAGGTTCGATGTCTTCTTTCGGAACGCGTGTCAAGAATCCCATAGCTTTCCTGTATTGTTTTTTTGTGAGCTCCACCACATCTTCTTCCGTTTCATCTACTTGTTGTGGCTCAGATTGGAGCTCTGGTCTGATTCTTCTTGCTGGGAGTCCGCAGATTATGCCTTTCCTTGCTTCCATTTCTGAATCAAAATGTTAAACAACTGAACTAAGTTATAAATTTCGGAGACAATGAACAATTGAATTAACAGCAGAACAAATATGTGAATTACCTTTGTGATAATGGAGAGAAAGATTCTTCTTGGTACCTGTTTCGATTGAAAAAAAGAAATGATCAATTGTCATTGAACTATCCAAATGAATTCAGATATGAAACTATCATAAATCATTAAAAGAAATAGTACTTGTGACCTAACCTTTTCGGTGGCTGCTTCTAGAGTGCTCGGAATCGAATCGGATTCCTGAAGAAAAACCCTAACTGACAGTTAGTATTGATATAATAGTTTTTGGATACGTAGATATAGAAGAGCTTAAGTGCGATTGTATACTTGGGAAACGAATCGTTCCAGAGAGACAAACCCTAATATACATTGAAATTCATGAAATAGTGAGAAAGCGATAGTGCGAAAGATAGAAATATAGAGAGGAGCGATTGTGCGATTGTACCTTGCAAACGGCAAAGAATAAGAAATGGCGACAGAAGAAACCTAAATCAAAGTGAGAAATATAAGGTTAGAGAGCGATTGTAAGAAAGATACACAAATTGTAGGGGTTTAGAAATTTACCTTACGCAGACGGACGGATTTAAACGAAAACCACGAGATATATCGAAGAACAGACGAGAGACATCGACGAAGGCGAAAACCCTAGATTGGTCTGAGTGAGAAAATATGTTCGAAGGGAGTTCGAAGGTGGAGTTAACCTTGTCGATCAGGGATAAGGCATAATGGGTTTTAGTTGGTTTTGTTAACAATTAGATGAAACGGAAGAAGATGATACATGGCTAGGATGGAAAATTATGAATCTAACAGAAAATTAGATTTTTGGAAGTGAAGATGGAGAAGGAGAGAGGCGAATCGCCTGGAGATTAGAGTGATAGAAGTGATGTAGGAAAGATGAAAAATTAGTTTTGGTGAGAGATCTGGTAAAGAGAAAGAAGTTAGAGCGATAAAAGTGAGATGGGAAATGTTTTTGTCCGTTGATTTTAGCCAGATCAACGGTGAGTAATAAAAGAGGTGTGATCCATATCTCTCTATGGCTTAGCCAATGAGAATCTAGCTTTTTTTTTGCATTTAAACATGTTCAATGTGTTACACATTTTTATTTTCCTTTTATTTTGTAGATTAATTTTGCAATATGTGGTAAAGTAAAGGAAGACAAACTATATATCCTAATAATTTTTACAATTTTTTTCATAATATATCTTACTTTCAATCAACTTCATTTGCAAAAAAGTTATATGTTCGTTTATTAGTTTTGATTTAATGTTTATGTTTTAATATAAATTGTGTGGGTTAGAGTTCATCATTTAGGGTTTGGGATAGTTGGTGTTTAGAATTTAGAAAGTGATTAAATCTGTTTCGCATTTGTTTTGATAAGAGTTGGTCTTTGGATTTTAAATTTATATTGATTATATAATATGTTTTGATTTTAGAGTTTAGGGTTTACAAAATGATTATACTAGAAACTTTTTATGAGTGTTTAAAACTCCCTAAACCTCAAATCTTATCCTAGCTAGTATCAAAAGAATATTAATAATAATTAGGAAAATTTCTATTTCAAACCCTATACCCTAAACCTCAAATATTTCAAATCCTATACCCTAAACCTCAAACCATATATCCTAAACCTCAAATCTTATATCCTAAACCTCAAATCTTATGTCCTTTCTATTTTTTTTGTGAATTTTAATTCTTAGTTATATATTCTATTTTTTTTTTGTTTTTTCTTGGTTTTGGACGGCAATAAACATACTTAGAAAGAAAAATTCTCATATGAAACCCAATTTAATTTCTTTGTTTTTCTTCTGTGTGGTTAAGTTTCAAAACTGCGATTGATGAACTTAATTTTGAGTCTTGTGTTTAATATATTGACATTATACAGAACAAAGGACTGAAGAAAGGTTTTAAAAACTGCATATAAAATGTTAACACACATTGCAATCCTCATATTCAAAGACAAAGAAAAAGATAAAGAAGTTCATTATTCCAAGACTTAGACAAGTAAAACAACATCAGGTAAAAACAAGTTTGTCTTTGGGCCATGCAACTGTTGTCCCTAAAGCATCTTCAATGTATTCAACTTCCGCACTTGGTTTCCAGACTCTGGCCTTTCCAATCCTTACCACTTGAACCCATACCTTGCTAGCATCGGGCCCTAAGGGGACAAAGTGTACTTTGTCTTCCAGATTGGATGGAAGGACTTTACCTTCTGCAATGATCTCTCCTGAGTTGTCCATGTCAAACAGCTTGCACTTCTCTTTGCAATTGTTCTGCTTTTGACCTGATGAGCTGTTATTGATGCTGCAGCTTCTACTCTACATCTCACAACAAAATTAAATTCCATAACGCAAACAAAAAAAGACTCAGACACAACATCTTTAATTCCATAAGTGAAATTGTAGTCACAGAATCATACCCCAGGTGATGTTCCTTTCTGTGATGATGTTTCAGGTGATGATGCTACAGGGGATGATCGTCTTCCAGGTGGAGTACTCAACTGAATCTTGTGAATAGGCCAAGCAACATACTCTTGAAGTGCATGCTCCATCAAGTACATGTCAGGAGTTAGTCTCCATAGATAAGCATCTTTCTTAACCACCTTAAGAACCTTTACCATTGCAGCTCCGGGACCAATAGGAATATTGTTGACCGTTTCCTTCGGATCAGTAGAACACATATGACCCACATCAACTATCACATCCTCTGAATTCCAATCATAAATTGTGATTGTATCAAATAATGCCTAAACGAGTCACAATTAAATGTATATATCATAACAAATCATGCATAAGTTATACAATTTCATAATCAAAATGAAAAGAAGAATTACCGAGGAAGCAGAAGTTTGGTTTTCTGTTGGGGTAGGGGAGTTATCCAAAATGAGCTTATCAGCTGGCCATGCTATTTTTATTCCCACAGCTTGACCAAGTTTTTCAACAGTATTGGTTGGCCTCCATACAAATGCATCTTCTTTCGCTACATACTTTACAATCACAGCTGCAGCACCAGGACCAAGTGGTATACGACCAACCTTGTACGATGGCTCAGAGGAGCAAAACTCTCCTTCACCAATAATAACATCATCTATTGAAAACCAATCCAATAGCTGACACCTTATAACTACCTGGCTACAATTACTATTCAAGTCCGAGCTAGTAAGATCATCAGGCTGTTGACAGAAGAGTGAAAGTGGACTTGTTAAATCATTCAAATTGGATTCATCAAGCAAATGAGCATAAGAGACACTAACCGTCTTCCCTTTGACCAAATCTCGAAATTGATTCTGAATCTCGAATTTGATTCTGCAAAGTCTCAAGCTTATTAAATAATTCAGCCTGGTTTTTTTCTAACTTCTGCACATGTGCATCTTTTGCTTGAAGGAATGCCAGATTTGTTGCAGTGACTCCTCTGCCCATCCCTCTTACCCTTCCATGTCTATCTCTTCCTAACACTTGACTCACAGCATCCTCTTTGATGCTAGTGCTAGCTGTGGATGCCATTTCATTGTCAATTGTTTTTATTTGTTCCTGACAGTATAAAAGCGACAGAGTTAGTATAATTAAATCTATTGTCTCACAACACTAGATACCTTATTATATTCATCACTTACAATTGTATCATGGGTTTTGGGCGACTAAACTAAAGTAAGCTGGCTTCAGTTCAAAATCATTCCTCTGAAAAGCAGGAGGATGAATCGCAGCTCGATTCGCGTAGAACTGATCTGGACGGTTGTAGTCCGTAAGTGTTCTTCCTCGCGCAGCGTTCATCTCGTTCCCCAAAGCGTTTTGGCGATTTTGGAGCTGGTGTCGATCAACACCAGGCGGTTGGTGTCGAGCGATGCCCAAATCTTGAACGTGTCAAGCGATAGGAGCTTGGCGTCGCTCGACACCTGCTTCGTCATGCTCAACAATTTCGTCCTGAATCGCCTGATTCTCTTCGACGATCACCGTTCCATCGTCATTGATCCTCTGTTCTTGCACATTGTACTTCAGTCCTACCGGATCACGCAGAACTCCATCATCTACCAGAGTCAATATGACGAGTGGTATAACAGCCATCCTTTCTTCTCTAACTGCTCTCCTGTTCTCACGTTCCAAACGTGCTAACTCCTCGAGTTTGTAGTTAACTAGCTCCTTGTCTTGATTGCTTCTAGTATCAGGCATGTACCTGAAACAGAAAACAAAAGGAAAAAGAAACTAGCAAAGCAAAAATAAAAATAAAAGCCTAGACAAAATCCTAATAAAATAAATCTAATGGCGTTGATTCCCCGGCAATGTTGTTGTAGTATAGTGGTAAGTATTCCCGCCTGTCACGTGGGTGACTCGGGTTCGATCCCCGGCAACGGCGCCAAAATTTGATATGCTCAAATTATCCCTAGAGGTAAACTCTCTCAAATTAAGAGATCAGTTATAGTACTTTAGGTATCGAATCCACATGGAATCAAGGAAACACAATAGATTAATAATTTCGAATTAAACTAGGCAAGGTGAATGTAAAAGCAAGTAAAGTTGGCAATTAAAACGGTTGTAAAACAATTAAGAGAAAACGCTAGGCAAGGAGATCTCTAGTGAATCAGAATTGCAGATAAATCAATAGTTAGGAATATTAAAGTACGGTTCTTGAACATGAACACGAAAGTAAAACAAACCAGCTGTCGTTGCGAATATTATCTATGTCTAAATCCTAGAAAGCCAAATTTCTTTGCGAATCCTATGAATCTAGACAAGCCTTAATTTCAGGTTCAATTGTTCACAAAACCCTAAACCAAATTTCTTTGCGAAAAGGAATTTTGCTCATCAAAGACTAGTTCAGGCAAATCAATAAAACTGTTGTTTCTATTAATTAACCTAAAATCAGATTTCAGTTCATGACGCTAAAATCAGCAATAAATACAAGCCAAGATGAAGAACATTCTAAAGATATTATCCTAACAATGAAATCAAATCTAGCAATCCATCAAACACTTTCGAAAACCCTAAACCTAACAAGAGAACTACTCAAACATGATCATAGAAGAAAACATCTTTTATTAATGAAAATATCTAAGTAATTGATAAAATAAAGCATGAGCCTAAACAATGGCTGCAAAAACGTATTTATAAGGTTCCTAAACCGTCATTAACATAAAAGTAAACATCTGGGACTTTTGGGTTTCGAACGGACTTCTGCGCAATCGGGCTTTTTCTTTGGTCGAGCAGGGTGTCGATCGACACCAACTTAGAATTCCAATTCTTCGCTTCAATCTTTGCCACATCAATGAGCAATGCTCCAAAACTCCAAGTAAACATCCGTTATGCTCCAAACGTCTAGTACCTGTAAAGACTCTAAAAACCAACTAGAAAACACCAAAAGACTCTAGATATAGGACTTATATCATGGTCTAAACAGGGTAAAAACCATGATATATCAACTCCCCCAGACTTAGCTTTTTGCTTGTCCCTAAGCAAAACAGTGTTATCACCCCTTTAGGAACCACATACCTTGCAAATCTAATCCGGTGATACTTCGATGTTTCCCTAGAAGCTGAGCAGTCCTCCAGATTGAACCCAAACCCCTTAGAGAAACTCAGACTTTCAGTCGCAAACCCCTTTCATTATTTAGGTGCGTTCTCATCGAGGGAATATCGATCGTTGGACCTTCTTGATTCTTTCTCTTCCTTTAACACTTTTTTGCGTTTCACCCTCTCTCTTCCCTCTGAAACCGTATCCAATTAAGGATATCATAGAGATGCATTGCCCATTTTTGAATTTTTTCTTCAGGATTTTTCTGATTTTGGATTTGCACTTTTCTGTAGATTTTTTTTAGATCCTTGGCATCTCTATGACTCACTAGATCTCCTCCCACTACTAGTGTTCTTGTGGAGACATGGTCATGAGGCTTTTTCTTTTTGATCTAAGACAGTTATATTCGTCATTTGGGAAGAAGTTTCAAGAGCGGTCCGTCCTCGCTTTCAAGTGTTTGGAAGCTGAATCAGGTCTTGCGATTACCAACGCCCAATACGAGAAATTAGAGTTCATTATGGCGGGGTCTGCAACGTCTTTCTAGCGTTCTCCAAAAGTCTGAACTCGCTCCGTTAAACCGATCCACTTCCAGTTACCCACATTTGTAAAACCTGCCAACTTGCATTGGAAATGGTCCTTGAGTGTTGTTCAAAGCAAGTGAAAAAGGGAGTTTCGTCTCGAAAAATCGAAAAACTGACTCATAAAAACTCAAAATAGAAAACATAGTTAGCAACTACCTCCCCCAGACTTAAATGACACTGTCCCCAGTGTTATTAAGCCTGAAGAAGGTGAATAAAATAGATAGGAAACAGAATCAATTGAAAAATGAATGAATTTGTTACCTGTTGAGGGTGGTGTCGATCGACACTAGCAAGGGTGTCGATCGACACCATGATTTTCATCCGATCGACCAGATGGTCGATCCACTGTTCATCCGCAATTTTTTTATTTATTCATAAGTAATAAATCTGAAACACTTAAACTAAAAATAAAAGTTAGTAATAAAAGAAATTTGAAACGGTAATAAAATGCTTACTAGTGGGTTGCCTCCCACTCATCGCTTGTTTTTAGTCCGTTAGCTTGAGTGTTTTGAGGAACTAGATGTCTGGAGGATCTGCATTCTTCCATGGAATGATTCCAGGAAAGAGCTTCTGCGTTTTCTGCACCATCTCTTGGATAACTCCATCTCCTTTCTCTTTTAACGCTTGAGGAATGATAATGCGCATTTTGGCGAACGGCTTTGAGGTCCTTGGACGCTCCTTAGGAATCCCTGCAAAATCATGTAAAGAAAAACCAAGCTTTCGAGGAACTCGTTGCTTGCATGAGCGCGTAACAGCTTTTTGAAGTCCTAAATCATGATTTAAATTAGGAGATTGAGAAATAAGTTCAGGAAGCCCGTACCTTTCTTCTTTGGGAGCATCGTGGGCGGGGAGTTGTGGAATTATCTGTTCAGCAACAGACAAAGGACCGGATTCTAACTCATGGATTGAAGCTTCATCCTCTAGAATTTCCACAGAGAAAGTTTGACCATCAATGGTGGATTTTCGTCGTGTGTTCTCCATGTAAAAGTCCATGACAATCTCACCAAGTTCAAGCTTGACCTTCCCTTTCCTCACGTCGATTTGAGCGCCAGCAGTAGCTAAGAACGATCTTCCTAAAATCATAGGATCTTCAGGCTAATTAGCATACTCCAAAACAACAAAATCCGCATGAATTATGTAGTCTTGAATCTTAATTGGAACATCCTCTAGAATTCCTTTTGGGAATCTCCTGGATCTATTAGCTAGCAGAAGAGACATCCTAGTTGCCCTGAAATCAGTCATCCCAAGATCAATAACAACAGACAATGACATTAAGTTGATACCAGATCCCAAATCGCAAAGAGAATGAGGAAACAGCCCTGTTGAAATTGAAAAATGAAGCACAAAGTTTCTTGGATCTGGAAGTTTAACAGGGACTCTGCTCTGGATCATTGCGCTCACTTCTTCAAATACCACTACGTCCTTTTTCTTTTTCTTAGGAACCGGAGTTGTGTTCAAGAGTATGGCTCTGATGTCTCTGGTCAGCAGTGCTCCTTCCTCAGGACTAATACCATTCACTGCAAGCCGCTTGACATATCTTCTAAGCGCATGAGAAAGTTTAACTGCATCAACAAGAGGTATTTCCACCATGATCTTATCAATAATCCACTTGCAAATCTCCTCCTCAACCTCCTGTTTAGACCTTCTAGCTCTGGGAAAAAGGACTGGAGGCCTGTAGACGTTCTCCTCTGAAGAAATCACGATCGACGCAAAATCTGCCTTTTTCTGGACGTGGTGTCGATCGACACTCTCCTTAGTATCGATTGACACTAGCTCTGTTTTCGTGATCCGAGTTGATGATTTAAGAGGTGTCGATCGATGCTCAGTTATAGTGTCGATCGACACTTGCTCTGCAGTTCCAAAGATTTCATCGAACTCCGCGAAATAATCCTCTGTTTTAGTTTGAACAGCATTGCAAGTGCTCCTCGGGTTTGCATCAGTCTTCGCAGGAGGGAAACCCTTTTGTCGCTTGATCGAATAAGCAGTTTGAGCGACCTGAACATCCAATTTCTTGACATGCGCGCTCAATGTTCCAATCTTACCATCCAAGTCCTTGTACTTGCATCTATCTTCCCATTGAAACTCATAATCATCTTCTGTTGGCCCTCTAGGAGTTGTTCCAGCATAATCTTCACCTCATTGTCCTGCTCACGAGGCTTCTGGTAGGATGAGGAACCATAGTTCCTATTGTAGTTGTTGCTCTAGAAGGGCTTCTGATAGCCTTGATGATTTCCGTATTTCTGAAATCCTGAACCATTGATGTAGTTCACATCCTCTGTAGTTTCAACTTCCTGAGCAAACTATACTGACTTCTTTACCCCAAGGATACTACGCATAGAATCCAGCTTAGCGTTCATCTCAGCCAAATGCTTCCCACCGTCCTTGTTATCACTCATCTTCTTCCTTTCAAAATCAGCTTTCTTCGTGTTGTTGCCAAAAGCCAAGTTCTCGATGAGAGTAACCGCATCCTCTGGGTAGTTGGTATTGAAGTTACCACTACTCGCTGCATCTAGTGCCATCTGATATCGCCAGTCCACTCCTCTGTAAAAGATGCCTAGCAACAGAACATCTGTGAAGTCATGGTGAGGACAATCTTTGTGATAAGACTTCAATAGCGTAAATGCAGCCTTGAAACCTTCTGTCGGACCCTGCTTGAATGAAGTGATCTTCGTCCTCAAATCTTCAGACCTTGCATCATCGAAGAAGTTGTTCAGGAACGCGTTCTTGGTGTCCTCCCAAGTAGTCAGAGATCGTGGTTCAAGCTGCTTTAGCCAGTAAGAAGCATCCCCACTAAGAGAGTATGAGAGTAACTTGCAGAATAGATAGTCGCTGGACACACCATTCGTCTTGATGCTTGAAGCTAAGTCTTCAAAGTTCTTGATGTGGTCCATCGGATGCTCATGAAGAAGACCATGGTAAGGGTTTTGCGCGACTAAACTGAAGTAAGTAGGCTTCAGTTCAAAATCATTCCTCTGAAAAGCAGGAGGACGAATCGCAGCTCGATTCGCGTAGAACTGATCTGGACGGTTGTAGTCTGCAAGTGTTCTTAAATATGAACACGAAAGCAAAACAAACCAGCTGTCGCTGCGAATATTATCTATGTCTAAATCCTAGAAAGCCAAATTTCTTTGCGAATCCTATGAATTTAAACAAGCATTAATTTCAGGTTCAATTGTTCATAAAACCCTAAACCAAATTTCTTTGCGAAAAGGAGTTTTGCTCATCAAAGACTAGTTCAGGCAAATCAATAAAACTGTCATTTCTATTAATTAACCTAAAATCAGATTTCAGTTCAGGACGCTAAAATCAGCAATAAACACAAGCCAAGATGAAGAACATTCTAAAGATATTATCCTAACAATGAAATCAGATCTAGCAATCCATCAAACACTTTCGAAAACCCTAAACCTAACAAGAGAACTACTCAAACATGATCATAGAAGAAAACATCTTTTATTAATGAAAATCTCTAAGTAATTGATTAAATAAAGCATGAGCCTAAACAATGGCTGCAAAAACGTATTTATAAGGTTCCTAAACCGTCATTGACATAAAAGTAAACATCTGGGACTTTCGGGCTTCGAACGGACTTCTTCGCATTCGGGCTTTTTCTTTGGTCGAGCAGGGTGTCGATCGACACCAACTTAGAATTCCAATTCTTCGCTTCAATTTTTGCCACTTCGTTCAGCAATGCTCCAAAACTCCAAGTAAACATCTTTTATGCTCCAAACGTCTAGTACCTGTAAAGACTCTAAAAAACAACTAGAAAACACCAAAAGACTATAGATATAGGACTTATATCATGGTCTAAACAGGGTAAAAACCATGATATATCACCAACCACTTCCAGGAAAAAATGAGTACCTATTGAAAGAGATCGTGAATGCGGACACAAGCGTTTGTGGAACGATTATTTCAAAGAAGATGCAACGTATCCACCTCATTTATTTTGACGGCGGTTTAGGATGAACACTTGTTCCATACTTCTGACAGATGCTACCGGAAGGCTTGGTCTCTCCGGTCTTCAAAAGTGCACCGCAACAATTCGTATCATTGCATACAGTAGTGCTATGGATCAAGTTGACGAATACATTCGGCTCGCTGCACCTACAACTCGTTTATGCTTGGAACATTTTGTGGAAGTAATAATAGATTTGTTCGGAGATGGGTACCTAAAGAGACCTACATAAGTGGATCTTCAACGACTTTTTGTCAAAGGAGAGGAATGCAAATTTTCCGGGATGGTAGGAAGCATCGACTGTATGCATTAGGAGTGGAATAATTGCCCGACCGCTTGGAAATGACAATTTTCACGGGGATCAGGAAAACCCACAATCGTTTTAGAGGTTGTAGCTTCATAAGATCTTTGGATATGACATGCTTTTTTTTTTGGAGCTCCAGGTACCTGTAACGATATAAATGTCCTTCACCGCTCTCCTGTTTTTAGTGACATAATAAATGGCCAAGCCCCACAAGTGAATTTCTCTGTCAACGAAAGAGACTATGATTTGGCTTACTATCTCATAGATGATATTTATCCCAAATGGGCTACTTTTATCCAATCTATTCCACTTCCACAAGGTCCAAAGGCATCTTTATTTGCTCAACACCAAGAAGCTGCCCGAAAAGATGTTGAGCGTGCTTTCAGAGTCCTGTAAGCGCGATTTGCGATTGTAAAAAACCGGCTCTTTGTTGGGATAAGGACAAAATAGGAAATATTATGGAAGCATCTATCATACTCCACAATATGATAGTAGAAAGCGAACGAGATGTTAACACCCGCATTGATGTTTCAGAATTCCAAGTAGGGGAAGGAAACGTAAGTTCACATGTGGATTACTCGTTTTCTACATTTATGCCTACAAATAATGCCGATCTACTGGGCGTTCGAACTCGACTTCGTGATAAACGAAAACATCAACAATTGAAAGATGATTTGGTAGAGCATATATGACAACAATTTGGACAAGATCAAGATTACAATTGAGCGTTCCTTTCCTTTTATGATTTTGAAATCTATGTTCTAAATGTTTTTTTTTCTATGTATGTTTAAAATTTCATATTTTATTTAATGTACTATGTTTTCATTTTCAAGAAAATAAAATTTACAATTTCAAAACAAATTTTTTTTTTATAACCCCTCTATATATACTACCTATAATCACTTAAAAAACACAAAATTAAATTAGGGTAAATATACAAATCCAATACAATTAATAATAAAAAAAAACTCTTATATTACCTCACCATATTACCTATCCATAAACATGCTCTAAGAACTCCCATTTTTTGTAGGGATAATTTGTTGAATAATCATAAAAAAAATTATAACTCAAAATCTAACAAAAAATAGCCTATGTGGCAAATTAATAGCCCTTAGATCTAGGGCTTTTGGTTAGATTTTGAGTTATAATTTTTTTTATGGCTATTCAACAAATTAAACCTTTTTTGTATCTAATTTTTTTTTTTGGAAGAAAATATAATAATAATTGATGATGAAGAAGGTTCTTCCGGGTACCAATTCAGGTAGAGTGACTTGGATTCTAGTCATGGATGACTATTAAACCTTCTGACAAATCCCATAAGCCTTTATGTATATAGCGCAAGTTTATGTTTCTTAATTAGCCAGGACTAATTCGCCACATTACTTTGTTGATCCTAATTGAATTTGTAGCCATGGAAAAATGTGTTCAGTGAAAACATATAAATATGTTTATAATCGATATAGAGATCTATTGTTGACAATTGACATACGAATTAGATACCGAGCAAACATTTACACGGGTTGATACCATATTGAAGAAAGAAAATATAGCTTATCCTCTAGAATTCCTTTATAGCCAGACAATATAAATATTCAGTCCACATCAGTCCCTTAGGAAGACCATCTCCATCATCTTACCATTTACTGAAAATTGATACTTGTTGCTTTCTTATCTTGGCCTCTAATTTTCAAAAGGAAATTAATTGGGATGAATTAATCTTCTTAAATTATATTTCACTGCGGAGTAAAACATAAAATGTATCAGCATTATCTGATCTCTAGCTATAATTTATACCCAATCCCTTTCTATAATTTATACCCAAGACACTAAATTTTACATTTTTTTATAATTTATACCCAATCTCTAGTTATAATTAATATTTTTGCCAATGTTTTTAAACCGATCTGGATATCGAACCGGAAAGTCTTCAGATCACCGGATCAATTGGTCGGACCGCGGGTCATTCATTTTGTCTTCAGATCACCGGATCAATTAATTGGCTTTTGATATTTTGAATAGAAACGAGTTGGAATTGGTCTTACAATAATAAATAACTAAATTTTAAAATGAACTTAAAGAAAGCGGTTTTGCCACCACGGCTATGGCCGGAGAGTGCCAACTTGGTTAGGTTTGGTGTTACTTGTGGTGGTAGAAATCGTTTTAAGTCCGATGGATAACCAATCAATAGTCTCCGCCGTTGATTTTATCTCGTCCGTCGTGTCTGGTCCGGCGATGCTATATAACTATGAAATATGACATAACCAAGAAATTGATTAAAACTTTATACAAATGTGTAATTAGTGATTCTTAAAGAGAATTTGAGAGATTCTAATGAACTAGACCAATTGATTAGGGACAAAAGCAGTATAACACATCAAGTGGACCCGTAGATTTAAATCTTTGTGATTACTTTTTCTTCTTGTCTAAGGTTTCTATAAGAGCCAAATAAAATATAAAAGGTTTCAGAGTGAAATTAAGTCACTAAAAACGTGGCATCATGTACGCCACTCAGGTGAGTTTTTTGATTTATCTAGGTTGTAACTTTTTTGTTCCCCTAAATGTCTATTATGATTTTTGGATTCAATTAGAATCTCTGAATACATGGATCTACTTAAACCTAAGCTTTGTATGAATTCATCTTGACTATATATAGTTTGTGTCAATATGAATACAATTTTGTCGAACCGTCCGGCTCATTTAAACATGAACATGTCTTGGTAAGGAGTTTTTCGCAAATCCGCTACATATAAACCATTTGCACTAGAAAATCTACAAAACCTTGTGAATTACAAAGACCTTTAAGTGACTAAATGATCAACGCACAATATTAATGAAATCGAATTTCTAGTTGTGACAAGTTTACGCTTATTGTGAAAATATGGTCACATCTTACATAAGAAATTGAGAATGAAAAATATGGTCAATCTATTCATATTGTCAATACATGTACCTAACTAACTATACACACTATGTAAATGTAATCAATCTTTTCTTTTTTTTTGGTCAAAGTCAATGTAATCAATCTAAAAAGGAATTTAATTAAGTGGATCGAATGTAATTAGACTCAATATTAAATTGGGAAGTAACAATCAAAACCTGAGGAGCGATGATGATGAAGCCATGAGAAGAGACATGCAACATAAGCTGAGAGTAAAAATAGTTGTAGAGAAGGTAACCATGGAGGAGCATCACCACCGGATATTCTCCTGCCTCCACCGGCGTCGCCACAAGCAGTTGCTTTGGCGGTGGTGGAGACGGAGAAGACGGTGTCGTTTTGCAGCAGCGAGATGGTGAGTTTATGGTTATGAGATTTGTTTTGTAATTGCCATCTTCAAAAACATTGATTGATGAAGAAGAGGACATTTTTTTGGTTCTCTTTGGTTAATTTTTGTTTTTTGCTTTTCTTTGTGGGTGGGTTCATGAGAATAAGTTGAGTGGGAGTCTGATAGGGCTGGGCATGAAGCAAATATCTGGAAAAATACAGGTATCCGTGATTCGATCCGTGCTAAACGGATATTTGATTTTTCGATCCGATCCGATCCGTGAAATTTTGGATATCCAGAAATTCGGATATTCGAATTTTTTTTTGCTATCCGCGGATATCCGATTCGATCCGTGAAAAATCAAATATCCGAATTTTTTTTAAGATATCCGCGATTATCCGATCCGGTCCGTTATTATTTTAATATTTTTTAATTTTTTGTAATTTAATCATCATAAAAAATAAATATTTAGTGAAAATAAATGGGTTAACAATAAAACTTAATCATACATATTAGACTTACATGTTACTTTATATAAATGACATGTATTTGTATATATATACGATCAGATCGGATAATGGTCTTTTTAAAATACTATTTGTGATTTGCTTTGTATTTGACGGATCGCCTATTTTAGTATTTGCTTTGCTTCGAAACTTTACGGATATTCGAATTTTTCGGTTCGGATCAAAACGAATCGCGGATCGAATCGGTTTTAACGGATTTTTTGCCCAGCCCTAGTGGGAGATATTTTTTATTTTTATAGGAAGGGGAAAATGTTAAGAACTAAATGTGGTTTTTGTTAATTTTGAAAAGGTTTAGAAAAAAATATTTAATTCAGAAATAAGAAAAATAATTGGAGATTATTAGCTTTGTTTGTAAGAAAGTAATTGTGTGTTTTAGATTACATTAAATTGAATAAGAAGAATATAACTTGTTAAATTTTGAAATATGATGTTTACTCTTTAGAGCTTTTAAACTTTATGTTTGGTACATTTGATAATAGATCATTATAGTTCCAGACTTCCAGTCAGATGGAAAAATATGAACCTCAGAAACAGATAATATCATTCATAAAACAAGACAAATGTTTTGGCCTTATTCATGTAAATTAAAATTCAATTATTTTGTATCAATAAAACTTACTTATTTGTGGCTCTAAAACGGTCGTTTTATTACTGAAAAAACATATTCTAACAGTAAACCACAAATTAATATAGGCCGTACACGTGATTATCATCGACGGTGGAATTAGCCTGTTATAAACTGACTTTAAATATCAGTCTCATGAGTCTAGAGAAATCGAAGCAATTCACAGATACCACGAAGATCAGAAATGGCTCTCGAGGTGAGTTAATTCGTCTTCCTCCCTATTCTTCTTCACTGAAATTATTTTGATTTCTTCGTTAAAATCTACGTGTTCTCGTTTTTTCTTCCGAGGTTTTGGTTTTGGCAGAAATTGAGAATTTGAATATGGACATTTTCTCCGAGTTTTTATGAGTCTAATCTTGATGTAGGTATTAATGTTAATTAGTTAGTCAATTAGAAAAGTTGTTAGGATTAAGTTTCCTTTAGCTTAATTCTACTAGTGTATATAAACATGATTGTATAGTTTACTTTTAATTAATGAGTATCAGAGAAATATTTTTTTTTTCTCTCCTCTTTTTCTCATTCAACTTTCTCGGGAAAATATCTCTAACGGAAACATCATCTTCTTCCGCTACTTCCATTCTCATCGATTCTTCAAATCCACCATGGATTCTTTCTCACCATCGTCGATTTCACTTTTTTGAGCTTCGATTTCGATTTCTTGAGCTTCATGAGTGAATCGCAAAATCGCATTATCTTCTTTGCTTACCTTTTCCTTTCGTTTCTTCATCGAATTCTTGTTACAATCCGTTGTTTTCTCGAGATTTTACACCAAATGTTCATCGTTTAGCTCGATTTCATCGATTAATTGAGTTTTTCTCGGATTCTCATGGCGACATCTCCGTCAAGATCGAATCCTGTGGTTAATAGTTCTACGAATTCACCTACGGATCAATATGATAATCCGTACTTCTTGCATAGCTCAGATCATGCTGGGTTGATTCTTGTATCTGATCGGCTTTCTTCTGGATCTGAGTTTCATTCTTGGCGGCGTTCAGTTCGAATGGCATTGAATGTTCGTAATAAGCTTGGTTTTCATTGATGGTACGATTTCTAAACCATCGGAAACGCATCGAAATTTTGGCTCATGGTCTAGGTGCATCAGTTTGGAATAATCTCTAGGGTTAATGAACTCAGTTTCTAAGAAGATTGGTCAAAGCTTGTTGTTTATCTCTACTGCTTAAGGAATTTGGAATAATCTGATGTCTAGATTTAAGCAGGATGATGCGCCTAGGGTGTATGAGATAGAACAAAGGCTTAGTAGTATTCAACAGGGAGATATGGATGTTAGTGCATATTATACAGAGTTAGTTACTTTGTGGGAAGAGTATAGAAATTATGTGGAACTTCCTGTATGTACTTGTGGCAAATGTGAGTGTAGTGCAGTTGTTCTTTGGGAGAGATTGCAACAAAGAAGTAGAGTGACTAAGTTTCTGATGGGTTTGAATGAGACTTATGAATATACTCGTTGGCATATCTTGATGTTGAAACTAATTCCTTCTATTGAGGATGTCTTCAATATGGTCACACAAGATGAGAGACAGAAGCAAATCAAACCTCCTTCTCACTCTGGCAATGTTGTTTTCCAAGCATCATCTACCACTCCTTCAGATTCTTCATCTGTGGTATTTGATCATTCTGCTTATGCTCCGGTTCAGAACAATAAGTATCGGCCAAAATCAATAAAACTAGTGTGTACTTATTGTGGTCAGATGGGGCATAGTATTCAAAGGTGTTACAAGAAGATTGGATATCCTCTTGGTTATATACCTGGTTATAAGAGTCAAATGTCTTCGGGAAGATCTTTTGCTACCACTGAACCATGATCTTATTCTCCACAGTTTTAAGGTAAGAGCATTTATCCTAATCATGTTGTGGCTAATGTGATGAGTGATGCAGCAATGCCATATTTGCCTGCTCCTGCTACTACAGCTCAGAACTTGGATATTGGCCAGCTTAGTTCTGTTCAGATTCAGTCTTTGATTCAACAGCTAGCTGCACATGTTAAACTTCCAGACACTAAAGTTTCAGAGTCTCAGGCTTCTCCTTTTATTGCTTCAGTCACAGATCATGGTGTTATGGTTGCTCAATCTGCATCGGTACTGTCTCTTTATCCTTACCCCATTTTCCTTCCAATTTTCCATCTACTTTTCTACGATTTGAAAATAACCACCTTACATTCCAACATCAATGCTTATCTTCTTTATCTGAAAGCATTCCTCCAGGTAGTTGGATCCTTGACAGTGGAGCCACTAGTCATGTCTGTTTAGATTTATCTCTATTTGCTGATAACATTGCTGTCTCTGGTGTCACAGTGACATTGCCAAATGCTGCTAGAGTAGATATTAAAACTTGTGGCACTGTGAAACTATCATCAACCCTCATATTACATGAAGTTTTGCATGTTTCATCATTTCAGTTCAATCTTATATCCATTAGTAGTCTTTTAAAAGGAAGTAATTATTCTGCTCACTTTTATCCTGATTTTTGTTACATTCAGGAGTTTATTCAGGACTTGATGATTGGTAGAGGAATTCTTCTTCACAATCTTTATATTCTACAACCTGAATCTGCATCATCCACAACATATTTCATTGGATCCTTGGAAGATGATGGTGTACTTTGGCATCAACGCCTGGGACATCCATCTTCTGACAAGTTAAAGTTTCTTTCTGCGTCATTGTCTAAATCAAGGTTCTCATTTCCTGTTTCTCTCTGTACAGTTTGTCCATTAGCAAAACAAAAGAGATTACCATTTCAATCTTCTTTACATAGGGCTAGTGTTCCATTTGAGCTTGTTCATATGGATGTTTGGGGTCCTTTTAGTGTTGAATCTCTAGAAGGATATCGATATTTCCTTACCATAGTTGATGATCATACTCGTGTAACATGGATTTATCTTTTGAGAAATAAAAGTGATGTTTCTACAAAGTTTCCAGATTTTATACAACATGTCTTCACTCAATATAATTTTGTGATAAAAGCCATTAGAACTGATAATGCCCCTTAACTTGCATCCACAGATTTGGTTAAGAAACATGGCATGGTACATCAATTTTCTTGTCGTTATACACCACAACAAAATTCAGTTGTGGAAAGGAAACATCAACATTTGCTTAATGTAGCTAGAGCATTGTTCTTTCAGTCTAAGATTCCTCTTTGTTATTGGACTGATTGCATTCACACTGCTGTCTTTTTAATCAATAGAATTCCCTCTGTCACATTAGGCAATCTTACTCCATATGAATTCCTAACTAAGAAACAACCTGAGTATAATTTCTTAAAATCTTTTGGCTGCTTGTGTTTTGTGTCTACTTTACAAAAGGATTGTCATAAGTTTAACCCTAGAGCTGATAAGTGTATCTTGTTAGGGTATTCCTCAGGATATAAGGGTTACAAAGTGTTGCATTTGGATACTCGTCTAATTTCTGTCTCTAGAAATGTTGTTTTCCATGAGAAAGTGTTTCCATTTCACAGTGATCCCTCTCTTAGTTTATCATCTGATCATTTTCATGATTTTATACTGCCTTTATCTGTTCCTGTGGCTCTTGATCATGACTTCATTGCACATCCTTCTGTTGTTGAACCACATCCTAGTTCTCCTACTATCATTCCATCTAAATTGCATTCATCATCATCTGCAATGCATTCATCATCTGCATCTCATTCCTCCACCAGTGCCATACAACTTTCCTCTTCTAGTAATGCAGGTGGTAATTTTCCTGTTTCTCTAGAGGTGCCAATGGTGTCAGCAAACAGAGCTAGGCCTAAACGTTCTGCTAAGGTTCCAGGTTATCTTTCTGACTACCATTGTGCTATGACTCAACTATCCACACCACCACCAAAATTGTTTACTACCCCTTATCCCGTTTCTTCTGTTTTGTCCTACTCTAATTTTTCCCATCCTTTTCAAGCGTATATTTGTTCCATTTCTGTAGAGACAGAACCTAAGAACTTTAAGCAAGCTATAATATCTGTGAAATGGACTGCAGCTATGAATTTAGAACTTGAGGCTATGGAATTGAATAAAACCTGGAGTGTGGTTTCTTTACCTCCTGATAAGAATGTTGTAGGGTGTAAATGGGTTTACACCATCAAATACTTGGCTGATGGGAGTGTAGAGCGTTATAAGGCTTGTTTAGTAGCTCAGGGATTCACACAAAAGGAAGGAGTTGATTACTTTGATATATTTTCTCCTGTTGCAAAAATGGCTAGTGTGAAGTTAATCCTGGGGTTAGCTGCTAGGAAGGGTTGGAGCTTAACTCAGATGGATATCACTAATGCTTTTTTGCATAGTGATCTTGAAGAAGAAATTTATATGAGTTTACCACTGGGTTACACTTCTGCAGATGGAACTAGTTTACTATGTAAGCTTCATAAATCCATATATGGATTGAAACAAGCTTCTCGGCAGTGGTATAAGTGCTTATCTCAGGCTTTATTGGATGATGGGTTTATTTTGTCTGAGTCAGATAACACACTTTTTGTCAAGAAGACTGCAAAGGCTTTTATTGCTCTTTTGGTTTTGTAGATGACATCCTCATAGTGAGTGATAATGATGAAGCAGTGGATTCTGTGAAGTTGGTACTAGCTCAGAAGTTCAAAACTAAGGATTTGGGTCCAGCAAAGTTCTTCTTGGGGTTGGAGATTGCTAGGAATCATGCAGGTATCTCTGTATGTCAGAAAAAATATTGCCTAGATCTTCTTTCTGATGCAGGCTTGTTGGAATGTAAACCAAAGTCTATACCTATGGATCCCAAGATTCCTCTGAGTAAATCAACTGGTACTTTACTGGAGAATGCTACTCCTTATAGAGAACTTATTGGACGTTTGCTGTACTTGTGTATTACAAGGCCAGATATCACTTTTGCTGTACATCGTCTCAGTCAATTCCTTTCTTGTCCTACTGATATACATTTGCAAGCTGCTCATCACATCTTGAAGTACTTGAAGAATGATCAAGGGCAAGGGTTGTTTTATTCTGCAACTACAGATATTTGCCTTAATGGATTTGTTGATGCTGATTGGGGAGCTTGCACTGATTCAAGAATGTCAATTACTGGATTGTGTGTCTTTCTTGGTGATTCTTTGATTACTTGGAAGTCTAAGAAGCAAGAAACTGTTAGTGGTAGTAGTGCAGAGGCTGAATATAGGAGCATGGCTATGGCTACTAAAGAACTTCTCTGGTTTAGGCAGATGTTGAGGGACTTATACATTGAACCTGAGTCTCAAACCAAGCTGTTCTGTGACAACAAAGCTGCTCTGCACATTGCTAACAATCCATTTTTCCATGAGAGGACTAAACATGTGGAGATCGATTGTCACACCACTAGGAATCAAGTGAAGAATGGTTTTCTCAAAACTATGCATGTCTCAAGTGGCAATCAACTGGCAGATATTCTAACAAAACCATTATACCCGGACCTTTTCATTCTATTCTTTGTCTTCTGTCTATTTCAAGCCTCTTTAAACCTTGTTTGGTTTCGGCTTGAGGGGGGTGTATTAATGTTAACTAGTTAGTCAGTTAGAAAAGTTGTTAGGATTAAGTTTCCTTTAGCTTAATTCTACTAGTGTATATAAACATGATTGTACAGTTTACTTTTGATTAATGAGAAAGATACTTTCATATTAGAAAGTTAATAGTAGGCATGGTTTATGAATGATAGCAATGAAGACCAGAGGCTTCCTTATCACCGTAACCCTAACGAGCCCGTCTCGGTGGATTACTTGTCAGGTTCAATAAATCTTGCTTGAAATTACTCTTTTACTTTGTATATATCCCACATAACAGTTAGATATGTATTGAAGTTTTATTATAGTGTTGAGTTTGTGATTCTACTTTATGAGTTAATTATAATACAGCTAAAGAAAACCTTATGCATCTAATGACAAGAACGTAAGGAAGACGCTTTGGAAAGAGTTAGCAAGTGTTGCAGCTGACCCAGGAGTTGTTGGTCTCCCGTGGATGGTAATGGGTGATTTCAATCAAATTCTTCATCCCATTGAACATTCTACAAAACCTAATCTGAATGTGAGCTTGAAGATAAGAGAATTCAGGCAGTGTTTGTTACAAGCTGAGTTGGCCGATCTGGTGTTCAAGGGAAACCTATTTACTTGGTGGAACAAGAATAAGGTCAAACCTGTAGCTAAAAAGCTGGATAGAGTCTTGGTTAACAAGAGTTGGCACTACAAGAGAACAACCGCTATTCCGACGGCCACAACCGTCGGAATTCGGTCGGAAAAGACCAGTTTCCGACGTGTTTCTGACGGCTTGGGTCCGTCGGATCTGTCACGTCGGAATTTTAATATCCGTCGGAATTCCGTCTGTTTGTTGCAACGGAAATCCGACGGCAAACGGATATCCGTTTTCCGTTTGAGAACCGTCGTTATACCGTCGGAACTCAATTAGACGACGGAATACCGACGGTTTCGGAGATCCGGTAGTTTCCGAAGGCTTTCCGACGGTAAGTAATTTCCGACGGTATAAAGAGGGTAAGGTAACCGAGGGAAATCCGACGGATAAACGGCACGACGGAGTTCCGACGGAATGATATACCGAGGGTATACCGACGGAATTCATATGTTTTTAAAAAAAAATTAAAACTATTTAAATAATATAAAATCATTAATAAATCATTAAAAATTAAAATTAAAATCTTAAAAAACCCAAATTAAATTAAAATTGTTTCAAAAGTACATTAAAGTTTTACAATAAATTTTAAAACTAAAAAATGTCTATTCCGGCCTACTGGTACGGAAGAAGTCGGTCATCTGATCTTCCAACGCTTTAAAGCATTTTTCCGACTCCGCCCTATCTCTGTCTCTCTCTTCCTGCATTTGCCTAAGCCGGTCGTGCAGCTCTCGGTTTTCCGCGTCCAACCTGCTAGCACCGCCATATCGAACCGTCGAAACAGACGAGCTACTATCTTCAGGGAGGCCGTAAACACGGCCTCTGGTCTTGGGAGTCACCTACGATAAAAAAAAAAATTATATTTTATAACTTCCTTGAATTAAAAGTAATGTTTAAATTCCTTTAAAAGTTAAACGGTTACTAACCTCGTACGTGAACTCGTTGATCTTCTCCACTGGAACATCGGTTGGCGCCGGAGTTCCTTCCACGATAGGTTGCGATTGCAGGAACTCCTCCTGCCGCCTCTGCATGGCTTCCACGATTTCACGAGCAAGCGGGTCTTGAATTTCACCGGTCTTCTTGTTGGTGTGCGAAACCTTGACCAAATCAAGGTTGGAAGGATAGACACCGGTCTGCTGAAACTGTTAACATATACAATTTTGTTAGCGAATTTAAAATTTTTTTTAATTATTAAACTACTTACAATTTTCTGAGCAGCTGAAGCCTTGCTCGTTGCTCCGAGGTTGTGGGTCGCCTTTCCCTTCCCCTTCCGGGTGCTGTTGCGGTTAGTGGAGTGTTTCTCGGAGTCCGCCCGAGTTGCCTCTAGTTCCCAATGTCGAAGTAGTCCAGCCCACATCTCTTGTTTATATTTGAAAACTTTAGGCACCTTCCCGTATTTATACCACGAGTCTTTCCACTCGTTGATCTTCCACGAGAACTTCCTCGCAGCCTTTGTGTCGAATTCCTTTCGGACCATCGATGTGAGCGGTGGGTCCCACGTAAAATCTTGCTGCAAAAAAAACACCATATTCCCGCATTAGTAATTAAAATGTGAGTGATATAGAAAATATATTTGAAAAAAATAAAATAAAATCATACCGCAAATTGTCGGAACCAAGTGTCCCGGTCCTCCAATGGCATGTCGGTGTATGTGGGATACGGTTTAATGAGCATGGAATTCATCATTTCGTTGATAGAACCCGTAATACCGTTTCCCGAGTATTGGAACCTATTAAAACATTTAGTTAAATATTTATCTAAAATTATTAAATCCACTACATGTTTAAATAAGACTTACCAGGTCGTGTTAGGTGCCGGGTTTGGATGTAGACGCGTCAACCTATCACGTCCGGGTTACGCCACAAACTGCTCGATGGTCATCGAGGTGGGAGCTGAGTGGGCTGTAGGCGGGGGCTGAGACATGTATTGGGTCTCCAAGTCGGGACTATCCTCGGGGATAACCGTCTCACTCGTAGTCCGACCTCCCCTACTGGAACTCCCACCTCCTCTAGAGTTATGAAACTGCCCATAATTCCTACGATTTCCATAATTCTAAGATTTAGATATTTCGGGATTTATGGAATTTGGAATGTATAGGAATTTGTGATTTTGAAATTTTGGGATTTAGTTAATTGGAAATTTAGGATGATGGGAATTAAGGATATTGGGGATTGAAGAGTTTTGTAGTAAATGAATTTAATTCAATTGGGATTACGTGGTTTTGTGATTTGCAATTTTTAAATTTAAGTAATCTAGGTTTTTTTTATATTGTATATTCAGAAACCGAAGTTCATGGATTTAAGTTTGAAGAAGTTAATAAAATTTTTTAAGAATTAAAAATTTTTATTAACATTAATTTTCCAACTTTTTTAAACTTGTAAAAAATGCTTTAAAGGTTTAAATTTGTTTAAAGTTTGAATTGGTAAACATTTTTTATTAAAATTAATATGACAAATTTTTAAAAATTGTTAAAAAATTTGTAAATATGAAGGATTTAAAGGTTTAATTTTTTAAAAATTGTTTAAAATTCTGAACATTAATTTGACAAATTTTATTAACGTTAAAAAATTATAAATTTAAAAGTTTAAATTGTTAACGTTATAAACTTTAAAATTTATAAAATAGTAAATTTGAAGGATTTAAAGATTTAAATTTTATTGATTTTAAATAGGTTTAAAATTTTATAGGTTTAAATTGTTTTATTAATGTTAAAAAAAATTTAATTTTGAAGGATTTAAAGGTTTAAAATTTTAAAGTTATAACTTTTAAATTTATAAAATTTTAAATTAAAGGATTTAAAGTTTTAAAATTTATTATTTATAAATAGGTTTATAATTTATCTTCTTAACAATCAAAAATCCTCATGAACCTTATTTCTTAACATTCTACAAACCTAATTTCTTAAACATATATTAATCCTCAAGAATAATTCAGATTTCTCAACATTCTACAATCCTCATAAACCCTAAAATTCTAAAATTCTAAAATCCTCAACAACAATTTTGGAAAAAATCTATAAAATTATGTAAAACTTACATAATTTTTGATTTGGTTGAAGAATGTGAGGATTGACCACGGAGGAGCAGTTTTGGAGGAGAAACGGCGGAGAAACGGGAAGGAATCGCTGGAGAAACGGAGGAGAAGAAAATTTTATTTGCAGATCTGTCTGCGGGGAAGACGAAGACTGTGGATTTATAACAGAGCCCGACGGCTGGCTGATGGCATTCCGACGGTAATGCCGACAGTTTTCCCACGTTGACGAAGATTACGAAGTCTTTTGGCGGCTGGTCAAATTAGGGTTTCCGTCGGTAGACCGTCGGAATTTAAGATGGAATTCCGACGGTCATTGTTTTAAAATATAAAATATTACATTTTTTTAGATATTTTCCCGTCAAAATAAATCCCGTTCCATTCTATCCCCGATCCTATATTCCCGTTCCCTTTAGTTTTTTCTATGTTCAATTGCATTTTATTTATTTAGACATTTAGACATTTTATCTATGTTTACTTAATAAATTTGGTACAAAAATCTTATAATTTTGAATCCCCGAATAAATACGTCTGATTTTTCGAATTGGTGATGTTATTTTGTAAACATTATCATATATTTTATACAACTCTT